>CAJQUW010000104.1:0-424136 GCA_907163375.1 Prostheceraeus crozeri
ATCCATTATAATACTTTGAGATTCAACATTTGCATAATTAACGCTTAGAGCCAAAGATATTACCCATTACGTTGCCCACGATAGGAGCTAGCATCGGTAGTAACGCTGGAAGGATACCGCCCTTTTGTGTTAGAGTTTCCCTCTTTCTTTGAAGGGTGACTTTAGGATTGGAGATGAAACGCAATTTCGTAGCATATCGCTGAAGTAACTTTCGTTGTTTTGGTGCTAATTTCTTCGTCCTCAACTTTCTCACATGAGAAATAATTTCACGAATGAATTTATCGTTAGCATGTCGTATAGCATTGTATCGCTGATTTGCTTTCATTCGTCGGAGAGCTTGAATGGCTGAAGAAAACTTTGAAGACTTTTGACTTTTACGTTTCGTCATTTTACGTTTCGCCATTTTCCGTGTTAGTCTTTGCTAAAACCTGTCTTTACCACATTTGCATAGGCACTAACTATTGCGGCATAAGTGACACTCGAAATGAGCAATATCACAGTGGTTACATTTGCAAAGTTGAATGCAATTACGTATGAAACAGCGTTGACAAAAAGCATGCTTACATCTCTTGAAGATGCGCTTTTCATTTCCATCCTTTCGCTTACATACATCGCAACACATAGTTTCACCGTTACTGATGTCTATAGCAAGTCTTTTTGAAGATATGAATTTGCTAGCCTTTTCTAAATAATAGACGCATGTACAGAAGGAATATACTTCGAGAGTGAGCAGGCATAGCTCGAAAAACCAGTTGTGCTACAATCAAATACCACTGCATTTTCAATTTTTCTTTATAGAAAGTTGAATGTGAATATCTGAAATCGCTTCAATCACTAGACTGCTGCCATGATGGTTAAATGCGTTAAGACGTTCAGCAATTTTTATCATATGTCTTTTAAAAAATTCTTCGGGGTGATCTACCACTTCCATTGAATAAGAAGCAAAATGGAAAGAGCGACTTTCCACCTCTTCCTTTCCAAAATGACTAAACTTAATTTTCGCAACTAATCGCGCCATGACAATGCTATCAGAGAATGTATTCATTAACTCTAGAAATAGAGTGCTAGCATCATCGATCACTGCTTCGATGTCGGTCTCATCTTTATGGAAATTTATCACATAATCTTGAACAGCTCCTTTTAAACTTTGTCTATGAAAATGTAATGTTCCGCAGTCATTTGAGAAAGACATGATCGCCCTTTATCTAACCCATCCATTGCATGAAAACAACTCTTCTCATAGTAACATTTATTGAATAACGGCAACAAGCATGCATTATAAATCAATGGTTTGAAACAGATAAAATATATACAGCTGGTAACTATCATACAGCGAGCAATGATAACCATAAAGGACTTTGGCAGTGTTGAGGTAAGGAGGAAAAAAGCATTGGTTATGATCGTAGCTACTACAACAAACAGACACAATAGGAACACACAAATCCTTAAAACGTTTCGTGACTTCATGATAATGTTGATTCACTCTACTATCCCAAGGCGGGAGCAAAATATCATCAATAATTAGATTGGGAAATACTTTCCTCTCCTTACCAGGATTATTACAAAAGATGCGTATAACATTGAAAGCAGCTAACCATCGTTTAAAGTCAATAAGAAGAACACTGTCACAAGAAAAGCCGTAGTCTTGCAAATATTTCAGATTAAGTCCATGAATGTGTTTTCTCGCCCATTGATCAACATTGGGATCGCAGTTGGCATGTTGATAATATACACTAACAATCTGATATGTCCAATTGTTCATAGCAATAGCACTGAGCTCCTGTACAGGTTCACCCTCACAATCCATAAAAATGATGATAGAAGCCTAAAACGGAAATTTACACATCTAAGGAAACGTTCTATAACATATTGCAAAATGAAGAATTACATCGATGCTTTTCACGACAAAATACACAAATGATATGATGGCAACGAAGAAGTAAAATGTATCTAATAAGACCACGTCTACGACACTCAAAGCACATAAGCGAATTGTCATAGGGTAGAGTTAGGAAAGGACTAGTAATTCTCCTTCTTTGATTTGCGTTTTGAGGCAGCATTTTTCTCCGACTTGCGCTTCGTACCACTGCTGTTAAGGATTTGATCAATTATGTCATCCACGTTGGGTGGTTTTGGAATATATAGGATGGATTCCATATGCATGGAGAGGCTATTTTGTTATCCTTGTGCCGACCATAATATAGCCCATTCACTTTGAAAAGGATATTCCAAGTACCTTCTCCGAGCTCGTCGCATGTGAAGGATGTTGAATGATCTCCCTCCTTCTTATAGTAAGTACACCAATGTGATACCGGTAGGCAAATTTGATTACCATCCCAAATCTTTCTATAGGGAGTATCCTTGTCATCTCTCGCCTTCCACTCTTGAGCAAGAGGAGTAGGAATGTCCATATTTAATGTCACGTACTCCTCAATAATATCAAGTTGGTGGCGAATGTACGGACTCACGGGGATCAGTATGTAGTCCCCATACTGATTGCGCATTATCTTGACATCCGTGGAAGGGAGCATTCCGTTTGGAGTACTACGCTATGATCGCCATAACGAAAGACTTGTTTAAATTTACGCTATAGCGGTGTAGGATTATGTACCTTGGTTGTTTCTTCCACTGGCCTCAGTTGTAGATGATCTGATCGTAGCGAACCTTGTAACGTTTGACCGCCATTTTGTCCTACTAGTGCAGCAGATGGAGTAGATGCCTGAAAATGAAAAAGATTGTATTAAGTTTACGTTCAAGGGAGGAGAGGGAGGGAAGTAGCGACTTACCATTTTAGTTGGATAATAGAATAGAGAGGGAGAAAATATGCGTCCGTCACTCGTGTGATTCAACGATGGAATGATTCTCACTGTGGAAGGCTCGCTATTTATATAGAAATGCTTGATTCTCATTGGATGATGATCCTCTTTGGACAATAACATCAAGCTGATTCCAAATCTGGAATCCGTTTACCAATCCGAGCCTTCGTTCACCCGCTGGAGCTGTTTCTTCGGAAATTCTAACTCTGTCGTTTTTCGCCAATCTCCCAAATCTTAATTGGCGTCTCACATCTAAACGAAGACAGATATGAACAAGCCGTTTCTTTCAGTGAATTTGTCTCACGCTTAGCTTTCAAACGAGCTATTGCACGACTTTCTACGATCACTAGAACCGAAATTGGAAGATCGGTGCCTGGGGGGGGGTCGGTGAAATTTGATGAAAACTGTTTTGGTAAAGGTCCCAGGTCGAAATGCGACACTTTGGAAAAATTTTCAAAATTTTGTCCATACAAAGTCACTCTGACACTTAGGATTTTTTCAGGTGAGGTACGACGTGAAATCTTGTAACAGCTCTAACTTTTGAACGGCTGATCGGATTGACTCGCAACGAAAATGTCATTGAGCAGTTTTTTCTCCTCTTTCAAATGAGTATCTATAAGACAAAATCCATCCACTAGAACCAAAATTAGAAGATCGCTGCCGAGGGGGGGGCTGGAAAAATTTTGTTAACCCAACTTTTGACGAGAAACACGATGGGAGGGGTCTCGCACCGAAATTCCACCCTTCCAACCTGGCCGGCACACCACGCCAACCTGGAGAGCGCACCACGAACAACCTCTCGCTACGCCGTCGTTCCAGAGGGGGGGAGTCGGACTCGAAGCAACCCGGTGGCGGACTAGGGCCGACGCCCTAGTCTGACAGGAGGGGGGAGGTCGGTCGGTCGACGGCGACCATCTTGCGCGGTCCAGTGGTGTAGATTTACTTACTACTTCCACTGAAAAAACCACCACCCTGGGTCAAAGTCGGAACAAATGGTTTCGGTCATTAAAGTATATGATTCAAGGAAAAGCCATCAAGAATTCGGATCAAAAGTTCGCGCTACTGCTACACCTTGTCGGAGATGAGATGCAGGACCTATACGATACATTCGAGGCACCGGATCCTACCGTGGATGTGTATGATGATCTGGTTGCGAAGCTCAATAGATATTTCCTACCCAAGACGAACACTACTCATGAAAGACACATATTTAGAAGTCTAAAGCAGACGGGTGAAAGTGTTGATACGTTCCTGACAAAGCTGCGAAAACAAGCAAGCAATTGCGAGTTCAAAGGTCAAGTAGAGGAAAACATAAGGGACCAATTTATTGTAGGATGCGAGGAAGACGAGTTAAGAAGAAGAATTTTAGAGAAAGGTGATGACGCAGACTTAGAGGAAATCATACAGATGGCCAAAGCTTTGGAAACAGGGAGAGAGCATGCTAAGGTGTTCAACACGCCAAGCAATGTTAACAGACTGTACTCTGATAATCGAAAAACTCGTAGGCCTAATCAAAACACATGTACCAAAGGACAATCGAGAGGAAATTGGAGAATTCACAATCAACAAACGGCTAATCAAAACACAGAAAACAGCGCCAAGGTCAAGTGCAGGAATCCAGAAACAAAGCTTAAGATGTTATCGATGCAACCGCACTGACCATTTAGCGAAAAGTCCAAATTGTCCAGGAAGAAGCGCCATGTGCAAGTCTTGTAACAGACGAGGCCATTTTACCGATTGTTGTCGAACGAAGACAAAAGTGAACAAAGTCGAGATATTCGAGCAAGAGCCCGGAGAAGTTCCAAATAATTTTACATTTACTCTGCGAACGAGTTCAAACCTGGAGACGACTGAAATCAAGGTTGGAGGAGTGAAACTCGATGTATTAATTAGACTCAGGAGCTAGCGTAAATGTGATAGATTCAAGCACTTGGAAGTATTTAAAGAGCCAAAATATTGACTGTAACTCTTGGAGGTACGAGGGAAAGCTGTATCCTTATGGTCATGAAAAGGGACTACCAGTCATTGCAAATTCTCAGCAAATGTATGTCACCATCAGACTTCAATGAATGCAATTTTTATGGTTTTCGAAGGAAAGGGACAACCGATACTGGGATTAGATTCGGCGAAGAAACTGGGACTAATAAAACTGCATGTAAATTCAATTGAGACGAGAAATTCAAAGCTATTCGAAGGGGTGGGCAAATTAAAGAATTTCAGATTGAAGTTACACATAAATCACTCAGTTACACCCATCGCACAAAAGTGTAGACCTGTCCCTACCAATTGAGAGAGAAAATTGAGAAATCATTGGATAAATTGGTTGAGATGGACATCATTGAAAAAGTAGACCAACCAAGTAGCTGGGTCAGCCCAATTGTACCGATTCCGAAGAACGAGGAACTTAGAATTTGCGTTGATATGAGAATGGCAAATCAAGCAATAAAGCGAACTCGACATCCAATACCTAAAATCGAAGAAATAATTGATGAAATGAATAATGCGACTGTATTCTCAAATTTGAATCTTAAATGGGGATATCACCAACTTGAACTGGAGGAAGAATCAAAAGATATAACGACATTTACAACGCACAAAGGCTTGTATCGATATAAAAGGTTGATGTTTGGAATCAATAGCGCGCCTGAGCTATATCAACATACTATTGCGCAAATATTATCAGATTGCGAAGGAGCGGTTAATTACAGTGACGATATAGTTGTATTCGGAAGAACTGAAAGAAGAGCACAAAGAGCGCCTTGAAAAAGTATTGCAAAAGATTAAACAAAGCGGTCTTACCCTAAATCGTGAGAAATGCAGAATGAAATTGCGAGAAATTGAATTCCTAGGATTTCGAATCTCAAGTGAAGGAGTTAGACCGACACAAGAAAAAGTCTCAGCGATCACAAAAGCTCGCACACCTAAGGATGCTTCAGAAGTAAGAAGTTTTCTAGGATTGATAAACTTCTGTGGAAAATTCATACCTGATTTGGCAAAGAGGCAGAACCACTGAGGAGATTGACGCGAAAAAATGAGAAATTTGTATGGGGCTCGAACCAAGATAAAGCTTTCGAAAGAATCAAGAAGCAGTTGGTGAAAACCGAAAATCTTGTATTTTTTGATAAAGACGCAGAAACAAAAGTCATAACTGATGCCGAACCGTTCGGATTAGGAGCTATTCTGATTCAAATACACAACGGCGAAGAAAGAATTGTGAGTTATGCAAGTAGAACGTTGACAGACGTAGAACGACGATATTCCCAAACGGAGAAAGAAGGTTTAGCGGTAGTTTGGAGCTGTGAACATTTCAAAAAATATCTAATCGGAAAAACATTTACCCTGTCAACCGATCACAAAGCTCTACTGAATATCTACTCACCCACATCAAAACCATCAGCAAGGATGGAAAGATGGATCTTACGGCTATTGCCGTTATAGTTTCACTATCAAGTACATCAAGGGAGAATCAAACATTGCTGATTCACTCTCAAGATTGACCATTACGGAAACTGAAATCAAGCATGAAGCTGAAAGTTATATATACCACATTACTACGAATGCAGTGCCAGCAAGTTTGAGTGCAAAAGAGATAGAACAAGAATCGTATCGAGATGAAGAACTAGAAATGGTAAGAAAAGCAATTCAGAACAACGATTGGTCATCCAAAGACATCAGCGCGGCATACAAAGCGATTAGATTAGAAGCGATACAAGGAATTAGATTGGTTATACCCAGAAAATTCAGAACAAGAGTCCTAGAAATCGGTCATGAAGGACATCAAGGGATTGTTCGAACAAAACAAACACTTAGGACGAAAGTATGGTGGCCGGGAATTGATTCTGACGCAGAAAAGAAATGCAGATCATGCCGACACTGTGTATTAGTGTCAGCGCCAGACAGTCCGCAACCAGTTCAGAGATCAAAATTACCTGATGGGCCATGGCAAGTTCTAAGTTCCATTGAAAGACGGATCAAGCTTATTCATTGTTGTGGATTATTACAGCCGTTGGTTTGAAGTCAGAAAACTGAAGAAAACAACTGCAAAAGACATAATCAAAAGTTTAAACACGATATGGAGCATTCATGGTTATCCCTACAAAATAGCCACGGTCAACGGGCCACAAATCATTGCGGAAGAATTGAAAGCATACTTGAATGAGCTGGGGATAGAACATCATCATACGACACCATTATGGCCGCAAGCAAACGGAGAAATAGAAAGACAAAATAGAACAGTGTTGAAAACCCTGACAATTGCAGAAACTCAAAACCGATCATGGGAAGAAGAATTGGAAAAATACTTACTTGTGTACAGATCAACACCCCACACAGTTACGGGAATGTCACCGAGCAAATTACTCATGAACAGAATTCTGAAAACGAAATTACCAGAATTGCCCCAGTACGATGTGAGAGATGAAGAAACGCTAGATAGAGATGCGTTCAAGAAAGAAAAAGGAAGACAGTACATTGATGAGAAAAGAAGAGCAAAATTCAGTGAATTAGACATCGGAAACAAAGTCTATATGAGAAATGAGAGAAAAGGAAAATTGGAACCGAAGTTTGAACCGACAGAATGTGAAGTTATCAACATCGAAGGAACTCAACACACAGTACGATCAGAGAACGGACATACGTACAAGAGAAATCGAACAATGTTAAAAAAATACCCGAAGAGGAGGAACTTGAAGAAGATTCAAACATACAAGAAGAAACGCAACAGACAGACACACAAAATAATGATATCATTTATCCTGATAATGTAAGAAAGTCTACTCGTGAACGCGTTCCTCCCTCAAACCTGAAAGACCTATGTTTGTACTCAAAAGAGACATCACTCATACCATGATTGTGTTGTACATGTATGATTATGTATACTTTTATATAGGTCAACCTGAATTGTGTTTGTGACTGTTTATTCATAAAACTGAATCCCAGTTACAGAAATCCTTATCACGACCGACGGGAAGAAGTGAACTGTGAAACGCTGGACATGCAGATCTTATACATGTATGATGTTACATGATCTATTTTTGTATTAACATACTATGTTTTTATTCCGGAAGTTAGAGGGAGATGTAGTGTCCTGCGCATTTAAAATGATGTTTGCGAGCAGGAAATGATTTGTGTTCATTTAATTATGCACTCTGGTTAAAGTGATGAATTGGTGTTTTAACACACGTGATCTAAATGATCGAGAAATACACTTTCCTTACATGAGCACGAGAAATGTTCTTTTCTTCATAAATGCAAATACCACGTTTACAAAGATACTTCAACGATTACGTTTCAAAATTGTGTTTATATCTGACAATTAACCTGTGCTTGTACTACGAACTTTAGAAGCATGATGTATTAAACGTGATGCTCCAGATCTTTGTATACAAAAAGAACATGTCATGTGTTTGCTTCTTCCGTGGTGACATTTCCTATCTTTCTGCTATAATTGATGAAAACGTATTTACTAGATTTTCTTTGTAAGTAGTGTCTTTAATTTCGTTTAAATGTGTTTAATTTAGCTTGAATGTTACGTCATCGATATCTATGTGAACCGTCATCTTCTGTATTAGCAATGCACACTTAGTTTGTAAGTCCCGTGTGTTACCTGACAGAGAGTGGGCGAAACATGTCGTTAGAATCGTTCTGTCGAAAACTAATACAAAGTAAACACCAACATGAATGCGGCTTTATTTTTTATTCATAAACTAGTCAAGGGAACAAATATCAAAACTAAGATGAACAACCTCCCATACCGACACACCTTGAAATTGACTCACATAAGTGCCACATCTGAAGCACTTTCGTGGAAATTTATTATTAAGACAACAGCGCGACTTTAAAAAATAAAGGACATTTCGGCAAAGATCGGCTGTATTGATGTCTAAAACTGTTCATGCTCAATCATTACTTCAATGGATAATCAAAATGACAGGAAAGCATTCACAATGAAAGGACGATTAGCATGATTGATCAAAGCAATAAAATTATTCGAATATGGAAAGATGATTTTAAGTCATTATTCCTACATCAAATTGATTGGTGTCACAATTTATGACTTCGGTCTGAACTTTCTTTGTATTGTATTGTTCCCAGATGTTATCAAAGAGTGGCTTGCAAGTCACACGCGAATTGAGTTTAGCACACAAAAGAAAACAACCTGACATTTTTCTGTGCAGGCTGTACGACTCTTCAGGCGGTGGACATAAGCGATGTTCCAGCATTACGGGAAACAGCTGAAAATAAATAACGATAGAAATAATACAGCATTTATGAAGAAGTTCTGTGAACTTACAGATTGAATACGAGCAGTTGTGGATTGACCACCGAAATCAAAAGGAGCCTCAGAGCTGAATGCTTCGCCAAGTATCATGACAGCTTCAATATGCGCATTCTCCATCTGTTTGGTCTCATAGCCTGTTAGAAATCCTAAAGTCTTAGAGTGCTGCAGAACTTTACCACGGTCGCCCATTTGTGCTCCACGTATCACCTTGATATATTCATCAACAAACTTAAGATCATATTCGCGTGAAGCTCCAAAGTCGAGTAGAACAATCTGGAAAATAGACCTGCTTGAAATAAGTTAGCAGAGTAAATTAAAAACTATAATAAGAATTTATCAGGCTAGCTGCTAATATGCGAATCCATTTATGTTAACAATATTCCAGAGTTGAAACTTCGTGTTCGGGCAGTACAATATAGGGAAGAAAATAAAACTACAGATATCAAATTCAAAGTTTGTAGAATATCAAATACATGCACTGGTATTGGACAGCTGTAATTAATTGAAGGCCTAGATGATCATTTATCGTCATGGTCCTACGAAATCGTGTGTTGGTATAACTTTAACTGTTTTAGAAACGAGGATTCCTTTTTTTTACTGCTATTCGAATAACATAAACAAAGAACAAATCATCTAAAATACAAGGAATCCTCATTCCTTAGGATCTCACTTTGACGATTTGGGCTTGCGTTCAATGAAGCATCATTCAACATCAATATACATCGCCTCCTGCTCCGCTTCGATGATAGAAACTTCGAGCAATTTCAGTGATTCCATAGCCTTGTATAACTGTATTTTTACTATTGTATTATTTCATTTATTTGCAGATGACAACGGCTTGTAGCGAATCACAGTCAATCAGGTATACAATGCACATGATGTGCCATAAAAACATGAAGGTAAGGAAGTAAGACAAATCACACAAAAATAGTTGATAGCCTGATACGGAAGGTAGTTCTTCATCGTCGATCAAGAAAAGAAATCAATATAGGCACTCCCTTTAATTACGGCTGCTTCAAAGTAAAATAAAAGAAATTAAAATAGTTTACAAAACAGCAAACGTTTCGTGACCCAGTCCCAGGGTCAGTGCTAGAAGAAGACCAGAAGTACTGTGTGATTTCTTTAAATAGCAGCCTTTGACAAACCCCGACACCGCATAGCGGAGTATCGCTCAGGCGACCAGCTCGTGTTTGCGATTGAGCTCCGGTCTGTTCTCGCGGATGAAGCGGGCCTCAGCTAATCTGTTTTCTAAAGGTGATTTGTGTTTCGCTAAAAAGTGCACACTAAAGTCAGAAATGGTCAACCTATCGCTATGTTCATTTTTAGAGTGCTCCGCAAGAGCGCTGGTTTTATTCCTAAGGGCTAGGCTACGCTTGTGTTCTTCGTAACGAATTCTAAACGGCCTATTGGTCTGACCAATGTATGATTTGCTGCAATAATTACACTTCAATTCATACACTACATACCGGACATCGCACGGATAATTACGGTCGATCGTATCACACAGACTGTGTGATACGATCGACCGTAATTATCCGTGCGATGTCCGGTTTGTAGTGTATGAATTTAAGTTCCAGTTTCCAGGATCCAGTTTCATTGCCGCGGTGACATAGTTGAATATTTCGCTAATGATATTTCTCATATGTGTACCTACTCCTTGTTTTGTGAGGGATCTTAATATTCGCTTGCGATTCATGCTGTCTGGTAGCACCATAGTGATGTTCTTGTGACATTCATTGGATTTTTCAATTAATTGGTTAACCGATTCCAGGTGATCTATAGTAAAAAAAATTCTTTCGGAAACCTGCCTGTTCTCGCGGTTGATAATCGTCGAAGATTCTCTGTATTCTTGCCATCAAAACCTTCGTAAATACTTTGCATGAATGGCAAATTAGGCTTCCACTTAGTGTTTCCTTTTTTGTGTAAAACAACTATCTCAGCATTTTCCACAATTTCGGAATTTCTCCACTTATCATTATCTTACTAAATAGCTTGGTGAGTGTTCTTTCGGTTGTCTTTCCTCCCGCTTTCAAGTTTAACTCGAGATATCATCTGCTGGCACCGGTGATTTTTCATTTATTTTATTGATGATCTTACTTCTACCTCTATTATGCCTTCTCTATTATGTTCATCAAGTGCATCATCTTCATCATCATCACTGTCTTCTTCTACTTCGTTCTCAATTTGATCCTGCCTTCTTGAATATAGATCTTCACAAAACTTTGTGAATTCTTTAGTTATTTCTTTTCTGTCGCTTGCTTCGGATTCGTTGAGAAAATATTCTTCAATTGCCTCTATCATATGTAGTGCCCGTTTCACGACTGGGAGCAGTGTCAACAAACGACATTGTCTGTGCTTGGTGAATGATATTTTCATCAAAGCCCATGTTCAATTGCGCTTTCGAAAAATCTTTTTTATGACATTGTGATGCTTTGAGGTAGAAGAACATATCCAACACTAATTGTTCAGCTTCCTCTCCGAACTCCTTCACTCCTCTTTGAAAGGCATTGTGAATAATACGAAGATTGCAGGGAATGAACGGTGCAAAAAAAGCTCGAAGACCAATGTCTTCCAGATTCGCATACAAAAAGTGGAAAATAGAGAGTCCTGAACATCACTCTAACGCACAATTATCTTTCAAAACGGACTAACTGTAAAACATTGTAAATTATAGATTTTTTCCACTAATCAATACATATTGGTGTCGCATCACTACGTACCTCGCTGCAAAGTTTGTTAATCTGATAAACATAAGGAATATAATGGAATTGAGGGTGATTGGATGAGCACTTTGATGATGGTGGAACGCTTGGTAATTTCGATTTTTTGCATTTTTGCTTTTTAAAAGTTTTCTAGTTCTTTAATTCATCATAGCAGTGCGAAGGTGCGATTATCGGACAGCAGGAAAGGTCTGCGAAATTTCGCTAAGTGTCGATGGATGCACTTGGTTCGGAACGGGTCGGTTTGGTTCGAAAGTAACTTAGAAAAATTTCGTCCACGGAATGAAAATAACTTAGAATTTCTTCGAGTCGCGGGGGGTAATGTGTTCTGAAAAATGTTTTCCAAGTGTTTCCCAAAATTTCAAATTCTTTTCATTATCTTTGGTAAAATAACAAAAAATTTTGCGTGTCCGATATCCTCGCACGATTGTAGTTGGACGATGTGTTTTGTCCAACACCGTTTCATGATGCGCTTCTCCTGTTTTGAAGGATATATAAGAACCGTCATATCTTGTCGTGTTTCATTCCTTCACGCACTCGTCTGTCTGTCTAACTAACTTATTAACTGTAATGCATTCTGTGACGAAATCCGTGTCCGCTAAAAGTCTGCCCACTTCATCGATAAAACAAATTGGAAACTTCTGGCATCGTTATATTTCGCTCAATGGAGAACGATTTGCGGTACAGACATCGGATTTTACAACTGGTCCACCGTCACTATCTTTCTTTAATAATTCGCGTTCCGTATTAATTCCTAAAGCTTTTTCACTGTGGAAGCTTTCGTCGAGCAGTCATTTCAGTTACCCGCCAACACACCAAAGTCTTGGGCATGGTAAAAGTAGTATATAGTGTGACATCCGGCGCGACGCTTCGCTTCGCTTGCGCCGGATGTCACACTTTTGCGGTTTTTTTCAAAATTTTCAAAAAATCAAAATTTCAAAAATTTAGGTAGATTTCAAATTTCACGTGGCCGAAGGCCGAAGGGCGAAAATTTAGGTAGTGACAAATTTTAAAAAAAAATCAAAATTTCAAAAATTTAGGCGGTCTCAAAATATACCGTAATCGAAAATTTAGGCGGTCTCAAAATATCACGTGGACGAAAATTTAGGCGGTCTTAAAATATCACGTAATCTAAAAAATATCACGTGGTCGAAAATATCACGTAGCCGAAGGTCGAAAATGTAGGCAGATGAAAATTTAGGTAGCCCAAAAAATATCACGTTGACCTAATATAGCAGAAGATTGTATTCAAAATATTTATTCAAAATATTCATTTAAAAATGGAAGAAACAAAAGTGGAAGGAACCTCAAGAATATATCCTTCGTTATCATATGAACGTAGTTCTACTTTAATGGACATTGAAAAGATTAACATTGAAAAAATGAATAAAGAAAAACACAAAGATAGAGTACGTTATATGAAAGATAAGGAATCTCAATTATTATTAAGATTAGAGCATTATAAAAAATTAAGAAAGAGATGGACTAAAGTTAAGAATGTAACACAAGGCGTTGGAGCGTGTTTAACAATTTCTTTAGGCGCTCTCACTATTGTCATTTCATCTGGCGTTCTTACAATTCCTGCTGTTGCTACAGCTTTGTGATACAATTAGATTGTAGTTGTACGTTAGGCAAGTTGTTTTAATTCTTACCAGCACGTCAGCACAACCGCATGACGTCAAAGCATCTGGCAGCTGTTTTCATTTCTCTCTCTTCTGTCATTGTTCCGTGTGCGCTAGAAAGCAAATTTCTCATTTGCAATGTCTTCCGTCAGCAAAATAGAGAGAGAATTTTGTTGCTTCGTGGATCAAGTTGTGCCTCTTATTTCACCAGACCATCTTGATTTCTTCAAAACGATATCAACAAAATTTATTCTTGAATCACTAAGAAAGAAACAGAAGACGAGTGGAAACGAAGAAGATAAAAAGAGAGAAGTGTTTGAAATAATCCGAGATTCATTCAAGGATGTTGACAGCAGCAATTTACCTGTATTTCTCGAGAAAAAGGATATTATAAGTACATCATCGTGCATCTCTTCATTGAATAAACTCATTGGTTTTGAGAAAATTACACATCGGAATCTTCTACGCTGCTATGTTTTACAAGGAGAAGTGCTTCAGCGACTGAAGTTATTGTCTAATATGAATTATACAAAATTCGTGAAAGAGTTAAATGAGACCCACAAAATAAAGTTTTCACGTTCATATGTGACATTACTGATCAAATTATTCAAATTATCAAAGAACTATCCAAACTTAGCCAATTCTTCTCTATCAATTTACTTTGTGATGAAGAATTTTGCTCATCTTGAAGATTATATTGATCGTGAAAAAGAGGAGGAACAGCAAAGAATAGCAGAATCCATATTTGATTCACCCAATGTGCAACAAACTGAACAACAACATGCGCAACATACTGGACTCACGCAGGAATTAGAAGACTTGCAAACGTGAAATTCTACTTCATAAGTAACAAGTAGTAACATTTATTGCAACTTATTTGCGTGGAGACTGAAAAGTGACAATGACATTTTCAATTTGGATTTCTGTTTTCATATAAATGTTGGACTCTACTTCATAAGTAACAAGTAGTAACATTTATTGCAACTTATTTGCGTGGAGACTGAAAAGTGACAATGACATTTTCAATTTGGATTTGTTTTCATATAAATGTTGGACTCTACTTCATAAGTAACAAGTAGTATTATTTATTGCAACTTATTTGCGTGGAGACTGAAAGTGACAATGACATTTTCAATTTGGATTTTTGTTTCATTTAAAATGACTGATCTGATCGAGTTTTTTAAATTATATGGAACGCAAACCACGACAAATTTCGACCTAAAGAAAATCGCAAATCAATTAGGAATAAAGAATTTTCATGTTCTAATGAGAGCCGAATTACAATTGATCAAAAATAAGCCAACAGGAACCTTCAGTTCCCGGAACAAAGTTTGAACTGTAAATTTCATAACGAATCTTCACACTTCAGACCAAAAAGGTGTACATTGGTAAGCAGGTATCTTTAGTAAAAACGGAGATAATTATTATTTTGACTCATACGGACTTCCACCTACGAATGAAGTAAGAGAAATACTTGGCAATGGAATTTATAATACATTTCAAATTCAAAAACCAGGAACTACTTACTGTGGGCAATTATGTCTTTATGTTTTATTGAAATTACAGGAAGGAGTACCATTTCTAGATATTATGTTAGAATTGAACGATCCGTAGGTTCTATGGCTACGCCTAACAAGGGAATTTTATTCCCGAAACGTTAGTTCCAATAATAATAATAATAATAATAATAATAATGATGATAATTAAAAATCAGTTCGTTGTAATTCATTTTGATAAAAACGGCCTCTGATATTTTCATCATCTAAATCTTTGATTTCGTAAGTAATCGGATAAGTTTGGTTTATTTTACAAACTTCAAATATCTCTTTCGTCCAGTATCCGACGAAGCCTTTTTCAAATTTATTCTTATATTTAAATATTCTAACTCTATCTCCAATTTTAAATTTCGGCTTAAGTTTCTGCAAATTCGGATTACTCTCATTCGAATAATTATTCTCGAATATTTTTTTTCTTATCAAATCAGGGTCGTCAGAAGCATTCTTTGGGGTTTCTTCAATACCAGAATGAACTTTATTATTATACTCTTCTACAACTCCTGGTAATATCTTCAACCATTTCTGATTTCTTTACTCAGTAAATTTCTTCAATAATTTTTTTTAATGATCTATTGAATCTTTCTATCACTACGGCCTTCCCTGCATTTTCAGTTGAATAAACTGAGCCTTGGCGATGACTTTCGTCTGTTTCAAATAGTGGCTGAACGTTTCGGTTATAAAATTCCGATCCTTTATCAACAAACAATTTCCTTGCCTTTCTATTACTTTCTTTAAAGATTTCTTCAAACGCTGATAGACCACTTTTATTTTTTAAAGGCTTTACCCAAGCGTATCGTGTATATAAATCTATAACGGTCAATGCGTACTTAAACCCTCCTCCATTTGGCATATGAATAAGATCAGCACTCCAAATATCATCTTTATTAAATACTTTTACTTTCAATAAATATTTAGGCCTTCTATATTCTTTATGAATTTCAGACGCATAGCGGCTTGGGTCATTCGACATTTCGGACGCGTAGGTTCGAGCGTTGCTCTCAGACAGCTTTGCTGTCGTTTCATTTGCTGACGGATCAATACCCTGACCGAATAATATTTTAGCTTGTAAAGCTTTCTTAACAAACATTCTTTCAATTTTTTCTCTAAATATAGGATTTTGAATACTATCTAATTATTGAATCATCTTATCAGCTGCATGTCGAGAACTTCGGTCATGATTTCGATAAGCTAAATCATGCCTGTAAGCTGCGGCATCTACTCTATTTATTGGTTCTTCACCTGGTTTCGGATTATTATTCTCATCTAGTCTTATATCTAATCGAGTTCCTGGACCGGTATATGAATGACCGGGAAGATGTTTTTCTTTCGAATATTTACTCCAAATAAATCCAGGAAAGTTTTCTAATGTTTTTTGTATGTCACCTCCAATATGCTGACAATTTGAGTTTTTATTTTTGTTTAATAGATAATTTAATAAATCTAAATTAGCAATTTTTAATTTAATTAAATTTTCGGAATTTGTAGATTCCTTTTTAAAAGATAAAATAAATGTTTTACCTAATCGAACCTTGTTCACAGGCTTTAGCCGATCGGACCAAAGGTTCTGAGGTTATTACCGAATCATACTAGGACTTAGATATATTCCAGAACCATCTTTAGTTTCTTTAATTTCAATTAAATCATCAACATTGTGGAGAATATTTTTAAGAACTCGTTTTCCTTCATCAACTAATTTTAATTTACTAATAAAATTATCTACTACTCCTTCACCCCAGCAACTTTCTCTAACTCTCTATTATGACGTTTTTGTTCTTCTAATGCTGCCTTCTCTGATTTATTTTTATTTACTGCTTGGACAATACCAGCTGTCCCACCTGCAACACTTCCTGCTGCTGCTATGCCTCCTATTATTAGAGGAATTAATGGGAGAATCCCGCCATTCTTTTCTTCTTGTAATTGAATATTCTCTATCATTGGTTTACTTATGTAATACTTTTTTTGTTAATCGTAATAGTTTTAGGTGTATTTTTGTCAACAATATTACGTAATTTTAATTCAACAGTTTTATTATTATTAATTATTACTTTTCGCTTGCGACATTTTTAATAAAAAAATATAGTTATCAAAATTTTAAGTTATGAAAAAAAATTAATTAATCCTAGCCATCTTTCCATTAAGAATTTCAATAGAATATTTTACATCTTCTAACAATAGACCATAAGCCATCAATGAAGTTGTGGAATCTTTCTTTTCAATATTAATTGTTACATCACAACCAGGCTTGATAATATCTTCAGATTGTGCACTTAAATCGAAACAGAAAAGAGGATATAAATGTCTCCAATCTCCAGGAGTTAATTGTGGTTCAACTCCAAATTCTATACAAAGATTTCGATAAGAATCATATCCTTCCATAAATTGATTATTGGTATCATCGAATCTTAATGGATCAATTGGATATCGGGTTTGATTTAATGAAACTTGTAAACTTCGAATTGTATTAATATGAAAAAGATTGTTGTTCTTATCAAAACTTGGAGAATTATTTCTTTGAAAAGTTAGCAATAAATATCTTGGAGTATTCGCAGTTCTAGTAAAATGCCAGTTAAATCTTTGTTCGGAAAAAGTTACTGAACTGTTCGCTTTAGAAAATTTACTGGAATTGGTTTGTTAGTATTTAATCTTTTTGCAATAGCTGTTTCAATCTCTAAACTAGGAGTAATATGCTTAATCCACCATTCAAGTCTATCAATTTTTAAATATGCTTTTTTTTCAGTCTTACCAAAAAAGATTAATTCATTATTTGCTGTACGATGAATTATTAATTTAAATTTTAATTGATATGATTTTTTGTCATAATCTAAATATCCGAATAATGGAGACAATGACCAATTAACTGTCTGTTTACTTTTCTTGTTAAATTCACGTCTTTCTTTATATGCACTATTCTTTGTTTTATTTAAATGATTTGCAATATTTTCTACATCTTTCGCAATTCCTGCTGCATCTGTTCCAGCGTGAGTTAAATCATCTATAATTATACCATCATTAGTATCAGGAAACCAACCTTCGATTTCATACTTTTTATTATTTTCACCAATTGTTACAAATCTAAGCATTGTATCAATTACACTTGGAGAATCACTTATTGTTTCTATATTTTGAGTTGCAACATCTAAACACATTTGTGTAAATAATCTTGGAAAAAAATTATTCTCTAATGCAATATTATCGGTATCTGGTAATGGTGTTGTAAAATTAGCATCACTATATTAAGAATATTCACAATGTAAAAACGAATCAGGTAAATATATATACCTCTGCTGATTATCAACTTCAAAAATTAAATCACCTCCAGTATTTACTCTACTGGAAGATCCGGGATTCATAGCAATTCTTATATAGTCATTCTTTTTTTGATTGTAACTGACGAACGGAGGATCGTCTAATCTAAATTTATTTTCGATAAGCGAAGACATTTTTATAAAAAATAATTTGACTTTTTGTTTTTCTCACAGACAGAAAAAATTTTTACTAAAATATAATTTTAGAATTTTACTAAAAATAATTTACTAAAAAAATTTTACTAAAATATAATTTTAGAATTTTGCTAGACCAGCTCCGCTACAGCTTTGCTGGTTAGACCGAAGGTTGCTGTTAACACCATTACCTCTTATTTCTTCAATTGAACGTTTTATGGATACGCCTGATTTCTTCTTATGTTTACTATCAGACGGAGCTCCGCTCCTCAAGGTTTCCCCCACAGCTATGTTAGCAATTTTGTTTTTTGTTTCCTCTGAAAGTTTTTTAAATTTTTTAGTTCTTCAGAATCATTCCTAAGTTTACGAATAGCTTCTAGTTGTTTTAATTCGTTTTGAGACTTAACAGCATTTGATATTGCACTAGCTGTACTACCTATAGCAGCTGCTCCTTTAGCAGCAGATGTAATCAAATCTTTATTATTTTTAATTAAGTTAACGATACTTCGAATACCAGAAAATATACCGGCTCCGCTGTTTACACTATCCCCTTCTTTTTGAACGGCACCTGCGGTGCCTAGGAACTTTTGTGTTCCGATTGTTTCTACACTGTCATAATGGTAAACAGATTTCATAGATGGTTCATAAGCAATTTTTTGATTTGAAGCAAAATGTTTAAGATTGTGTTTATAAATTATAGGCATTTTTTAGGATTAAATTTGACTTTTGGGAAAAAATATTTACATTAATATTTGCGCTAAGATTTACGTTTATGATAAGGTAATAACCTCAGGACCTTTGGCCCGATTGGCTGAAGCCAGAGGAACTTCGCTCCGATAGGTTAGAAACCCAAGACTTCGTCGATCAAGATTTACGTTTGTGAATGGACAACAACTTCGAGATAACTTTATTAATTGATTGTTGCACTTTATCTATTGCGTCAAGTAGCGTGTGATGTACTTTAATTTCTTTTCTATTAACTTGCATTTTCTGCTGATTAATCTTCAATGCCGTTTTAAGTGCATTTAACTTAATTTTAAGAACATCTAATTGTCTTTTAACAGAATCTAACTGTTCTTTATTTTCTTTAGAGTTTTCTTGTAAATTTTTCTTTAATTCATTTTCTAAATTGATTTTAAGAGTTTTCATTTTATCAACTCTTTGATTAAGTGAGTTTACTTCATTTATTATTCTATTCATCTTTTTCATTTGTTGAGTAATTTTAGAACTTAATTCATCAACACTTTTTTGGAATGTAGTTTGTAACTGCTTTAAATTTTTTTTAATTCTTTCAGGTAGTTTTTCTATTTCATCTTCTACTTGTTCTTTTAACATTTTTATCTGATGTTTATTTTTAATTACAGCAGATTTTAAATTTAAAGAAAGTAATATTAAAATTTTTGATTGTTCTGAAATCTTTTTAAAAAGTTTTGCTATATCTGCTTCTAGCTCTCTATCCTTTTTATCAAGTTTTAATAATTTTTCGTTTAATGATTTGTCATTAAGTTTAAGCAACTTTAATTCGTTCATCAGTGGAACCAAAACATCGTTTATATATTTTTCTTTTAAATCATTGATTTGTGTATCAACATATTGTTTATTTGTTAACTCTGTATTTTGTTGCGGAAGAATAGAAAGATGCAAAGGACCAGATAAAACGTCTCCAGTTTTCATGATATAATTTTCTATTTCTATTTCTAATCCACGATTATTCGGGATATATGCACCTCCACCAACATTTGGTAACATCATTTTTTGACAATAAAAAAATAAAATTTTTTCTAATAAAAATAAAAAAATGGAAAATCCAAATTTAAAAAAATTATATTCGCCCGCTTCATCCTGTTCTTCTTATTCGACGAGATCAACGGGATTTGAAAATAAATGTTTTGATAATAATAATAATAATACTATTACAAATCCATGTATAGATGTAAATATTTTATTTGAATTACAAGCAGAAATATTTAGAGAACAAACAAAAGGTTTACCTTCTATAGAAACTAACTATTGTTTATTTCCGGGGGATCCATTTATTAAATTTATGGATATTGTTAGTAAATATAATGATGTTGCGTATGTAGAATTGAATAAAGAATATATGGTTATAATAGGTCATAATAATGTTTATGGATTTATTAGAGCAGTGTTACCAATTAGTAATACTGAGTGGATAGAAAATAAAATTATTAATTATATCAATATTAAAGAATTAGTTAAAAAATTAAAATCGTTTTCCAAGGAAAAAATTAGATTATTTGTTGATGAACAAAACCAATATAATATTCATATCGAGAGTAAAAAACATAATGAAGAATTATTATGTCAAGTTTATTACAGAGATACAATTTATAAACAAGAAACATTAGAAATGCCCCAAAGACATGATGATGATACATATATAGGATTATATTCAAACTTAAATATTAATTTGTTAAAATCTTATATAAATGGTTTAGCTCAACAAGAAAAACTTTATATGTGGACAACACCTTATACTATTAACAATGACCATAATCATAATCATAAAAATTTTAAAGAATCTTATAATAATAAACGAACCGAAGGTTCTAGTGCTTTGCCCGATCTTAAAGAATCTTATAATAATAATAATGATAATAATATAGATGATGATAACATAGACGATGATTCTGAAACATCTGAAAAAGGTGTAAATGGTAATAAAGATTATAAAAATATTAGTAATTATAAAAATTTAAGTGAAGAAAAATTTATATCACAACATGATATTAATACTACATATAATCAAAATTTATCTAAATTTCATTTTCTTACAATTGAAAATAATAATGATGGAATAGTTGAAGATACTGTTCGTCAACTATGTGTCGGGTCTACAAAATTTTAATTACGATTTACATCTAATCAATCTAAAATTTTATCATCTTTAATAAAAACTAAAAATGAATGAGATTATGGTGGTGTTATTAAATTTTCCAAAAGAGATCAAAGACCAATATTTTTCTCTATTATATTATTATCAAATAATAAATGTAATTTAGAGTTAGATATTCCAATAAGAGAATGGTATCCTATCAGGGAATGGCATCCTATACCAAAAAGTGTAATTTATGATGTTGAAGAATCAATTTATGATGATGATGAAGAATCAATTGATGATGATGATGAAGAATCAATAGTTAGTGAAAAAAATTTAAATTATCTTTTGATAAAACTTTATATGATAAAACTTAATATGATAAAACTTAATAGAAAATACCAAAATATTCGATAAATATATCTTCATATGTTATAAGTTTTTAGATGTAATAAGTTTTTAGATGTTATAAAATTTTTAGATGTAATAAGTTTTTAGATGTTATAAAATTTTTAGATGTTATAAAATTTTTAGATGTAATAAAATTTTTAGATGTAATAAGTTTTTAGATGTTATAAAATTTTTAGATGTAATACAAAATTATTATTCCCACGTGTCATCATCATCACTTAAATTACTCTCACAGACGATTGTTTGAAATATTTCAGCTTGAATATCTTCTCCGTTATAAGGTAACATAATTTCATTTTCATCAGGTGCTTCACGCTTAAGAATATTTATTTGACCAGAAATTTTTTTTCTTCAGTATTATTATTTTTATCAGGAATACTAATTCCAGTTTCTAAAGATCTTTTCCATGGTTTATTAACTGTAGTCGATAATGTTTTCCCCGAATATAATTTTAGAAAATCTTCTACTCTTACTTTATCTTGTGAATATCCTTTGAATGTTTTCTTTTCACTAAGTCTCCCTTGTTCATCTACAGTAAAACAATATTTTATTTTAGGAGCAATAAACATTGCAAAAATAATTCCACCATTTCCATAATCATTTTGTCCTTGACACAATTCCCCACCAACATATCAAGCAGCATCTAATTTATTGAAGAGCTCATTAGAAATGTATATCGAATCAGTATCTGTATAAGGAATGTATTTTTCGTTGAAACCATTAATTTCTAAAATAAAGTTATTCATGATTCTTCTAGAGTGAGAAAGAATAAAAGAACCTAAGTGTGATGGCATGAATGACGTCTTCCCATCTTTTACAATATTAGTTTTGAGAAATTCATCATCTTCCATTTCTACTTTCGCTAAATATTGTTCATCATTTAATTTTTCATAATCTTTTACTTCTTGAGTGAAATTTTTTCTCAATGTATTCTCATTCCATAAATGATATTTAGTGGTTATATCTTTTTGCACAGTTTTGCCATATAGCGAATTCATCAATAATTTAATTAACTCATCGCCTACAGTATTTCCTTCTGCTTTATATCTTTTTCTCAAATTAAAAAGTTTTTCAATATAATTTCGAAATGGTGAAACTTGATAATTTTTTTCATAAATTATACCATCAGTAATATGTAAGATTTTTCCCCCACATCTAACAATTTCTTGTATGTCTACAGAAGTCATTACATCATAACATATACCATTTCTAAACCTGATTACTTTTACATGAGAATTATTATTTTGATTTTTAACTTTATCTTTAATAGGAACTGGTTGAAAAAACATATCATTCGGATATTGAAACACAACTGTAAATATTCCAGTTTTAGGTCTAAACGTTTGAGTATTAAATTTATATACTATTTCCCGCTCTTCTTCTTGTCTAAATTTTCTAGCTGATTCAGCTTTAGGGTATTCTGAATTTTCATCATACATAGCTGATGGATATAAAGATGTGGCATCAAAAGCCATTAGAAATTCATGTTTTTGTTCAAGTAGTTGATTTGAAATTTTCTTACAAATTTCAGTTTTATCTCCTAAATCTCGATACTGTTTCATTAAATCTATTAAATTACTTCCAGGGGACAAAGCCCCACCAGCGTAGCGACCAGGGGACAAAGTCCCCCAAGGGGAGCGACCAGGTAAATACTGTTTTAATATTGGTAACAAGATGCTACAAAATGGCGATATGTATTTTCTTATATTTGCTGAAACTCTTCCACCTTTAACAGATTTTCTAATATAATTTCTAGCCCATAAATCTATATGAGAATGAATATTATATTGTTATTTTGTACGCTTTTCATCCAACCGTTAAATGTTAAAGCAGAGGATGTCAAATTAGTAGTTATATCTTCACCAACTAAATCTCGCATAACATTATTATATTTGTAGATACAAAAAGCTAAAGAAAGAATATCGTTAACTAAATATGGTCTCCATTCATTTTCTTTTTCTTTATAATTTTCATGTGTTATGTCTCCAATTTCATAATTTAATTTACACACATTCATAGGAATTTTAAAATTCTCACCATTTAGAAAGACTTGTTTTTACATGTTGATAACTACATTTCATTATAATAGTTTGAAGTGCTAATTTACCTGACGGTGAATCTTTTTTCATATTGTTTTTAAATCTAAAAGATTTTTGAATGTATCTACTAACACATTCAGTTGTATAAGGATTTTGTAATGAAGCAGTCAATATTCCTCTTGAAGTTTTAAGAGGCGGTTTAGATAATTTAAAATTAGCTTTTACCGGAAAATAGGAATCAAAACCTGATGAATTGTGAGCTATTAAAGTTACTCTCGAATAATTAAATTTTCCAAGAGTTTTAAAAAATTGATGGATCGGACATACGTCCTCTGGGTTTCCCCCGATCGGACATTCATCATCCTCAGTTCTCGTAAATATTTTCACACAATTTTGAAGTTTATTAAATTCTAATTCAGTTAAATTATTATACTCATTAATCTGTTTTTTAAGTTTTTTAATTTCATCTTCATCTTTTGATCGTTTAATTTTAATCATATCACTTAACAAACGTGTTTCTAATTCTTTCAATCTTTGTTTCGGTAAGCAACATATAAATTTATTAAAATTAATAGCTCCTACAGCATAAGGAATAGGATGAGCTGTTGAACAGTTAGGATCAGGAAAAGTTTCGAGATCCCAAATATATGTTGAACTATAGTCAATTTTTTTCTTTGTTATGATTTTATATGGACGTGTTGCTAGATTTTCATCAGTAACTGTTTTATATATGGGTTTGAAATTATTTTCAATTTCTCTAATAGCTTTTAATTTATGAGATTTATCAATTAAACAATAGTGACCAATTGTTGAACCTGCGTGAAAATAATTGTAATAAACATAATTATGAAACGTTTCAATTCCTCTAGGATTTAAATGACGATTGGCAGGACTATAATATTGAACACATTCTCCAAAATATTTATTGAATTGAGAAAATTTGCAGTTTGACATTACTCCTGTTCTAGATGTGGCTTTCTCTTTATATAAAAAATTATTAAACATTTTCATCATTTCTCCTTGTTCTTCATTAAAACCTCGTAAAACATTATAACATTTAATAAAACAAAAATCTTCAGAAGGAATATAACAATATTCACCGAAATATTCTTTGATTCTATATTTCATATTAATCCCTGCCCCTCTATGCGATCTTTGTACTAACTTCATTCCAAAATCTTCATATTTAATATTACCTGTAAAAATCCATTCGTTAGCATCGGATTTCTCATCCAGATTCGAAAACCATATTTCAAATGAATTTTTATTATAGAAGGTTACGTAAAAATTTGGAATTATATTTTCCTGATCTTTAATAACTTTTCCAAGTAAATTAATAATTTTACCATTTGCTAAAAGTTTCCGCATATCATTTACTACATTAATAAAAGATACATTTTCATATTTAATTTCATTTGGATTAAATAAATTACATAAATCATCACCAAGTTCAACCTTAATTCTATCATCAAAAAAAAATCACTAATAGGAGTTTCTAATATTTCTTTTGTTCCACTTTTCTGTTTTTTAGTATTACGTCTAATACTACGCCTACTACGTTTCTGTTTTTTAATACGTTTACTACGTTTACTATGTTTAATTTGCGCATCAAACTCAGCAGTTTGTTTCTTGATTAATTCATCAATCCTAGACGTTTGTCCGAGAGACATTTCACGATTCATATTTTTTAAAAGAAAAAATGTATTTTTACATAGAACCTCGGTTCCGCCAACTTCGTTGGATATACACAGGAATATGTAATTGATGTAATGTTTCTAATTCATGTGTTGTTAAATGTTCTTTCTTAACCAACCACCATAAATTATTATCCGCCAAAAATACTCGGAAACTTCTTAAACAAAGTGGAAAGTCTTTTGTTTTAACACACGGTTTAATATCATGTTTTGTTTTATAATCTGTAACGAGTGCTACGTATTTATGATGATAATAAAATCTTAACTTCTTTCTTCGAATTTACAGGATTTGTAGGATGACGATAATCTTTTAAAACTGGTACATGCTCTATCTTATAAGCATCCAACATATTTTTTTTATTTTTATTAACAAAAAATTTATAAGAAAAAATTATTCGGTCACTCCGTTCGGTCACTCCGCGAAAATATTTTCTATCGACTTTCAGTCAGAGAACAATTGTTCGATAACTCTATCATGAATTTTTTTATCAATATTAATTGTAATGAAGCCATAATCTTTTGACCAAGCATTATTACACGATTGTTTAAATTCATCTTTATTTCTTACACATAAATCTCTTAACAAATCACTTAAGTTTCTTGCATTTATTTCAAATAGTATAAATATATTTGCATTCTTTCTAATAACACTTTCGTCTAATGAATACATACTTTGTGTTAAATAAAATACACTACAGTTATTATGTCTACCTCTTGTGAAATAATTTCTCTGAACTGACTGATTTCTATCATTAACACAATCATCAAAAATTACACAATGTTTCATTGTTTTATCTAGTTTACTAGGATCTTGCATATTACCACTATCATCTATTAATTGTATCTTTATATGCTTATTTTTATTGGATTCAACTAACTGATTATTTTTTGCTGCTTCTTCACACCACGAACTTATTTCTTCTTCATCTTCAGATTTTTCATATTCTTTGAATAATGAAGCAATTGCTGTTTTTTTAAGATTATTTTCAAATCCATATTTTAAAAATTGATAGACGGGTTGTTCTGCTGTTGTTGTATAAATTAAAAGATTGTTATAATCCAAAAAATTTGGAGTCGTTAAAATTTTAAATAATAGATATGTTTTTCCACAACCTGATCTTCCACAAATAACTGACAAAACTTTATTAGATAAATTTGGATGATGATTAAATTTGAGTTTTTTTTTATTTAATGGGGGTACTTCACTCATTTTTTAATAAAAAATTTATTTTTATTTTATTTTTATTTTTAAAGAAAAAGAGTAAGAAGAATAATAATAAGAAGAAAATTAAACTTCTCTAGCTTCGCGTGGGAGTTTATACCTCCCGAACGGAAGTTTATACCTCTCGAACGGGAGTTTATACCTCTCGAACGGGAGTTTATACCTCCCGAACGGGAGTTTATACCTCCCGAACGGGAGTTTATACCTCTCGAACCAAAAGATCTATCATAATCTCTTCACCTCCAAAATTTATTTCTTGTCCTTTCTCATCAGTGATTCTAATGTTAATACTGTTAATAGTTTTTCTTGTAATAGGGAAATATATTAATGTTTGTGGAATTACATTTAGTCTATAACCGATGGGTACAGTAAAAGCTGGAAAACTGAATATTAAATTTGACAATTTACCATTTATATATCCTCCTTCAATAATGTCACAATGTACAACAATTGAATTTATTTCAGTTATTTTTGGAATCTTCTCACCTAAATGATAACCTTGACTATAAGTTTGTTTATTAAATCCTAATAGCTTTGACAATGATCTATCATGATTAAAATCAACTTGATGATTTTTGTCTAAAGTAAGAGAAAATTTATTGACTGCCGGTTCAACTGCAAAATGTAATTGTTTCTTATCTTTAAATGGTATACCTAAATGTCTCTTAATTTCATTTGATATTGATTCAACTTCGTAAGAACCAGGAAGAAAAGTTTGTATTTTCCATGTTTTGCCTTTATCAGTAGAATATCTAAATTGATCATTCACATCTTTTATAAAATTTTGAATAGTGTTAAATGTGGAGAAACTAGTCAATGCAATTTGATAATTTTTACTTTGTTCTAAATGAAGAATGGGTTCTAAATTACAAGTGTGTGATGAAGTAGTTCTTATAATTTTTAACGTCGTACTAAATTTTGATGAACCCAAAATCTCTGTTAGATTTTCTAAATGATTATTAATTTTGTCTAAATCTGCTGAACACATTTTTTAGTTAAAATTTTGAATAAATATCTTTTATAAAAAATTAAAAACAACAACATATTTCAACTACGGGCGAAGCCCTAGAACATTCGGTTCGTTATACTTTTATAATCCTCTTCATTTAGAATCTTCTTTTCTAACAGTCTTTTTAATATAGCATGAATTTCATTGAAACTAGAATTATGTCCTTCTTTTATTGCCGAAATTAAAATATTTAATCTATTTAGTAATTCCTGTGGATCATCTGGTAAAAATAGTTTTTTCTGTTTTCTGTTTTTCAGATAAACCTTTTCCTACTTTAACTCCCGTTGATAATAAATTTTCTAATTGTTTATAACGTCTAAGAGATTTTACTGCACCAACTCTATCTAACATAGCTTTATATTTTATGAGATCTTCTACAGCATAATTATTTAAATCTGCTCCTCTTAAAAGATCAACAAAATTTCTATCTAAATTAAAGGGATATTTATCTGGTGAAAAAATTAAACCTCGAAAAGGTTGTGGAAATATTTCTTTTTGTCCGAGATAAAATCTAGGTATTGTTTTTCCATCTATAAATGAAATAGAATGTTCAAATTGCATAGATTTTGGTAATTTCTTATTAATGTTTGATTCTAGTAATCCATAGTCATCTAATATAGTTTTGTGCTCTGGATCTGTTATATCAATTTGTTTATCATTATTTGTACTTTCTTTTTCAAGAGTTTTAAATGGTTTCATAGTTTTCTCAAAATCAGTTTTTAATTGCTCGGTTTGCTGCATTTTTTCAAACATATCAGATTGAATACCAGTTTTTATCATTCTATGTTGAAGATGATTTTCTTTCATAACATTTCTTTGTTTTATTAACTCTTCTAATTGTTTTATTCTTTTAAAATTATCAGCTCTAATTTTATCCATTTTTAAAATATAAATTTTGAATTTTGTGGTAACATTGGAATACAACAAAAACATTTTACTGAACAAATTATTTTTCTATTGCTTTGTTGTCTGTCATCTTTTCGTTTAAAGGTTTCTCGTTTTAAGTTTTGTTTAATAAAGTTTTGCTTAAATTTTCGCTTAAAGTTTTTAGCTCTTCTAAAAAAATTTTATCATTTTCTTCATTAGAAATTTTACCATCACCAGAAATTTTGCCATCCTGTTTATTCTTATCATCAACTTTTTCTGACTGTAATTGAAATGATATTTGATTTACTTCATTAGCTATTTGATCAAATTTTTCAATCTCATCTAACGTAATAACATTATCATCACATACTCTTTGAAAGTAGTAATGTAGTTTATCATAGACTTCTTTAATATGTAAATGCTTAGTTTTTAATGATTTTCGTTTCTTAGTTATTAAAGATTTATCTAACATTGTAACAAGTGAAGTTGCAAAAACACCCGTACCTGTTAAAGCTGTAGCAACAACAGGAATTGTAAGAACGCCAGATGAAATGACAATAGTGAGAGCGCCTAAAGAAATTGTTAAACATGCTCCAACGCCTTGTGTTACATTCTTAACTTTAGTCCATCTCTTTCTTAATTTTTTATAATGCTCTAATCTTAATAATAATTGAGATTCTTTAACTTTCATATAACGTACTCTATCTTTGTGTTTTTCTTTATTCATTTTTTCAATGTTAATCTCTTCAATGTCCATTAAAGTAGAACTACGTTCATATGATAACGAAGGATATATTCTTGAGGTTCCTTCCACTTTTGTTTCATCCACTTTTGTTTCTTCCATTTTTAAATGAATATTTTGAATAAATATTTTGAATACAATCTTCTGCTATATTAGGTCAACGTGATATTTTTTGGGCTACCTAAATTTTCATCTGCCTACATTTTCGACCTTCGGCTACGTGATATTTTCGACCACGTGATATTTTTTAGATTACGTGATATTTTAAGACCGCCTAAATTTTCGTCCACGTGATATTTTGAGACCGCCTAAATTTTCGATTACGGTATATTTTGAGACCGCCTAAATTTTTGAAATTTTGATTTTTTTTAAAATTTGTCACTACCTAAATTTTCGCCCTTCGGCCACGTGAAATTTGAAATCTACCTAAATTTTTGAAATTTTGATTTTTTGAAAATTTTGAAAAAACCCGCAAAAGTGTGACATCCGGCGCAAGCGAAGCGAAGCGTCGCGCCGGATGTCACACTATATACTACTGATAAATGCGGGAATGGTGAATTTCTTTTCCGTGTTTGTGATCATAAGCGGGACCAGCTGTTTGTGAAAGTTGGCGGAGGATGTACTCATTTTTGATTCCGAACGCAATCCGTTAAATGTGGACACTTGGGGTATGATCTTTACTCATGCATCCTGGTACGAGGCACATACATTGGGTCACATGGTGAGAAAGCAGACAAGTTTGCCTCGCTTCAATTTGTGATTACATAGATGATGTAATTCAAACTACCACTTTCTCAAGAGATGTGTTTGTTTCTCCCTCCGAGTCCTCCTCCTCCCCCTGTGGATGAGGAAGTGGAGATGATGACAACAGAACGGTCCCTGTTTCATGATATTGATTTTGACCGGTCGGATTCAGCATTTTCAGCGCCGCAAGAGGTGCTGGGTCAAGTGAATAGTGGTGAGGCTGCAGTGGCGAAGCGGAAGACCAAGAGCAAGAAATGCTCTAGTGCTCAGGCGTTGGAGCAGCAGCCACTAATTGAACGGGTGGAACAATCACGGCCTCATCATTTCTACTAACGGTCAAAACAATTTCATGGTAATTTCTGGATAATAAATTTGCATGATAATTAACATCTGTTATTTTTCCTTCAACTTTAACTTGGATAACAAAGCGTGTTGGTGAGAGTAAAAAACTTTTATTCCGTATGTATAGCAATTAACTTTTTATGACCCGTATTTGCATTTTCCACGTGAAATAGCCTAGAAAATTTTCGTGTGTCCGCAAGCCGCGCACTGGTTTTCATGATGCAAAATACCTTAGAAACACTTGCTTTGTGCCCCTCAAACCGTGCATGGCCTTTAATGGATCAACATTAGTTTGGAAAGTCGCAACGGGGACGAGAGAGAGTCATTTCATTTTTTAAGCCACAACTGCACTAGTCTTTATGTTAACCAACACAAGTGTACAGCGGTCACCACAACTTGGTCCAGGACTTTATTTCCATCAATCATGCAAGAAAAATCATTGGTGACCAGCCAGGCTTCATGTAGCTCGTGCAACGACTCAATCGATTCTTAAGTAAATTCACTTGACTGCAGCTCATGTGCTGACTTCCGCTGCAGGATGCGCTCGTAGCATAATGGTGTTGCTGTTCTCAGATAGATGTAATAATCAGCTGGATTCGGCTGATAGAATGAGCAACAAGGCGCAATCTTCTTGAAGATGGCGTGGTCTGCATCAGTCAGGAAGCCCAGTTGTGTGAGTGTTGCACAAATACCTTCCGTGTCGCTCCAACAGACCATTCGTAGATGGTGCCGCACGCATTAGTACTTTGGTTTGCAAGTCGCCGCTCGGCCGCATCAATCGGACGATAAATGAGATATCTCTGTGGTAAATCTTCACCGCTTATGTCACTAACATATGGACACGTGTTCTTGATGACGCAGTGTATGCCTACAATCATTCAAAGCATCGAATGCTGGGTGGCCACCGTCCGGTGGAGATTGACTCCTCTAACGTGGATGAGGTGCGTGAGTTGAACTAGCAGCGGAAACGCCCACCCAAAGTCCCTAATCATGTTAAAGTGGGTGATAAGGTGTGTATCTCCAAAGTGAACAGTGTTTTCGCTAAAGGTCATTTGGCTAATTGGACACAGGAGGCATTTGCGCTGGCTGAGGTGAATACGAAACACCGGGACACCGTCTACCGCCTAAAATACTATGATGGTGAGTTGATTGAGGACAGATTGTACCGCGCGAGATCCAGCCCATCCTCCACAGTGATGATGATGAGTTGTTCATGGTGGAACGCGTGCTCCAGAGCCGGCAACACAAAGGTGAACGCCGGGCTTTGATCAAATGGCTGGGCTATCCATCCTCAATGAACAGTTGGCTGCGGCTGCGCGACATATCTGCAGCAAAGCAACGGTCCTAAGCAAAAGGGGGCCTACTCGCACCGGAGAAGAGGAATAAACACCCCTTAGCAATGAATGGAACGGCAGCGTTCTACTCACAGCCGTCCTATGTGGTCACCGCTGCATTCCCTGTGTTTTCTGGCTCGCGCAAGATGCGCGGCAGCGGCATACTCGGTTCAATTGCCAGAATGACCATCCCCTCTTTTGAAAAGTTGGTAATCAGGCTTTGGGCTTCGTGAAAGATATGGCCAGAGGTGTGGCTAAAGGACAAAGTATACGAGAGGTGGCGAAACGACAGGGCATGAAGCGCCTCCGTCAACTTGGTAGCGACGCGCTCGGCACTACAGCCGATACCACCGAGTCCTCTCTACGCAAACGGAAGAATCCACCTAGAGCGGCAAAGTCTCAGCGAGGCAAGAGACGGAAGCTAGGGAACCTTTATGATGGAGGTGAAGAATTTGGCTTCGTGCATCTTTGATGCACCGATTCAAAACCCAGCATAACACGCAGATTCTGGGTCAAGTACATGGTTATGTCCGGCGGGATGTTCAACTGTGTGAAATGTTTAGTTAGCTCCATCGTCAACTTTGCCGCAGCTCCCACTGATTTCAGCCACCCGTTGATCTTGTTCTCCATCTCTGTCAAACACTCGCCCACTGTAGCAAATTGGCGTGGTTTAAGCACAATCTCTGTCTTCTGCTCCACTGGGACGGTTGTCTTCTCCAGCTCTGCCAAGTAAATACCACATACCATGCGCAGGGGATGGTGTGCGCCTTCTTACAAAAGGCCAGGCCTCTGTAGGCGTAATTCGCCCAGAACTCGCCACCGCTGACCAATACCTCCGAGTGTTGGACGGCTGCTCGAAGGCCTTCATTTAGGACCAGCGCAGATTCAACGACATCATTCATGATGATAAATTTGCCCTTTACAGCTTTTGCACGTGAATGCGATAGCATCTTCTCATTCCACACGTTGAGCATTTGTTTAATGCTCAAGCGCTCAATGGGGTTCTTTTAGGATCACGCGTCTATCACACTTCACCACATTGCGGTCAAATATCACACATGCAAAGTCCTCCGTGCACAGTTTCTCGTCCGTCTTTATCGGCCATATCAACCATGGGATACGTTCCCGCAGTAAGAATTACAAGCACATGGTAGAGGTATCCGAGTAGTCTTGCTAATTTAACAGAGAGGCGTATGACCAGGCTATCCAACTGGGTGGTATACTGGAGAATATCCCTACATTTCGTGATCACCTTCCACTAGAATGTCGGTAAATGTCATTGACCAGTTTCTGCTGTTTCTCAACCCAGCCGATAGTGATGACCGCCTCTTCACTTTGGTCGCCAATGTCACTGTCGTCGAAAATGGACTCCACACCGACTTCCCAGCCGGCATCACCATCAGAGCTCACTTGGATGGACTCAGTAAACGCAGTTCTGTACTGCGAGGAACTGTTACCTAAGTACTTCTCCGCGGAAGCATTACTTGGTAGGTAGAATTTGAATGAGTCGGACATATTATTATTACTTGCCCAAATTTCCATTATTACATAGCACCGACTGGCTCACACCGCCGAAAATGCAGCCGAATGTTGGTCACTGCACCTGCGTGGAATGGGATCAGTTTGCCCGCGCCATCATAAATCTCCATGTGAATATTATGCACTTCCGGTGATCATCTTGATGTACATGGGATGATTGAAGCGCCGTTCCATTAAGTTGGGGCATACTTTTGTATTGTGTGGCAGCACAGCCAGTAGGGGCGCTCGTGTATAATCGATCAGGACGCAGTCATCAAGGTTGGAGTAGAGATAGAGGAATTTGATTCGGCGAGATAATGAGATAACCCCGGAAGATGTGACCGTGACTTCCATTGAAAGTAGTCTGATCAAAAGCCAAGATATCAAGTAGATCATTACTCAAGGTGACTGTTGGGTTGGATGAGAGGACGGATATATGCTATGCAGCCCAATTACCAGTGGACCATTTTTGTTCATTCCACGCTTCAAAATCATATGGGCATCATAATTCTTAAAATTGTGAAACACTGCTGAAAGAGTCGTCCTCCCCTGGCGCAATCAAAAATTACAGTCTGGGCAAAGCGCTTGTTGGTATGCGCCTGCTAAGTGACAATGATCCCGTACTCAGCGGCGCGCGGCTGTTCCTGTAAAGGGAAGGTTGCGTTTGGCACAGTGCGTGCTAGTCAAGAATAAAATCTCATCTTCTGGACGCATCCGTATCTTTTTGTGGGTCATTTCTGTGAGGTTACTGTACTACTCCTGCGCCAACTGGTCTAACCTCTGCAAAAAGTCTATCACACAATTGTCACCTTCCGTAGTTCTATAGCTTCATTCTCATTCCTACTGTTATAGGATCGATGCCAAACCTGCCGGCACGCCACAGCGGCCGGATGATGCATCTTGAGAGTGCTGTCAATGAAAACTCTACATCTGCATAGATAATACGTAGTGGCCGTAATTCACAGCCGGATACTTCATATTTATAGTCCCGCCTTTTCGGCATCAACTCCACCTGTATTTCCTCTCAAGCACCACGCGCAATGTATGTCATAATTCTCCTTAATCCCAAGAGAGTGACAACATCTGTCACACATAACGTATGATGATGAGCGTGCACAGCATGCAGATTCGTTATTGCACAGTAATGCCATTTGCCAGAGCTGTCAAGGAGTAATACATTTGAAACATGCCCCATATCTGTTTCCCCTCAGCAGTGAATAGGTCCTTGCAGTTTTCGGTCAAATAATTGGACATTCACTTTGATCTTATTACGTCGTTCAAAGTGTGGTATGCCACGTACCTCCACCGCCGAGAAATTACTCAACGTGAAAAAATCTAACTCGCCTTCTAATTTGAAGTACCATTCAGGTCGTTCACGGTGGTGCGGGATATCTTTGTAATGCAAGGAATTACTGCATATTTGAAGCAGAAACTGTTGGAGCGAACATTGATGAGGCATTTCAAATGCACTAACTCGGGCGGTAATTTCACAAACGCTCTACCCGCCTCCACTGCCAAAGGTGTTCGCAGTGTGCGAATAACTCAAGAAATGACTCCATCAAATTCGAGAGCGCTGCCACGTTCATTCAATGTTTCTAACTTGAGGAAAATGGAGCGAGCATGCTCCTCATACCATACTGGAAATGTCGGTGCATTAGATGGCGCTATGGACCAAGAACGGAAAGTACCTATCTTCAACTGGCGTCTTCTCCACGTCCTCCCCAACCAAAGTCGCTCGTCTCTACCTATACATAAGCACCAATCTGGCCTTCACTATATGCCTATTCTCCAAAACATAAAATAACGTTTCTAGTAACGTACGATGCGAGTGGAGCCGCTGTGGAGGTTCAATTGGTGGCGAAGCCAATTCATGGCAAATACCATAGTCCCTTACTAGACCCTGTAAGGCGCACTAACCAAACGGAATGAGGCGTCATTTTCATCCACGAAAATTACATGTGGATATGTATGCATGAGATCATGCTCTTCTTCCCCGGACTCTAGACACTGTAGTGTAGCTGACCTAACTTCCTCCTCTTCAGTATCCAAATCCACTTGATGACACCGGCAACGGCGTTTGAAACGCCATGCCTCCCCATCCAGCAGACCCACTGGCTCATCAACACTATCTATGGAGTCCAATATGTTAAAAATAGTCTCGGAAGCATCAGAGGAAGCAAGATCAACCGCCCCAGGTGTCGACGAACTCTCCGTCCAACTACCACTAGGTCTCAGCGACTCCTCATCATCAGGTATGACGAGTCACTCACCCTCTCCTGTAGCTGGCTTTAATAAACTACAGCCACACCATTGTCAATTGACGACGAAGCTCAGCAGTTCAACGGCGTTGGAGGAGGGTGAAGAAACGCACGAGGAAAGCGGCGTAAGTGGTCACTTCGCCATAGCAGTTGCATCAGCTGCTGCGCCAAATTTGGACGATTAAAACCTGATGGATACTGCCGCTTCCTTAGGGTCAAGCGGGCGACAAGGCGGAAAAATAATGAGTAGATGTAGTGGAAGACGGTTGACAATGGGATTTCGTAGGCCTAAATCACAATATCCCGCATGGCATCCGGATGTAGAGTCCAAATCAGGCAACAAGCAACCCGGTATTCACTGATACAATGAGAAATAGCGCCAGGATTCATAAACTAACTATTAGCCCACAGCGACGCATAACCACTGACACAAAGTGACCACGATAGCATACATGCATTTTGCTGCTTCCCTGGCCCGGCGTGACCTTCAAAAAGGTGAAGCAATAGCGGAGAGACACATTCATGCCAGCGCCGGGAGAAGATAACGGGAATTGGGATGAAAGAAGACGCCCAATTATCGACCGACGTAACACTAACAACTTGCCAGCAGCGTTCAAAAGGGAAGTACAATTGCAGACCTGACGGAAGAAATGCAACTAGACGAGATTACGCTTCTTATGTAACCTTCAAAACGGGAGAAGCGCATCAGAAGGTATTGGCATAAACATATCGTCCAATGCTAACCGTGCGCAGATATCGGACAAGCTAAATTTTTCGAAGTTATTTTGCATACAAAATGGAAATTTTGAAACTTTGGCAAACATTTGTATGCATGCGATTCTAGCATGCGATTATCGGACACGCGAAATTTTTCTAAGTTGTATCCATAGTAAAATATAGTATGATCAAAGTATACGACAATTCATCTTTCAAAGACATGGTTTATCAAGCATTCAAGTCACGTGTGAGGGACGCATGCTGACGGGTGAAGCGATTGATTGTAAAAATGATACTTTTGTATACTCAAACTTTTGTCGAGCTGTACAAGTATTTAACACAAATGAATCCGTTGGGATTGATTTGCAAAATTTTCTGGAGTATCATTATCTACTCGCATTTGATTGTACGACAAATAGTCAACCTGAAAATCCACAGAAGAAAACCAAGGAATATAACCTTGAAGTTCACTTTGAAAAGACAGCAACTCGAAATTTTGATTTATTGATGTTTGTCATCAGTGATGAACGTTTCTCACTCAATTCGGATAATAGTGTCCTTTCAAATTCATATATATCCCTTGCTATCTAAGTTGATTGACATTATGCTCAAGGTTCATGAGAGACAAACACCTCCCATTCCACTCACTATTAAGTATATGCAAGCATTAGAAATTGCACAACATGAGTTGGTTAAGCGACAAAACTTTAGAAGGAGTCATGCATGGACTGAATACATTAGAGAAAAAATATCTCAAAAAGACGTGTTTTGATGGATATGAGTTAGCTGGTGTTCTTCAACATAGTTGCCACTGTCTCGCTGATGACTTCATTGTTTCTAAATACATCCCCTTTGGTGGAGTATTTGCTGCTGATGAACTTCCTAACCATCAATCTAAACCAATTGCCTACATTTTCAATTCTGATCCTGCTCATAAATCTAGACAACATTGGATGGCTTATTATCAAGATGAACATAACTGTGAATTCTTTGATTCATACGGTTTACCTGTTTTCAAATATCCTCATGTGGCATCATGGTTAAATGAATCCCCCAAACCTCCCAAGAGACTACGTTATCGAATTCAAGGACCCTCTGCCTACTGTGGTGCATATTGTCTCTACTTTCTCAATAATCGCCCTTACAACCTGACCTTGGATGAAACACTCACACTATTTACGAGATTAGATCCAAACTGTTCTGAACAAATGGCTAAAGACTACTTGAAATATAACGATACCTTAGTATTCGAATATCTTTATAGCATTCTGAGTCTAATCATAAATGAATAAAGACAGTAGTGTTCATTTTACATATGTTTTTATTATTTCCTTTAACGTTAACTCTGCTTCTTTAACAGACAGAACACCTGTCATAATGGCAGTTCCATTAGAAAATAATGAACAATGGGATGTAGAATGTCTAAGAAGGGTACCCGGAAAAAGTTCACGCTCATTACAGACATGGGCTGATGAAGGAATGTGAGCTAATTTCCCACCACGCCATTGACACAAGACTGTTGATGATTTCACTTGTGGTGGGGTTAGTTTCGTAGGAGATAGAATATGACATAGTTCATGATAGATTTGTTGATAGTCGTGAACATTATGATTTCCCAATATTTGGATACATTGTATCCACGTGGAAAGATTTGAACGGGAATTCTATTTTTCCATCTATAATAAATTCTACAAGGGCGATCTGCTCGATATTTACAATTTGGAAAGAATGATTTCACCGCCAGTAAATCAATAGAATGACTCGCTCGTATTTCTACCATCCTGTTGCATATTCTGGACATGACTGATGTCCACAGATGTTGGTTCTAGCTTATAATGTCCGTAAGGTATACTCAAATTTGTTTCCAGCCAACACCGTTTATCTTCCCAACAAGACAAGGCTTTCTTTCGCATGGTAACCGTTTGCATAACATGTTTACTCGATTGCAATGAAGTTTGATTCACATAAAATACTTTCTTCAGTTCATATGCTCTACGAAACTTGTGATGATTTAAGATTTTCTTCTTGTAACGTTTGACACCTTTGATGAGAGATTCTTGATTCCCATCCTCGGTCAGAAATGAATACATTTTCGGTGATAAGCAGATAAATTCCTTGATTTTCAATCCTTTGCTTTCATCTTTAAAACATCCCAACTTATTGGCATTCACTGTTGAGTACAATACATGCGTCTTTGGATAATTTGATGTATCTAAAATACCCTTTGCATTGGGGTCTATTTGATTCGGAATCTCATAGAACGATTTCAGCATGTATAACGATCATATTTTGATTTGATTTCCATAAAAAAAGAATCAGTATCACCACCCAATAACTGAATACTTTCAATCATGCAGTTCCTTTTCCATTGATCCAATAAGGTATACATAATCACCTTACTATGAGTAATGGGCAAAAGAACGTTCCAGGACACCATAAAATTCAAAAAAATAGTATCTTTAAAAACGACATAAATTCATGCATTTGAACCCTTTTCAGGTTTTTAAGACCTAAATACATGAATTTAAACCGTTCCAGGACACCATAAAATTCAAAAAAATAGTATCTTTAAAAACGACATAAATTCGTGAATTTGAACCCTTTTTCAGGTTTTTAAGACCTAAATACATGAATTTAGACCGTTCCAGGACACCATAAAATTCAAAAAAATAGTATCTTTAAAAACGACATAAATTCATGAATTTGAACCCTTTTTCAGGTTTTTAAGACCTAAATATATGAATTTAGACCGTTCCAGGACACCATAAAATTCAAAAAAATAGTATCTTTAAAAACGACATAAATTCATGAATTTGAACCCTTTTTCAGGTTTTTAAGACCTAAATACATGAATTTAGACCATTCAAAAAGTACCATTTTTTCAAAAAATGGTATTTTTAAAAACGACATAAATTCATGAATTTGATCCCTTTTTCAGGTTATGAAGACCTAAATTCATAAATTTGGGCGATTTTTAAAAATACCCAATTTTTCAAATTTTTCAAAATCTCAAAATTTGAGAATTACATTTTTCACCCGCCCTTAAAATCATGACCGTTCCAGGACACCGAAAAAATCAGAAAAGTTAGGAATCTCAAATTTGTGATTATGACATTTTTCATTGCTTAAATCATGACCGTTCCAGGACACCGAAAGTCATAAAAGTTGAGAATTTCAAATTCATGAACTTTATCCATCTTTCAGGTTTTTAAAATATATCATGTGTCTAATAATATTTCTTTAAAAGTGGAAGAAACAAAAGTGGAAGAAACCGCAAGAATATATCCTTCAATATCATATGAACGTAGTTCTACTACCCCCTCCCTTCTAACTTCTAGGCGTCCCTTAAGAAATTTTTTTATTATAAAATGAACAACATAAATGAGTTTTTAAAATTATATGGAACGCAAACAACTACAAATTTTGATCTAAAGAAAATTGGAAAGCAATTAGGAATAAAGAATTTTCATGTTCTAATGAGAGCCGAATTACAATTCCTAAAAAATAAGCCAACAATAACTATAAATTTCATAACAAATCTTCACACAACAGATGAAAAAGGAGTACATTGGTCTGCAGGTATCTTTAATAAAAATCGAGATAATTACTATTTTGACTCTTATGGACTTCCACCTACAAATGAAGTCAAACAATTACTTGGCAATGGAACTTATAATACATTTCAAATTCAAAAACCGGGAACTACTTACTGTGGTCAATTATGTCTTTATGTTTTATTTAAATTACAAAAAGGAGTACCATTTCTAGATATTATGTTAGAATTGAATAAGGGAATTTAATTCCCGAAAAACGTTAATTCCAATAATAATGATAATGATAATTAAAAATCACTTCGTTGTAATTCATTTTGATAAAATCGGCCTCTGATATCTTCATCACCTAAATCTTTGATTTCGTAAGTAATCGGATAAGTTTGATTTATTTTACAAACTTCAAATATCTCTTTCGTCCAATTGCCAACGAAGCCTTTTTCAAATTTATTCTTATACTTAAATATTCTAACTCTATCACCAATTTTAAATTTCGGCTTAAGTTTCTGCAAATTCGGATTACTCTCATTCGAATAATTATTCTCGAATATTTTCTTTCGGATTAAATCAGGGTCGTCAGAAGCATTCTTTGGGGTTTCTTCAATACCAGAATGAACTTTATTATTGTACTCTTCTACAATTCCTGGTAATATCTTCAACCATTTCTGATTTCTTTGCTCAGTAAATTTCTTGAATAATTTATTTTTTAACGTCTGATTGAATCTTTCTATCACTACGGCCTTCCCTGCATTTTCAGTTGAATAAACAGTTTCAAATAGTGGCTGAACGTTTCGGTTATAAAATTCCGACCCTTTATCAACAAATGATTTTTTTGGCTTTCTCTTACTTTCTTTAAAGATTTCTTCAAACGCATATTTAACTGATAGACCACTTTTATTTTTTAAAGGCTTTACCCAGGCGTATCGTGTATATAAATCTATAACGGTCAATGCGTATTTATAATCAGAATCATTCGGCATATGAATAAGATCAGCACTCCAAATATCATCTTTATTAAATACTTTTACTTTCAATAAATATTTAGGCCTTCTATATTCCTTGTGGATTTCGGACGCGTAGGTTCGAGCGTTGCTCTCAGACAGCTTTGCTGTCGTTTCATCTAAACCCTGACCGAATAATATTTTAGCTTGTAAAGCTTTCTTAACAAACATTCTTTCAATTTTTTCTCTAAATGTAGGATTTTGAATACTATCTAATTCTTGAATCATCTTCTTATCAGCTGCATGACGAGATCTTAGGTCATGATTTCGATAAGCTAAATCATGTCTATAAGCGGCGGCATCTACTCTATTTATTGGTTCTTCACCTGGTTTCGGATTATTATTCTCATCTAGTCTTATATCTAATCGAGTTCCTGGACCGGTATATGAATGACCAGGAAGATGTTTTTCTTTCGAATATTTACTCCAAATAAATCCAGGAAAGTTTTCTAATGCTTTTGTCTGTCACCTCCAATATGCTGACAATTTGAGTTTTTATTTTTGTTTAATAGATAATTCAATAAATCTAAATTAGAAATTTTTAATTTAATTAAATTTTCGGAATTTGTAGAATTCATTTTAAAAGATAAAAAAATTTAAAAGATAAAATAAATGTTTACCTTATGGACCAAAGGTCCTGAAGTTATTACCGAATCATACTAGGACTTAGATATATTCCAGAACCATCTTTTGTTTCTTTAATTTCAATTAAATCATCAACATTGTGGAGAATATTTTTAAGAACTCGTTTTCCTTCATCAACTAATTTTAATTTACTAATAAAAATTATCTACTATGCCTTCACCCCTAGCAACTTTCTCTAACTCTCTATTATGACGTTTTTGTTCTTCTAATGCTGCCTTCTCTGATTTATTTTTATTTACTGCTTGGACAATACCAGCTGTCCCACCTGCTACACTTCCTGCTGCTGCTATACCTCCTATTATTAGAGGAATTAATGGAAGAATTCCACCATTCTCTTCTTCTTGTAATTGAATATTCTCTATCATTGGTTTACTTATGTAATACTTTTTTTTGTTAATCCTAATAGTTTTAGGTGTATTTTTGTCAACAATATTACGTAATTTTAATTCAACAGTTTTATTATTATTACTTTTCGCTTGCGACATTTTTAATAAAAAAATTTTAAGTTATCAAAAATTTTAATCTATTCTAGTTATGAATAAATTTTAAGTTATGAAAAAATATTTAATCTAAGAATTTAATTAACTTATCCTAGCCATCTTTCCATTAAGAATTTCAATAGAATATTTTACATCTTCCAGCAATAAACCATAAGCCATCAATGAAGTTGTGGAATCTTTTTTTTTCAATATTAATTGTTACATCACAACCAGTCTTCATTCATTATTTGCTGTGCGATGAATTATTAATTTAAATTTTAATTGATATGATATTTTATCATAATCTAAATATCCGAATAATGGAGACAATGACCAATTAACTGTCTGTTTACTTTTCTTGTTAAATTCACGTCTTTCTTTATATGCAGTATTATTTGTTTTATTTAAATGTTTTGCAATATTTTCTACATCTTTCGCAATTCCTGCTGCATCTGTTCCAGCGTAAGTTAAATCATCTATAATTATACCATCATTAGTATCAGGAAACCAACCTTCGATTTCATACTTTTTATTATTTACACCAATTGTTACAAATCTAAGCATTGTATCAATTACACCTGGAGAATCACTTATTGTTTCTATATTTTGAGTTGCAACATCTAAACACATTTGTGTAAATAATCTTGGAAAGAAATTATTCTCTAGTGCAATATTATCAGTATCTGGTAATGGTGTTGTAAAATTGGCATCACTATATAAAGAATATTCAGTGTAAAAACGAATCGGATAAATATAAATAACTCTGCTGATTATCAACTTCAAAACTTAAATCACCTCCAGTATTCACTCTACTGGAAAAACCGGGATTCATAGCAATTCTTATATAGTCATTCTTTTTTTGATTATAACTAACACCTGGTGGTTTATCTAATTCAAATTTATTTTCAATTAGCAATGACATTTTTATAAAAAATAATTTGACTTTTTGTTTTTCTCACAGACAGAAAAATTTTACTAAAAAATATATTTTAGAATTTTGCCAGACCAGCTCCGCTACAGCTTTGCTGGTTAGACCGAAGGTTGCTGTTAACACCATTTTGTTTTTTGTTTCCTCTGAAAGTTTTTTTAAATTTTTTAGTTCTTCAGAATCATTCCTAAGTTTACGAATAGCTTCTAGTTGTTTTAATTCGTTTTGAGACTTAACAACATTTGATATTGCACTAGCTGTACTACCTATAGCAGCTGCTCCTTTTGCAGCAGATGTAATCAAATCTTTATTATTTTTAATTAAGTTAACGATACTTCCAATACCAGAAAAGATGCCAGCTCCTTCCGTGTGAACTGTTTCTCTATTATCATAATGATAAACAGGATTCATACGTGGTTCATGAGCAATTCTTTGATTTGAAGCAAAATGTTTAAGATTGTGTTTATAAATTATAGGCATTTTTTAGGATTAAATTTGACTTTTGGGAAAAATATTTACGTTAATATTTACGTTTATGATTGGTTAGTAACCTGAGGACCTTTGGTCCGATCGGCTAAAGCCTCGAGGAGCTCCGCTCCGATCAAGATTTACGTTTGTGAAAGGACAACAACTTCGAGATAACTTTATTAATTGATTGTTGCACTTTATCTATTGCGTCAAGTAGCGTGTGATGTACTTTAATTTCTTTTCTATTAACTTGCATTTTCTCCTGATTCATCTTCAACGCCGCTTTAAGAGCATTTAACTTAATTTTAAGAACATCTAATTGTCTTTTAACAGCATCTAACTGTTCTTTATTTTCTTAAAAGTTTTCTTTTAAATTTTTCTTTCATTCATTTTCTAAATTGATTTTAAGAGTTTTCTTTTTATCAACTTTTTGATTAAGTGAGTTTACTTCATTTATTATTCTATTCATCTTTTTCATTTGTTGAGTAATTTTAGAACTTAATTCATCAACACTTTTTTGGAATGTAGTTTGTAACTGCTTTAAATTTTTTTAAATTCTTTCAGGTAGTTTTTCTATTTCATCTTCTACTTGTTCTTTTAACATTTTTATCTGATGTTTATTTTTAATTACAGCAGATTTTAAATTTAAAGAAAGTAATATTAAAATTTTTGATTGTTCAGAAATCTTTTTAAAAAGTTTTGCTATATCTGCTTCTAGCTCTCTATCCTTTTTATCAAGTTTTAATAATAGTTTTAATAATTTTTCGTTTAATGATTTGTCATTAAGTTTAAGCAACTTTAATTCGTTCATCAGTGGAACCAAAACATCGTTTATATATTTTTCCTTTAAGTCATTGATTTGTGTATCAACATATTGTTTATTTGTTAACTCTGTATTTTGTTGCGGAAGAATAGAAAGATGCAATGGACCAGATAAAACATCTCCAGTTTTCCAGATATAATTTTCTATCTCTATTTCCAATTCACGATTATTCGGGATATATGCACCTCCACCAACATTTGGTAGCATCATTTTTTGACAATAAAAAAATAAAATTTTTTTATATAATGAGAAAAAAAATAAAATTTTTTCTAATAAAAATAAAAAAATAAAATTTTTTCTAATAAAAATAAAAAAATGGATAAAGCAAATTTAAAAAAATTATATTCGTCCGCATCATCCTGTTCTTCTTATTCGACGAGATCAACGGGATTTGAAAATAAATGTTTCGATAATAATAATAATCCATGTATAGATGTAAATATTTTATTTGAATTACAAGCAGAAATATTTAGAGAACAGACTAAAGGTTTACCTTCTATAGAAACTAATTATTGTATATTTCCAGGAGATCCATTTATAAAATTTATGGATATTGTTAGTAAATATAATGATGTAGCTTATGTAGAATTAAATAAAGAAAATATGGTTATAATAGGTCATAATAATGTTTATGGTTTTATTAGAGCAGTATTACCAATTAGTAATACTGATTGGATAGAAACTAAAATTATTAATTATATCAATATTAAAGAATTAGTTAAAAAATTAAAATCCTTTTCCAAAGAAAAAATAAGATTATTTGTTGATGAGCAAAACCAATATAACATTCACATAGAGAGTAAAAAGCATAACGAAAAATTATTATGTCAAGTTTATTATAGAGACACAATTTATAAACAAGAAACATTAGAAATGCCGCAAAGATATGATGATGATACATATATAGGTTTATATTCAAACTTAAATATTAATTTATTAAAATCTTATATAAATGGCTTAGCTCAACAAGAGAAAATTTAGATGTGGACAACACCTTATACGTGGACTACACCTTATACTATTAACAATGACCATAATCATAATCATAATAAACGAACCGAAGGTTCTAGGGCTTTGCCCGATCTTAAAGAATATTATAATAATAATGATGATAATATAAATGATGATTCTGAAACATCTGAAAAAGGTGTAAATGGTAAAAAAGATTATAAAAATATTAGTAATTATAAAAATTTAAGTGAAGAAAAATTCATATCTCATACTGATGTACATGATATTAATACTACATATAATCAAAATTTATCTAAATTTCATTTTCTTACAATTGAAAATAATAATGATTTTATAGTTGAAGATGCTGTTAGACAACTATGTGTCGGGTCTACAAAATTTTAATTAGGATTTACATCTAATCAATTTAAAATTTTATCATCTTTAATAAAAACTAAAAGTGATTCAGATTATGGTGGTGTTATTAAATTTTCCAAAAGAGAACAAAGACCAATATTTTTCTCTATTATATTATTATCAGATAAAAAATGTAATTTAGAGTTAGATATTCCAATAAGAGAATGGTATCCTATCAGGGAAAGGCATCCTATACCAAAAAGTGTGATTTATGATGTTGAAGAATCAATTTATGATGATGATGAAGAATCAATTTATGATGACGAAGAATCAATAGTTAGTGAAAATAAATTTAGATTATCTTTTGATAAAACGTTATATGATAAAACTTAATGTGATAAAACGTTTTATGATAAAACTTAATATGATAAAACTTAATGTGATAAAGAAAATAAAATAACTTAAGAACGTGAAATGTATAATAATATATGATAACTCTCAAGTCCTTGATATTAGAATGTTTGTATCTAAAATTAAAACACAATTTTTTCTTTAAAAAATAAAAAAAATGGAAAATACCAAGTTTTATTGTAACTTATGCAAAAAAAAGTTGAAAACAAAAAGAAGTTATCAATCTCATTTAAATAGTAAATTGCATTTACAAAATGTAGATCGAGTTGATGAAGGAAATATATTAAAATTAAATAGTTATAAAAACTATCTAGAAACATTACCTACTGATATAAAAGTTAAAAAAATGTTTGATGATTATTCACATTCGGAATATAAAAAAGTTTTTAATAGTGAAGATGAGACCCTACCAGATGGAAGATATTTATGTAGCGATACTGATGAATTTGATGAAGCTGAACGAACCGATGAAGCGGTAACAGATATAAAATATTTATTTAATGAATTTGTTGAACATAATGAAACCGATAAAACTTTTTCTGATATTCTATCCAACTTTTTTAAAATATTTAAGAAATCTTTTAAATGTTATATGAATGTAGAAGTACTTTATACAAAAAATGGGCCTGATGGAATTCCTGAAGAAATAATACAAGGACATTTTACAAATTCACAAGAAATTCATAATGTAAATGATATACAACCCATATTTGAATCGATGATACTTAAATTAGAAAATTGTATAATTGAAGCCCAGTTACGTGAATCTGGTTGGAGATTTGTTAAAATACTATCTAAGAAAATAGTAATTGATAAATATAAAAATAATACTGGTGGTAGTTATGTTCCTTTACCTTTCAGTTCACCACAAATAATCAACATAAAAAATGAAGATGATTATTGTTTTCTGTGGAGTATTATAGTACATTTACATCCTGCAGAATATCACAAAGAAAGACTAAGTCATTACAATAAAGAAGAATACATAAATGAATTTGATCTCTCTGATGGCTTACATGAATTTCCATATGATTATAATAGGTTAATAAAGTTTCATAAAAAGAATAAAAATTTAATAGAAGTAAATGTTTTTGAATTAAATGTGAATTATGTTTCTATTGGTAAAATTACTCCACTTTACTCAGATTCAAAAAAATTTTATTTGAATAATAAAAATTTATGTCAATCAGAAATAGTATATAATGATAGAGGAAATTACATGCATCATAATATTTTTTACCAAGGAAATATAATATGTACTGAAATTTTTGAAATTGTTAAAACATTATCACCAATAATGATTAATCATAATAATTATAAAGGACGTAATTATAATTATGATTATGATTCCGATTATTTATCTTTATCTTTAGAACATCAACAAAAATTAGAAAATTTAAATAAAAGTTTACAAAAATGTAAAACAGATTATCAACAACAAACAAAAATATTAGTACAAGAATATGGCCATAAATATCAAAATAAGATAGAAACGAATCAAGAATTAAATAAAGACAATAAAGAATTAAATAATGAAACCAATCAAAAAATAAATGAATGTCTAACAAAATGTCAACAGCAATATAAAGAACAATATAATAAAGAATATGAACAACAGCTACAAATATTAAATCAAAATTATCAACAGTCTGAAAAAGATTTACAAAGACAAATTGATTTAACACATGAAATATATAAAGATAAATTTGAAAAATTAAAACAAACAAAGCAACCAGCACAAGCGAATATATCATATTATCAGGGTCATTTTATATTGTGTAAAGATGTTTCTATATTTACAAAAACTTCAGATAATGCTAATTTTCCCTGTCTCCAATGTATGACGAGCTTTAGAACTAAAGAAGAAATGAATAGACATTTGGAGAATTGTCAACAAAATGAAGCAGTCAGAAACACATTTCCAAAAGATGATTATTTAGAATATAATAGACATTATTTCAAAAATTAAGTACCCTTTACTATTTATTGTGATTTTGAAGCATATAATGTTAATATGACACAAAATTCTGAAAATGATAATTCTGAAAATGGTACGGGCCAAGCCCTAGAACCTTCGGTTTATAAATATGAAAAAAGTGCACCTGAACAAAGTAAAGAAAAATGTTTATTTGAACAAAAACCATTATGTTGGGGAATGTACATTCATTCAAATTATCCTGAATTATTTAAATCAGAATATTTTCAATACTATGGTGAAGATAGTTCAGAAATGTTTACAAAGAAAGTAGAAGAATTACAAAATTATTTTTCACAATTGCTTGAAACAAATATACCAATGCTTCCATTAACGGATGAAGAAAAAATTAATTTTGTTAATGAAACAAATTGTTATTACTGTGGAAAAGAATTTACAAAAAATTATAAAAATGGCAAAGGTAGATATCTTGACAAGCGAAGCGACGGCTCTGCCGTCAAAGTAAAAGATCATGATCATCTAAATGGATTATATAGAGGTGCAGCACATAATTCTTGTAATCTTAATGCTAATAAATTTAAATATAACTTTGTTCCTCTATATTTCTACAATGGTTCTAAATATGATTTCCATCTAGTAATGAAAGATTTATTTTCATCTGAAAAATTACAACAACAACAAATAAATGTACTATGTAAAACAGAAGAAGAATATTTTTTAATGCAATTAGGTTGTATTAGAATTTTAGATGCATTTAGATTTTTTACTCCTTATTCATTAGATGTTATGGGAAAAACTTTGAAATCTGAACAATGTAAAATATTAAATAAATATAATTTAAAACTTTTGAAAGGAATATTTCCGTATGAATATATAACTGGAGATATAGATAGAATAAATGAAATAATGAAAGAACAAAAACTTCCTCCAATAAATAAATTTAAATCAACATTAAAACAATCACAATTATCTGAAGAAGACTATACAGAAGCTGAAAAAAATTGGAGAGAGTTAAATTGTAAAACAATGTATGATTATACAATGAAATATCTTCAGATAGATATATTAATACTAGCTGATCTTTTCGAAAACTTTCGTGATATGTGTTTAGAATATTACGGAATAGATCCATGTTATTGTTATTCTACACCAGGTTTAACATGGTTAGCAGGATTAAAACATACAAATGTTAAACTTAAACATTATAAAGAAAATACATATGATAAATTATTATTTTTTGAATCTGGAATTAGAGGTGGAGTTTCATCAGTTTTAGGTAATCGTTATGTACAGTGTTACAATAAAAAAGTAAATCCTGATGATTATGGAATAATGAAACCTTTATCTCCAGAAGAAAGCGATCAGTTTATAAAATTGTTTAATCAAAATATAGAAGGACTTATATCAAATGAAGATAGTCAAGCAGCAGTTGATGAAATCATGAGAGAAAACTATTTGTTATATTATGATTTTAATAGCTTATATTCTTCTTGCATGATACAAGAATTACCAACAGGTGAGATGGAATGGTGTAATATTCTTGATTATCAAAAAACATATGATGGAAATTATAATCATGGTTATATATATGACGTTGATTTAGTATACCCTGATGAAATAAAAGATAAAACAAAATATTTTCCTTTCTGTCCCGAAAACAAAATTCCCAATATAGAAGATTTTTCAGATTATCAAAAATCTGTAATTCCTAAGAAATACAGACCAACAAAAAAACTTATGTTAACACAAAGTAATAAAGGAAAGTATGTTGTTGAAGGAAGAATGCTAGATTGGTATTTAGAACATGGAATGATTCTCACCAAAATACATCGAAAACTATTTTATCAAAAATCTAAATGGTTAAAAAATTATATAGAGTTCAATATTGAAAAACGTAAAATAGCTAAAAGAAATAAAGATGATTTTGGAAACGTGTTCTTCAAATTAATGAATAATGCATTTTATGGTAAGACTTTAGAAAATGTGCGTAATAGACAAAATATTGAAATAGTTTATGATAAAGATAGGTTTCAAAATTTAACAAGGAAACCTACATATAAAAGAACTACTAGATTTAGTGATGAACTATGTGCTGTACATGAACTTCGAATCAGCGTAAAACATGATAAGTTTAATTTTATAGGATTCACTATATTAGAATTAGCTAAACTATTTATGTATAGATTTATATATGATTATTTAGCACCTGCTTATGGCAAAAACTATAAATTACACTTTACAGATACCGATTCTGTTTTCTTAGAATTAACAATACCGTATAATTCTTCACTTGATGAAGAAATTAATAAAATAAAAGATATCATCCATCCTTCTGATTTATGTAAAGTAAAAGATGAATTAGAAGGAAATGAAGATTTCATAACAGAAGCTATATTTTTAAAGTCTAAATGTTACTGTTATGATACAACTAATAATATTAAAACACATAAAACATTAAAAGGAATTTCAAAGGCATCAGTGGCTAATCAAATAACATTTCAAGATTATAAAAATGCATTATTTAATTATGAAATAAAAACAGCATGTAATTATAGACTTAATTCAAAGAAACATGAAATGTATTTAAAAGAAGAACATAAATTAGCATTAGATCCATTAGATGATAAAAGAAAAATTTTACCTGATGGAATAACTACTGAACCTTTTTAATTTTCTAATTTCTAAGATAGACAAATTTGATATATACATAAAATAAAAAATAATAAAATATTATAACACTATATTTGTATATTTTTTATCACTCGGTAAACAAATGTTCTATAACTCTATCATGAATTTTTTTATCAATATTAATTGTAATGAAGCCATAATCTTTTGACCAAGCATTGTTACACGATATTTTAAATTCATCTTTATTTCTTACACATAAATCTCTTAACAAATCTCTTAAGTTTCTTGCATTTATTTCAAATAGTATGAATATATTTGCATTCTTTCCAATAACACTTCCATCTACTGAATACATACTTTGTGTTAAATAAAATACACTACAGTTATTATGTCTACCTCTTGTGAAATAATTTCTCTGAACTGACTGATTTCTATCATTAACACAATCATCAAAAATTACACAATGTTTCATTGTTTTATCTAGTTTACTAGGATCTTGCATATTACCACTATCATCTATTAATTGTATCTTTATATGCTTATTTTTATTGGTTTCAACTAACTGATTACTTTTTGCTGCTTCTTCACACCACGAACTTATTTCTTCTTCATCTTCAGATTTTTCATATTCTTTGAATAATGAAGCAATTGCTGTTTTTTTAAGATTATTTTCAAATCCATATTTTAAAAATTGATAGACGGGTTGTTCTGCTGTTGTTGTATAAATTATAAGATTGTTATAATCCAAAAAATTTGGAGTCGTTAAAATTTTAAATAATAGATATGTTTTTCCACATCCTGATCTTCCGCAAATAACTGACAAAACTTTATTAGATAAATTTGGATGATGATTCAATTTAAGTTTTTTTTATTTAATGGTAGTACTTCACTAATTTTTTTATAGAAAAATTTTATTTTTATTTTAAAAGAAGAAGAAAATTAAACTTCTCTAGCTTCGCGTGGGAGTTTATACCTCTCGAACGGGAGTTTATACCTCTCGAACGGGAGTTTATACCTCCCGAACGGGAGTTTATACCTCCCGAACGGGAGTTTATACCTCTCGAACCAAAAGATCTATCATAATCTCTTCACCTCCAAAATTTATTTCTTGTCCTTTCTCATCAGTGATTCTAATGCCAATGTTGTTAATAGTTTTTCTTGTAATAGGGAAATATATTAATGTTTGGGGAAATACATTTAATCTATAACCAATGGGTACAGTAAAAGCTGGAAAACTGAATATTAAATTTGACAATTTACCATTTATATATCCTCCTTCAATAATGTCACAATGTACAACAATTGAATTTATTTCAGCTATTTTTGGAATCTTCTCACCTAAATGATAACCTTGACTATAAGTTTGTTTATTAAATCCTAATAGCTTTGACAATGATCTATCATGATTAAAATCAACTTGATGATTTTTGTCTAAAGTAAGAGAAAATTTATTGACTGCCGGTTCAACTGCAAAATGTAATTGTTTCTTATCTTTAAATGGTATACCTAAATGTCTCTTAATTTCATTTGATATTGATTCAACTTCGTAAGAACCAGGAAGAAAAGTTCATATTTTCCATGTTTTGCCTTTATCAGTAGAATATCTAAATTGATCATTCACATCTTTTATAACATTTTGAATAGTGTTAAATGTAGAGAAACTAGTCAATGCAATTTGATAATTTTTATTTTGTTCCAAATGTAGAATGGGTTCTAAATTACAAGTGTGTGATGAAGTAGTTGTTATAATTTTTAACGTCGTACTAAATTTTGATGAACCCACAATCTCTGTCAAATTTTCTAAATGATTATTAATTTTGTCTGAATCTGTTGAACACATTTTTTAGTTAAAATTTTGAATAAATATTATAGATAAAAATCGTAGATAAAAATCATAGATAAAAATCATAGATAAAAAATAGAAACAACATATTTCAGCTACGGGCGAAGCCCTTAAAGACATCAGAGATGTCCGGTTATACTTTTATAATCCTCTTCATTTAGAATCTTCTGTTCTAACAGTCTTTTTAATATAGCATGAATTTCATTGAAACTAGAATTATGTCCTTCTTTTATTGCCGATATTAAAATATTTAATCTATTTAGTAATTCCTGTGGATCATCTGGTAAAAATACAGTTGTTTCAGTTTTAAAACCTTTTCCTACTTTAACTCCTGTTGATAATAAATTTTCTAATTGTTTATAACGTCTAAGAGATTTTACTGCACCAACTCTATCTAACATAGCTTTATATTTTATGAGATCTTCTACAGCATAATTATTTAAATCTGCTCCTCTTAAAAGATCAACAAAATTTCTATCTAAATTAAAAGGAGATTTATCTGGTGAAAAAATTAAACCTCGAAAAGGTTGTGGAAATATATCTTTTTGTCCGAGATAAAATCTAGGTATTGTTTTTCCATCTATAAATGAAATAGAATGTTAAAATTGCATAGATTTTGGTAATTTCTTATTAATGCTTGATTCTAGTAATCCATAGTCATCTAATATAGTTTTGTGCTCTGGATCTGTTATATCAATTTGTTTATCATTATTTACAAGTTCTTTTTCAAGAGTTTTAAATGGTTTCATAGTTTTTTCAAAATCAGTTTTTACTTGTTCGGTTTGCTGCATTTTTTCAAACATATCAGATTGAATACCAGCTTTTATCATTCTATGTTGAAGATGATTTTCTTTCATAATATTTCTTTGTTTTATTAACTCTTCTAATTGTTTTATTCTTTTAAAATTATCAGCTCTAATTTTATCCATTTTTAAAATATAATATTTGAATTTTGTGGTAACATTGGAATACAGCAAAAACATTTTACTGAACAAATTATTTTTCTATTGCTTTGTTGTCTGACATCTTTTCGTTTAAAGGTTTCTCGTTTTAAGTTTTGTTTAATAAAGTTTTGCTTAAATTTTCGCTTAAAGTTTTTAGCTCTTCTAAAAAATTTTGTCATTTTCTTCATTAGAAATTTTACCATCACTCGAAATTTTGCCACCCTGTTTATTCTTATCATCAACTTTTTCTGACTGTAATTGAAATGATATTTGATTTACTTCATTAACTATTTGATCAAATTTTTCAATCTCATCTAACGTAATAACATTATCATCACATACTCTTTGAAAGTAGTAATGTAGTTTATCATAGACTTCTTTAATATGTAAATGCTTAGTTTTTAATGATTTTCGTTTCTTAGTTATTAAAGATTTATCTAACATTGTAACAAGTGAAGTTGCAAAAACACCCGTACCTGTTAAAGCTGTAGCAACTACTGGAATTACTAAAACACCTGAAGATATAACAATTGTTAAAGCACCTAAACTTATTGTTAAGAATATGCCAATTCCTAGTGTTACATTCTTAACTTTACTCCATCTCTTTCTTAATTTTTTATAATGCTCTAGTCTAAGTAATAATTGAGATTCCTTATCTTTCATATACCTAACTCTATCTTTGTGTTTTTCTTTGTTCATTTTTTCAATGTCCATTAAAGTAGAACTACGTTCATATGATAACGAAGGATATATTCTTGCGGTTTCTTCCATTTTTTAAAGAAATATTTTGAATAAATATTTTGAATACAATCTTCTGAAATTCTATTTAAATCGAAATACGTAGTTGTTTGTTTGTCGTATAATTTTAAAAACTCAGTCATGTTATTGACCTGAGGTAATATATATCCTATATTACTCAGTATAACTGTCGGATTTTCATCATTCATTTTAAATGAAATAAATTCCAATAACTGTAATAATGTCTACTTCTTGTACAGAAAAATAAAAACAACGGCAGTGTATTTTGCATCAAATATAATAATACAACAATCAATCTTATCATACAATTGTACAATAGCAGTCTACTACCATGAGACTGGAGAACAAAAGAAAATTTAATTACATTTCAAAATAATCCAAAATGTGTTACTACTAAGTTCCATGAATCATTCTTAAATATCAAATATAATAATACAACAATCAATCTTATCATACAATTGTACAATGTCAGTCTACTACCATGAGACTGGAGAACAAAAGAAAAATTAACTACATTTCAAAATAATCCAAAATGTGTTACTACTAAGTTCCATGAATCATTCTTAAATATCAAAGATTATGTTACATACTGAAATATAGATCTATACCATAGCAGTCTCATGGTAGTAGACTGGAGAACAAAAGAAAATTTAATTACATTTCAAAATAATCCAAAATGTGTTACTACTTATAAAGAAGTCTTCATAAATATGTATGCATCAAATATGTATGTACATTGCACATATCTTAAAAAGTGAAACAACACAGTTAATGTTCATTCATCTTGGGAACCAAACCTCATTTCTTCTATAGTTGTCGGTTGATTCAATTTTTCTATATAAATTTTGATTTCTTTAAAATGTTTTCTAACAAAACTAATGGGCATTGATGAATTTAAAAAAAATACGTGTGGTAGAATTATAAGTTCATTAAGAAATAACAATAACTTACGTTATAGGAAATTCTAAATAGTTCCAAGTTTGCCACAAATCTGTTCTTTTTATTGTCACTCAATTCCAGAATTCTTTTAAATCCATAACCTTGATAAGCAGCACTTCTCAGCAACGACCCATGGTGTACTTTATCACTTGCAATCAGTTTTGAAATCATAGTAGCACTATCCTCGATGGTAATGAAATGTTCTTTTGTAACATTGAACTGAGGAATTGTAGTAGTGGTCAGATACTGTTCTATTTTTACTGTAATATCCTCCACTTGTTTTTGAGAGTCCAATTTGTTCTTCTTTCTCGATTGAATTTCTAACTTCCACTATTCAAAGTATTTATTCGCAGTTTCTTTGTGCTCTTCTTTAATTAAGTTTAGTAAAATCGGCATGTAAAACGAAAAAGCTTCCGCGGCAGTACGTTTTGGCATTTTGCAATGAAGAAAGAAAACAGTCACTAGTTATGATTAATGGAATTGTAAAATGAAGTCTTACTTCCTACATGCTGCAATATATTCCACGTCTTACAAATGTCTAAGTGGGTGTAGCAGCTGTTTGTTCTTTCATACATTGTTTCCTTTCAAATGTTTGAGTTGGAGGTCACAGCTCTTTACACTGAAATGCCTTTTATTCATAAATGCGAGAAGCAGATGTTCTCTACAATTGAGTGATCATCTGAGTGCAAAGCAGTAACAATAACAGGCATTGTCAGAGATTGTGTTACATTCTTAAAGAAATATTATTAGACACATGATATATTTTAAAAACCTGAAAGATGGATAAAATTCATGAATTTGAAATTCTCAACTTTTATGATTTTCGGTGTCCTGGAACGGTCATGATTTAAGCAATGAAAAATGTCATAATCACAAATTTGAGATTCCTAACTTTTCTGATTCTTTCGGTGTCCTGGAACGGTCATGATTTTAAGGGCGGGTGAAAAATGTAATTCTCAAATTTTGAGATTTTGAAAAATTTGAAAAATTGGATATTTTTAAAAATCGCCCAAATTTATGAATTTAGGTCTTCATAACCTGAAAAAGGGATCAAATTCATGAATTTATGTCGTTTTTAAAGATACTATTTTTTTGAATTTTATGGTGTCCTGGAACGGTCTAAATTCATGTATTTAGGTCTTAAAAACCTGAAAAAGGGTTCAAATTCATGGATTTATGTCGTTTTTAAAGATACTATTTTTTTGAATTTTATGGTGTCCTGGAACGGTCTAAATTCATGTATTTAGGTCTTCATAACCTGAAAAAGGGATCAAATTCATGAATTTATGTCGTTTTTAAAAATACCATTTTTTGAAAAAATGGTACTTTTTGAATGGTCTAAATTCATGTATTTAGGTCTTAAAAACCTGAAAAAGGGTTCAAATGCATGAATTTATGTCGTTTTTAAAGATACTATTTTTTTTGAATTTTATGGTGTCCTGGAACGGTCTTTTGCCAATTACTACTATGATCTAAGACAGTTTGACCAATATAGATGGGTTTATTCAATTCCACCTGACATTTTCGAATATTGATCATCATTGCATCCTTTCCAATCTCAAAGTAATTTTTACATAATGGATGAAACGTCTATTTTGTAAATAATTTCTTTTTACGAGCAATCTTTGATTCATTATAGCTTCGCACATTTTCCATGGTTTTGCCGAAGAGAGCATTCATCATCAATTTATGCATGTTCTTTTCAGATGTACTTTTGGCCTTGGCACGTTCAATCGTGTGATAATCCGCATAAGGCTTGATATAAGCTTCTTGAAAATACTTTATTCCTTTATGAACATGAGTAATATGAAGTCCTTTGTTAACATAATATTTCAAAGCACAGTTATGCAGCGTATATTGCTTTTTAGTCTTGTGCGTAAGTAGTAACTTCCAGGCTGATGAAAATGTTTTAGGTTTTGAGTCATGCAATTCATTCCATAAACCAACCATAAACTCACTTAAATCCTCTTTCTTTACACACTCATGAGTAGGTGCTAGTGGTAAATCCATAGTTTCCTCCTGCGCGTTTTGAGGATACTCTAAATCAACGGTTAATGTACATCCCAGATGCCCATTAAGATCAAATTCTTTTACCCATTCATCATCAATTGAATCTATTTCTTCGTGACATAACCATGTAAAATTATCCTTGGGTAATTTTGAGTTTAGTGCTGTAGCATATAAATTATTAGCATCAATGCACATTAAATGAGTATTAATCCATCCATTTTCCTCGCATGCATCTTCAGATTTTGCTAAGTGTTTATTCACATACGTCATACCACCATGTATCCCCTCTTCAAGCAAGTGATACATCTCCACATCTTGCAATGTACCCAATTTCAAATTACATCTCTTAAAACAGAAAGCGAATGCTAGCCCAGGTAATCCAAAATAATGTACAGGATCCAATGATGACACTTCATGCACCATTTTTCGAAAATTCTCAAAAATGTCAGTCAATAAAGCTACATCCAAAATCAAATAATAACGAATATAGTCATCCATCGTTTGACATCTCAAAGTACTCCATGCATTCTGTGCGCAAGCATAATGCTCTTCAGAGCATTGTTCTTCATTTAAATCATCGTAGAAATTATCAATGGATGGCAGCTTCGTTTCATTCATTTTATCCCAATGATCAAAATATGTATAAGGAAAGATTCCCTTTTGCAAATGTTTAGAATGTTCAATATTGGGATAATGTTTTTGTAACAGCTTTTGAGTAAACGGTGTAGTATCCAACGTAGAGCTCAATTTTTCCAATGATCCTTGAAGAAACTGATATGAGTCCAGAAATCGAACAGTATATGACGCAGGTTTATCATCATTATCCAAACACCTACAAAAAAAGGGTGTATTTAATACTTACACCCAATGTTTTATCACCACTCTGATAAATAGGAAGAATTTCTCCCCACTTGTCTTCTCTCAATTTAGCCATTCCATGGAGAATGATTTGATGACTATCATATCCCTTCCAATTATGAAAGAAGATGGGGAGAATTCGACGTTGTTGTTTACGTCGCATATTGCAATTACCACACAATGCTTGAAGATATTGCCCAGTCATGTGATCATGATCACGACACTTGGTATACAGCCAACATTCTCTTTTATGTTGATGTTATAATTCGCATTTGTTCCGAAGCTTGACATCACAAAATGCGAAATGTGACGATTGATCAAAATCCTTTTGTTCACTCTCAGTCAATTTATTCATTGGCTTTCGAGTCTCTTCCTGAAGTTCATTCATTTTCTTAACAATGACTTCGATTCGTTTAAAAAAGCCCATGACGCAATTCTCGCCAGAATCAATATCTACACAACCCTCATCTTCCTGATTAAACCATCGTACATGAGGTCCAATATACGCTGCTTGATGTGTCTTTGTTGTACTATTGATCATTGCCTCAATATCGGCATAAACCACAGCTTGAGGACGTGACGTTTTTTGATGATCTTGAAACACATGATGCGTGTAGGTAGGTACTTTTTCTGCTTGAATACCTACATTAAAACAAGTCGTCCCATGTATTCGTTTATTCTCTGCTCCCGGTGTAGCATATGTGTTTTAAACATTCGTAGGCATATTCGACACACATCAAATGTATGTGAATATTGTTTTCCTGTCTGACAGCTATATAGATGATTTCAAAAGCTTTCAGACTGATAATGGGTAGATAGTGAGCAAGTAGGGATTTCTAACTATGGATATCACTTAGAAGAACCAAATGAACGATGCGAGTACCATCACAAAGGGGCTGACGATTTGGATAAAGTTCCCCTTTGAAGACAGATCCATTGTGTACATGAATGCGAACAATCATATTATTTTTCTTTTCAAACGATTGAATTTTATCGGTTTTGAATAATCCCTCCTCAGTCATTTCACTAAAGTCCAATCTATAATATTGATTTAAATCCAAACTACGAATTTTGCATAAACGATTGATGTTTGGAATCTTCTTTAACTTCTTGTCTTCATGAGCAAGGCTGTAGAGAATTGCATCTCTAAAACAATTATTATCCGGAGATATTTGATGAAAGACATGAATGCTTCTCATAGTCTTCAATTCTTTTGGAATGATGACTTTAGATGAACCACCAGCAAACCGATAAACTTGTGATGTCTTCAGTACACAACTTTCTATTCATTGAATCACCATTCCGGACTGTTGCTGAGTTGTTTCTTCAATATCTTTTATAGCAGTATCAATATTCACGTTGAACCAATCTGAAAAGTTCTCATCATTGATTCCTTCAATCACCACAACTTCAGTACGGTGCCTTGAATCAGGTGCCTCACCTTGAGGATCTTCTAAAACCACAATTAAATATGACCATACTTTCACATGATAAAGTTTCATCTCACTTAACAAAATTGATTTGAGCTGATCATGAATTTGTTTGAAAAATTTCCGTACGTCAGTCATAATCCTTGTTGGTTTGAATTCATAAATATTCGCTGCACCATCAAAACGAGAAGCATGAGACATGGTAATAGAACCGCCAACTTGTTCTTCCTCTTTTTCCATATCATTTATCAAAGATTTATGGGAATAGAGTAATGGACAAAAATGCTCGAAACCATCATCACTTACAGCAATGTCACCACAGTATCGACACTGATTGATACATGGGTGTGAATAAACTTCATCCAAAGTATATGCATGCTGACATCGAATGCAAATGTACAAGTCATCACAGATACCCGACCATAGTCGATGACACTTACATTCTGCATGAGAAAAGTAGGCATTATATACATAACAGTAGTAGGGATGAAACAAATTTACATGGTGTTGAAAGTTGGTATCAATCACACCACACATGTTACAGTATATCATGACTGAAAAGAAAATCTACAATGTTGGTCATAAATTGTTCATAATGGGCGGCTCAATCATGGATTGGGTATGATTAGAGAGCAATGAATGGGAAAGAATGTCGGGCGCTCAGTTCCAACAGTACATTTATCTGATAATAGTCTGTGCCGGTTTTCAAAAGGTCAAACAGACAAAACTCCACCCAATGACTCAGGCATCGTCGGACTCCACCCAGTTTGCAAACAATCGCTCCAGCTGTTCGGGTGGATTGCTTTTCATGCTGACTCATACAAGTGATATGTAGCTATACTTTTATAACTACTAATGTGTGGCATGAGAAGGGATGAGGGTCAGTTTGCGGTTGGTTTGGGGTGTGTATGTTGGTAATGATGTATTTTTCTTTGCTCCAGAGCTCGGGAAGCGTTGGCGTACTGGAAATGGTGGAGGCGGGTGAGGCTACGACCGTAGGCGATCGACAACAACAACAAAATCTGCGTCACCGCCATTTGTACAAACTTGTCCAGCTTCCTGCCGTTGTCGCGCAGGTATATACCACGAAACAGAATCAGACACGTGAAAGTCCCGAATCCTGAGTCATCCATCTGGAGCAGATAGTGTTTGCTGTCGAATATCCGGAGATCTTTCGAGCATTTAATGAAATGCCGATCCCGCGCATAGTGAAATGTGCGAAAAATGCCTTGTCCTTGATACTTCCGGGGCATTGCTGGGAAGTTCAAGTGCCTCATCTGCCGTCGTTTCCACCTTTACCACCCCCTTTAAGGATCCTCGAGGAGTTAGTACGAGTAATGACCTCGAGTCACTGAAATTTAACAGTTTCGGAGGTTCTGTAGACATTGGGTGTTTGCACAGCGAGGTGTTGGCCCCGTTGAGAAATGTGCCAGCACCATAAGTACCTCACTTCTTTGATCATCAGCGAAACGGTGAGATCGGAGGAGTTCACGGTCTTCGTGACAGCATACAGATCGTAGCGGAATTAGGAAAACATCATAGAAGCAAGTGAGCGAACAACAGACGTGGGTGTGGCTGGGACGCTCTCCTGATATGCTTTTCGAGACGAGAAACCTTTCACCTGTGTTGGTATTAGCATTACCGTTATTATTATTATTATTAGCTATTACCGTGCCGGTCAATGAGAAGCGAGCAGGTGGGGGAGACGTCAGCGAAAATATTCTTTGTTATTTTCAGCAAAAGTTTTCTAAGTTCCATTCCAATCAAACTTTGTTTTTGAAACTTCTCTCTTTTCAAACATTTTCAGAGAGAGGTACGTTACCGAAATTTTCAATCCAACCCGAATCTCTGCGCAGCCGGAACACAGTGAAAATGGCCCTGTCCGCTAAAGCGACACTATTACATTACTACACCGCGTACAGGAACAACATTTATTAGTGACATCTTACACAGAGAAATATATTTGAAAAGTACTCGCTGTCAAAGCAATAAATCTGCAGACATTTTATACTTCTATGGGTAACTTCAGCATCAAGCATGTTAATCAATGCCTAATTTTCCAGACAAAATTTGAAAAATCCAGTGACTCCTGATCAGACCAGTGATGGAGCGGTGTTTCTGAATCGCACTGTCTACATATTATTTTACAGCGATAACTTACCCTTCCACTTTCTGGATCATAAAAGAAGTTCGACCAATTGGGGTCCGTTTGCATCGTTTTGAATATGAATATCTCGCTGATGCACAGTCGAATAATTTGTTCTCCAATCTGGAATACAGAAACACAGGAAGAATAAAATACGCCAATTAAGACGCTGAACGAATACAACATCTTTCCCAAATCCATCATTATCATTAGCGGATAATTAGCAGCAGGATTAACCTCAAGATAGTCTATTCATAATAGGATATGCGTGATGAAAGGGAATATTTGCAATACAACAATAAATTACTTTGTCTGCTTGCTAAACTATTATTTATTTCCCCTTCTGTTGAGACCAACGCCCATCAGTCATTTAGTACTTTCAAGGAACCTATACTGATTTGAAATCTTAGGGAAGACGTTTCCAATCTGACAATCAAAAGAACACTTAGAAATCCCATGCATCTACTTCGGTCATGCAAGATTGCAGAGTGCCAGATCACCAGGTCCACAGATTTGAACATAAGCACCAAGTAAATGTTGAGTGACTTGTTACTCAGTACTTCAGCTTGTTCAGCGATTTCCTCCGTCACAAACTAGTTTGTGCCATTCCGAGAGTAAACGAAGAAATCAAGACCCTTTCCGAGTTGCCAAATTGATGTGACCTTGGCAACTCGAAAAGGTGATTATCTGCAAAAATTTGCTCTTTTTACATGAACTTCGTCAAGGTCCCTTTGAAACTTTTAGTAGGTCAGAGCTCGCTTATTTTGGAAAAACCTGCAATTCTAATTTTTGAAAACAAATTACTTCTCATAAGATGGTGAAAATCATCCCAGCAGCCAATTATCATAGAATATAATGCTTACTAAATTAAATTATCAAATGAAGTAGTCCTAATGAATGCAGTGTTTTTTTTAAGTGTTCCAGGGGTCACATTCTGCACCGTGGATCTTGAACGTTCATCCGCTACATGCAGTGTCTCTTGTCTAAATAGCACATGTGCGGTCTGTGTTTTTGGTGTGTAGGAGTGTTTTGTGTTTAGATTTGGCTTCCTGATGAAATTTTGCGTCGACATGTTGAGTTTCATGGGTGTAGGTGTGGTTTAGGTGGGTTTTTGAGGGTTTTAGAGTGAGAAAATGGCTGTAGCGGCTAAACGAATCCTCGTACGTGAAAATGGACGGCGGATTTGAGCTTGTTGGCCAATTTCGCGTACAGGAGATTTGTTTCCAGCTTCATAGGGCTAAAAACGAAGAACTTCGACCCCCCCCCTCGGCAGCGTTCTTCCAACTTTGGTTCTAGAAATCGTAGAGAGTCGTGCGATAGCTCATTTGAAAGCTAAGAGTGCTACAAATTGATTGGAAAGCACAGTTTGGCCCTATCTTCCATTGCTGAGGCTTGGGAGTGACATAGAGACTTTTGGTCATGTTAGAGAGCCGTCAGAGGGTTTTTGAGTGAGAAGGTGGCTGTAGCGGCTAAAGGAAGCCTCGTACGTTAAAATGGACGGCGGATTTGAGCTTTTTGGCCAATTTCGGGTGTAGGGGACTTGTGTCCAACGTCGTAGGCCAAACAACGAAGAACTTCGACCCCCCCCTCGGCAGCGTTCTTCCAACTTTGCTTCTAGAGATCGTAGAAGGTCGTGCAATAGCTCGTTTGAAAGCTAGGAGTGCCACAAATTCATTGAAAAGCTCAGTTTGGCCATACCTTCCTTTGCCGAGGCTTGAGAGTGACATGGAGACTTTTGGTCGTCAGAGGTTGAATTGGTCAGCTTTGGTCTGTAGCGGCTAAACGAAGCCTCGTAGGTGAAAATGGACGGCGGATTTGAGCTTTTTGGCCAATTTTGGGTCTAGCGGACTTTTGAATAACAGATTTAAATTGGTGTACATGTAAACGTATTAAAAAAAGTACAATACGAAAGCACCACAAGTTGATGAAAGTGGATGTTGCAGTATGCGCTCATTTCGTTGATATTGACGAGTATGCTTTCTCGACCACTGCTGTGTTGGGGTATTCGGAGGTTGAGCAAGAGAGTCAAATATTTCACCACGCCTGTCTTTTCCAATAAAGATAGCTTTCCAATGCTCACCTTCTAAATTCTGTGAATGAGTGTTCAATACAATAAAGATGGGATACTGTTTTACTGTAGTCGGTAAGGTATCTAGCGAATAGACATTATCAAAAGCTTTCAACGTAGCTTCATCTGCATTACGCTGCACTTTAGTCTTAATATCGTCAGCATTCAACCAACTCATTAGCGATTATAGTGAAGAATCACGTCACGATACTTAGTTATTTCAATACTTGAATCAAAGACTGCATATATTAATACATTGATCGTCTCAGTTAGCGTTGTTTTGAACTCCTGATCCAAGCGAATATTATGAGGAACGTTAGCTTGACGACAAGGTGCACCAATATCACTGTCGGAAGTCAAATCAAATGCATAAATAGTATATCCATTCTTAAACTCTTTCATTGTGCGTCCGTTGGTATCGTCTGTGTTGTAAAAGCCAAAGACATTCATATAATCAACATAACTACGCAGAAATTAATAAGAAGTAAAATCTGGTTTATAGGGTGGACCAGGATGACTAACACCATTTACACGCAAAGCAATTTCACTTAAATTGTTGTGTTTGAAGTTGAAAGGATTCTTCTTGACATTACCATTGAATGCATCATTTTCAACCATTGCTACCATGAGGAGAGTAGTATATAGTGTGACATCCGGCGCGACGCTTCGCTTCGCTTTGCTTCGCTTCGCTTGCGCCGGATGTCACACTTTTGCGGGGTTTTTCAAAATTTTCAAAAAAAATCAAAGTTTCAAAAATTTAGGTAGACATCAAATTTCACGTGGCCGAAGACCGAAAATTTAAGTTGTCTCAAAATATCACGTAATCGAAAATTTAAGTTGTCTCAAAATATCACGTGGTCTAAGAATTTTGAAAATTTAGGCAGACGAAAATTTAAGTTGTCTCAAAATATCACGTAGTCTCAATATACCAGAAGATTGTATTCAAAATATTTATTCAAAATATTTCTTTAAAAATGGAAGAAACAAAAGTGGATGAAACAAAAGTGGAAGAAACCGCAAGAATATATCCTTCGTTATCACAGTTAAAAATAAGTGAATTGAATAAAGAAAAACACAAAGATAGAGTTAGGTATATGAAAGATAAGGAATCTCAATTATTATTAAGATTAGAGCATTATAAAAAATTAAGAAAGAGATGGAGTAAAGTTAAGAATGTAACACAAGGAATTGGCATATTCTTAACAATAAGTTTAGGTGCTTTAACAATTGTTATATCTTCAGGTGTTTTAGTAATTCCAGTAGTTGCTACAGCTTTAACAGGTACGGGTGTTTTTGCAACTTCACTTGTTACAATGTTACATAAATCTTTAGTAACTAAGAAACGAAAATCATTAAAAACTAAGCATTTACATATTAAAGAAGTCTATGATAAACTACATTACTACTTTCAAAGAGTATGTGATGATAATGTTATTACGTTAGATGAGATTGAAAAATTTGATCAAATAGTTAATGAAGTAAATCAAATATCATTTCAATTACAGTCAGAAAAAGTTGATGATAAGAATAAACAGGGTGGCAAAATTTCTAGTGATGGTAAAATTTCTAATGAAGAAAATGACAAAATTTTTTTAGAAGAGCTAAAAACTTTAAGCGAAAATTTAAGCAAAACTTTATTAAACAAAACTTAAAACGAGAAACCTTTAAACGAAAAGATGTCAGACAACAAAGCAATAGAAAAATAATTTGTTCAGTAAAATGTTTTTGCTGTATTCCAATGTTACCACAAAATTCAAATATTATATTTTAAAAATGGATAAAATTAGAGCTGATAATTTTAAAAGAATAAAACAATTAGAAGAGTTAATAAAACAAAGAAATATTATGAAAGAAAATCATCTTCAACATAGAATGATAAAAGCTGGTATTCAATCTGATATGTTTGAAAAAATGCAGCAAACCGAGCAATTAAAAACTGATTTTGAGAAAACTATGAAACCATTTAAAACTCTTGAAAAAGAACTTGTAAATAATGATAAACAAATTGATATAACAGATCCAGAGCACAAAACTATATTAGATGACTATGGATTACTAGAATCAAACATTAATAAGAAATTACCAAAATCTATGCAATTTGAACATTCTATTTCTTTTATAGATGGAAAAACAATACCTAGATTTTATCTCGGACAAAAAGAAATATTTCCACAACCTTTTCGAGGTTTAATTTTTTTACCAGATAAATCTCCTTTTAATTTAGATAGAAATTTTGTTGATCTTTTAAGAGGAGCAGATTTAAATAATTATGCTGTAGAAGATCTCATAAAATATAAAGCTATGTTAGATAGAGTTGGTGCAGTAAAATCTCTAAGACGTTAAACAATTAGAAAATTTATTATCAACGGGAGTTAAAGTAGGGAAAGGTTTATCTGAAAAACAGAAAACAGAAACAACCATATTTTTACCAGATGATCCACAAGAATTACTAAATAGATTAAATATTTTAATATCTGCAATAAAAGGACATAATTCTAGTTTCAATGAAATTCATGCTATATTAAAAGACTGTTAGAAAAGAAGATTCTAAATGAAGAGGATTATAAAAGTGTAGCTGAAATATGTTGTTTATAATTTTTTATAAAAAAAATATTTCATAAAAAATATTTATTCAAAATTTTAACTAAAAAATGTGTTCAGCAGATTCAGACAAAATTAATAATCATTTAGAAAATTTGACAGAGATTGTGGGTTCATCAAAATTTAGTACGACGTTAAAAATTATAACAACTACTTCATCACACACTTGTAATTTAGAACCCATTCTACATTTGGAACAAAATAAAAATTATCAAATTGCATTGACTAGTTTCTCTACATTTAACACTATTCAAAATGTTATAAAAGATGTGAATGATCAATTTAGATATTCTACTGATAAAGGCAAAACATGGAAAATATGAACTTTTCTTCCTGGTTCTTACGAAGTTGAATCAATATCAAATGAAATTAAGAGACATTTAGGTATACCATTTAAAGATAAGAAACAATTACATTTTGCAGTTGAACCGGCAGTCAATAAATTTTCTCTTACTTTAGACGAAAATCATCAAGTTGATTTTAATCATGATAGATCATTGTCAAAGCTATTAGGATTTAATAAACAAACCTATAGTCAAGGTTATCATTTAGGTGAGAAGATTCCAAAAATAACTGAAATAAATTCAATTGTTGTACATTGTGACATTATTGAAGGAGGTTATATAAATGGTAAATTGTCAAATTTAATATTCAGTTTTCCAGCTTTTACTGTACCCATTGGTTATAGATTAAATGTATTTCCCCAAACATTAATATATTTCCCTATTACAAGAAAAACTATTAACAACATTGGCATTAGAATCACTGATGAGAAAGGACAAGAAATAAATTTTGGAGGTGAAGAGATTATGATAGATCTTTTGGTTCGAGAGGTATAAACTCCCGTTCGAGAGGTATAAGCTCCCACGCGAAGCTAGAGAAGTTTAATTTTCTTCTTCTTCCTATTATTCTTCTTACTCTTTTTCTTTAAAAATAAAAATAAAATAAAAATAAATTTTTTTATTAAAAAATGAGTGAAGTACCCCCATTAAATAAAAAAAACTCAAATTTAATCATCATCCAAATTTATCTAATAAAGTTTTGTCAGTTATTTGCGGAAGATCAGGATGTGGAAAAACATATCTATTATTTAAAATTTTAACGACTCCAAATTTTTTGGATTATAACAATCTTATAATTTATACAACAACAGCAGAACAACCCGTCTATCAATTTTTAAAATATGGATTTGAAAATAATCTTAAAAAAACAGCAATTGCTTCATTATTCAAAGAATATGAAAAATCTGAAGATGAAGAAGAAATAAGTTCGTGGTGTGAAGAAGCAGCAAAAAGTAATCAGTTAGTTGAATCCAATAAAAATAAGCATATAAAGATACAATTAATAGATGATAGTGGTAATATGCAAGATCCCAGTAAACTAGATAAAACAATGAAACATTGTGTAATTTTTGATGATTGTGTTAATGATAGAAATCAGTCAGTTCAGAGAAATTATTTCACAAGAGGTAGACATAATAACTGTAGTGTTTTTTATTTAACACAAAGTATTTATTCATTAGACGGAAGTGTTATTAGAAAGAATGCAAATATATTTATACTATTTGAAATAAATGCAAGAAACTTAAGTGATTTGTTAAGAGATTTATGTGTAAGAAATAAAGATGAATTTAAACAATCGTGTAACAATGCTTGGTCAAAAGATTATGGCTTCATTACAATTAATATTGATAAAAAAATTCATGATAGAGTTATAGAAAATATTTTCGCGGAGTGATCGAATAATTTTTTCTTATAAATTTTTTGTTAATAAAAATAAAAAAAAATATGTTGAATGCTTATAAGATAGAGCATGTACCAGTTTTGAAAGATTATCGTCATCCTACAAATCCTGTAAATTCGAAGAAAGAAGTTAGATTTTATTATCATCATAAATACGTAGCACTCGTTACAGATTATAAAACAAAACATGATATTAAACCGTGTGTTAAAACAAAAGACTTTCCACTTTGTTTAAGAAGTTTCCGAGTATTTTTGGCGGATAATAATTTATGGTGGTTGGTTAAGAAAGAACATTTAACAACACATGAATTAGAAACATTACATCAATTACATATTCCTGTGTATATCCAACGAAGTTGGCGGAACCGAGGTTCTATGTAAAAATACATTTTTTCTTTTAAAAAATATGAATCGTGAAATGTCTCTCGGACAAACGTCTAGGATTGATGAATTAATCAAGAAACAAACTGCTGAGTTTGATGCGCAAATTAAACATAGTAAACGTAGTAAACGTATTAAAAAACAGAAACGTACTAGGCGTAGTATTAGACGTAATACTAAAAAACAGAAAAGTGGAACAAAAGAAATATTAGAAACTCCTATTAGTGATATTTTTTTTGATGATAGAATTATGGATGAACTTGGTGATGATTTATGTAATTTATTTAATCCAAATGAAATTAAATATGAAAATGTATCTTTTATTAATGTAGTAAATGATATGCGGAAACTTTTAGCAAATGGTAAAATTATTAATTTACTTGGAAAAGTTGTTAAAGATCAGGAAAATATAATTCAAAATTTTTACGTAACCTTCTATAATAAAAAATCATTTGAAACATGGTTTTCGAATCTGGATGAGAAATCCGATGCTAACGAATGGATTTTTACAGGTAATATTAAATATGAAGATTTTGGAATGAAGTTAGTACAAAGATCGCATAGAGGGGCAGGGATTAATATGAAATATAGAATCAAAGAATATTTCGGTGAATATTGTTATATTCCTTCTGAAGATTTTTGTTTTATTAAATGTTATAATGTTTTACGAGGTTTTAATGAAGAACAAGGAGAAATGATGAAAGAAATGTTTAATAATTTTTTATATAAAGAGAAAGCCACATCTAGAACAGGAGTAATGTCAAACTGCAAATTTTCTCAATTCAATAAATATTTTGGAGAATGTGTTCAATATTATAGTCCTGCCAATCGTCATTTAAATCCTAGAGGAATTGAAACGTTTCATAATTATGTCTATTACAATTATTTTCACGCAGGTTCAACAATTGGTCACTATTGTTTAATTGATAAATTTCATAAATTAAAAGCTATTAGAGAAATTGAAAATAATTTCAAACCCATATATAAAACAGTTACTGATGAAAATCTAACAACGCGTCCATATAAAATCATAACAAAGAAAAAAATTGACTATAGTTCAACATATATTTGGGATCTCGAAACTTTTCCTGATCCTAACTATTCAACAGCTCATCCTATTCCTTATGCTGTAGGAGCTATTAATTTTAATAAATTTATATGTTGCTTACCGAAACAAAGATTGAAAGAATTAGAAACACGTTTGTTAAGTGATATGATTAAAAGTAAACGATCAAAAGATGAAGATGAAATTAAAAAACTTAAAAAACAGATTAATGAGTATAATAATTTAACTGAATTAGAATTTAATAAACTTCAAAATTGTGTGAAAATATTTACGAGAACTGAGGATGATGAATGTCCGATCGGGGGAAACCCAGAGGACGTATGTCCGATCCATCAATTTTTTAAAACTCTTGGAAAATTTAATTATTCGAGAGTAACTTTAATAGCTCACAATTCATCAGGTTTTGATTCCTATTTTCCGATAAAAGCTAATTTTAAATTATCTAAACCGCCTCTTAAAACTTCAAGAGGAATATTGACTGCTTCATTACAAAATCCTTATACAACTGAATGTGTTAGTAGATACATTCAAAAATCTTTTAGATTTAAAAACAATATGAAAAAAGATTCACCGTCAGGTAAATTAGCACTTCAAACTATTATAATGAAATGTAGTTATCAACATGTAAAAACAAGTCTTTCTAAATGGTGAGAATTTTAAAATTCCTATGAATGTGTGTAAATTAAATTATGAAATTGGAGACATAACACATGAAAATTATAAAGAAAAAGAAAATGAATGGAGACCATATTTAGTTAACGATATTCTTTCTTTAGCTTTTTGTATCTACAAATATAATAATGTTATGCGAGATTTAGTTGGTGAAGATATAACTACTAATTTGACATCCTCTGCTTTAACATTTAACGGTTGGATGAAAAGCGTACAAAATGACAATACAAATATTCATTCTCATATAGATTTATGGGCTAGAAATTATATTAGAAAATCTGTTAAAGGTGGAAGAGTGTCAGCAAATATAAGAAAATACATATCGCCATTTTGTAGCATCTTGTTACCAATATTAAAACAGTATTTACCTGGTCGCTGCGCTGGGGGGGACTTTGTCTCTTGGAAGTAATTTAATAGATTTAATGAAACAGTATCGAGATTTAGGAGATAAAACTGAAATTTGTAAGAAAATTTCAAATCAACTACTTGAACAAAAAAATGAATTTCTAATGGCTTTTGATGCAACATCTTTATATCCATCAGCTATGTATGATGAAAATTCAGAATACCCTAAAGCTGAATCAGCTAGAAAATTTCGTCAAGAAGAAGAGCGGGAAATAGTATATAAATTTAATACTCAAAACATTTAGACCTAAAACTGGAATATTCTCTGTTGTGTTTCAATATCCGAATGATATGTTTTTCCAACCAGTTCCTATAAAAGATAAAGTTAAAAATCAAAATAATAATTCTCATGTAAAAGTAATCAGGTTTAGAAATGGTATATGTTATGATGTAATGACTTCTGTAGACATACAAGAAATTGTTAGATGTGGGGGAAAAATCTTACATATTACTGATGGTATAATTTATGAAAAAAATTATGAAGTTTTACCATTTCGAAATTATATTGAAAAACTTTTTAATTTGAGAAAAAGATATAAAACAGAAGGAAATACTGTAGGTGATGAGTTAATTAAATTATTGATGAATTCGCTATATGGCAAAACTGTGCAAAAAGATATAACCACTAAATATCATTTATGGAATGAGAATACATTGAGAAAAAATTTCACTCAAGAAGTAAAAGATTATGAAAAATTAAATGATGAACAATATTTAGCGAAAGTAGAAATGGAAGATGATGAATTTCTCAAAACTAATATTGTAAAAGATGGGAAGACGTCATTCATGCCATCACACTAAGGTTCTTTTATTCTTTCTCACTCTAGAAGAATCATGAATAACTTTATTTTAGAAATTAATGGTTTCAACGAAAAATACATTCATTATACAGATACTGATTCAATATACATTTCTAATGAGCTCTTCAATAAATTAGATGCTGCTTGATATGTTGGTGGGGAATTGTGTCAAGGACAAAATGATTATGGAAATGGTGGAATTATTTTTGCAATGTTTATTGCTCCTAAAATAAAATATTGTATTACTGTAGATGAACAAGGGAGACTTAGTGAAAAGAAAACATTCAAAGGATATTCACAAGATAAAGTAAAAGTAGAAGATTTTCTAAAATTATATTCGGGGAAAACATTATCGACTACAGTTAATAAACCATGGAAAAGATCTTTAGAAACTGGACTTAATATTCCTGATAAAAATAATAATACTGAAGAAAAAAAATTTTCTCGTCAAATAAATATTCTTAAACGTCAAGCACCTGATGAAAATGAAATTATGTTCCCTTATAACGGAGAAGATATTCAAGCTGAAATATTTCAAACAATCGTCTGTGAGAGTAATTTAAGTGATGATGATGACACGTGGGAATAATAATTTTTTTATTACATCTAAAAATTTTATAACATCTAAAAACTTATTACATCTAAAAATTTTATTACATATGAAAATATATTTATCGAATATTTTGGTATTTTCTATTAAGTTTTATCATATTAAGTTTTAGCATATAATGTTCTATAATATTAAGTTTTATCATATTAAGTTTTATCATATAACGTTTTATCAAAAGATAATTTAAATTTATTTTCACTAACTATTGATTCTTCATCATCATAAATTGATTCTTCATCATCATCATAAATTACACTTTTTGGTATAGGATGCCATTTCCTGATAGGATACCATTCTCTTATTGGAATATCTAACTCTAAATTACATCTTTTATCTGATAATAATATAATAGAGAAAAATATTGGTCTTTGATCTCTTTTGGAAAATTTAATAACACCACCATAATCTGAATCACTTTTAGTTTTTATTAAAGATGATAAAATTTTAAATTGATTAGATGTAAATCCTAATTAAAATTTTGTAGACCCGACACATAGTTGTCTAACAGTATCTTCAACTATAAAATCATTATTATTTTCAATTGTAAGAAAATGAAATTTAGATAAATTTTGATTATATGTAGTATTAATATCATGTACATCAGTATGAGATATGAATTTTTCTTCACTAAAATTTTTATAATTACTAATATTTTTATAATCTTTTTTACCATTTACACCTTTTTCAGATGTTTCAGAATCATCATTTATATTATCATCATCTATATTATTATCATCATTATTATTATAAGATTCTTTAAGATCGGGCAAAGCCCTAGAACCTTCGGTTCGTTTATTATGATTATGATTATGGTCATTGTTAATAGTATAAGGTGTTGTCCACATATAAAGTTTCTCTTGTTGAGCTAAACCATTTATAAGATTTTAACAAATTAATATTTAAATTTGAATATAATCCTATATAAGTATCATCATCATATCTTTGAGGCATTTCGGATGTTTCTTGTTTATAAACAGTATCTCTATAATATACTTGACATAATAATTCATCATTATGTTTTTTTACTTTCAATATGAATGTTATATTGGTTTTGCTCATCAACAAATAATCTTATTTTTTCTTTGGAAAAGATTTTTAATTTTTTAACTAATTCTTTAATATTGATATAATTAATAATTTTAGTTTCTATCGAATCAGTATTACTAATTGGTAATACTGCTCTAATAAATCCGTAAACATTATTATGTCCAATGATTACCATATTTTCTTTATTCAATTCTACATACGCAACATCATTATATTTACTTACTATATCCATAAATTTTATAAATGGATCACCTGGACATAAACAATAGTTAGTTTCTATAGAAGGTAAACCTTTAGTCTGTTCTCTAAATATTTCGGCTTGTAATTGAAACAAAATATTAACATCTATACATGGATTATTATTATTATCAAAACATTTATTTCAAATCCCGTTGATCTCGTCGAATAAGAAGAACAGGATGATGCGGACGAATACAATTTTTTAAATTTGCTTTATCCATTTTTTTATTTTTATTAGAAAAAATTTTACTTTTTTATTGTTAAAAAATGATGTTACCAAATGTTGGTGGAGGTGCATATATCCCGAATAATCGAGAATCAGAAATAGAAATAGAAAATTATATCATGAAAACTGGAGACGTTTTATCTGGTCCATTGCATCTTTCTATTCTTCCGCAACAAAATACAGAGTTAACAAATAAACAATATGTTGATACACAAATCAATGACTTAAAAGAAAAATATATAAACGATGTTTTGGTTCCACTGATGAATGAATTAAAGTTGCTTAAACTTAATGACAAATCATTAAACGAAAAATTATTAAAACTTGATAAAAAGGATAGAGAGCTAGAAGCAGATATAGCAAAACTTTTTAAAAAGATTTCTCAACAATCAAAAATTTTAATATTACTTTCTATAAATTTAAAATCTGCAGTCATTAAAAATAAACATCAGATACAACTATCGAAAGAACAATTAGAAGATGAAATAGAAAAACTTCCTGAAAGAATTAAAAAAAATTTAAAGCAGTTACAAACTACATTCCAAAAAAGTGTTGATGAATTGAGTTCTAAAATTACTCAACAAATGAAAAAGATGAATAGAATAATAAATGAAGTAAACTCACTTAATCAAAAAGTTGATAAAATGAAAACTCTTAAAATCAATTTAGAAAATGAATTAAAGAAAAATTTACAAGAAAACTCTAAAGAAAATAAAGAACAGTTAGATGCTGTTAAAAGACAATTAGATGTTCTTAAAATTAAGTTAAATGCACTTAAAACGGCATTGAAGATCAATCAGCAGAAAATGCAAGTTAATAGAAAAGAAATTAAAGTACATCACACGCTGCTTGACGCAATAGATAAAGTGCAACAGTCAATTAATGAAGTTATCTCGAAGTTGTTGTCCATTCACAAACGTAAATCTTAACGTAAATATTTTTTCCCAAAAGACAAATTTAATCCTAAAAAATGCCTATAATTTATAAACACAATCTTAAACATTTTGCTTCAAATCAAAAAATTGCTCATGAACCATCTATGAAATCTGTTTTCCATTATGACAGTGTAGAAACAATCGGAACACAAAAGTTCCTAGGCACCGCAAGTGCCGTTCAAAAAGAAGGGGATGGTATATTTTCTGGTATTGGAAGTATCGTTAACTTAATTAAAAATAATAAAGATTTGATTACATCTGCTGCAAAAGGAGCAGCTGCTATAGGTAGTACAGCTAGTGCAATATCAAATGCTGTTAAATCTCAAAACGAATTAAAACAATTAGAAACTATTCGTAAACTTAGGAATGATTCTGAAGAACTAAAAAATTTAAAAAAACTTTCAGAGGAAACAAAAAACAAAATTGCTAACATAGCTGTGGGGGAAACCTTGAGGAGCGGAGCTCCGTCTGATAGTAAACATAAGAAGAAATCAGGCGTAGCCATAAAACGTTCAATTGAAGAAATAAGAGGTAATGGCGTGAGCAGCAACCTTCGGTCTAACCAGTAAAGCTGTAGCGGAGCTGGTCTAGCAAAATTCTAAAATATATTTTTTAGTAAAATTTTTTTAGTAAAATTTTTTTAGCAAAATTTTTTTGGTAAAATTCTAAAATTATATTTTAGTAAAAATTTTTTCTGTCTGTGAGAAAAACAAAAAAGTCAAATTATTTTTTTAAAAATGTCTTCGCTTATCGAAAATAAATTTAGATTAGACGATCCTCCGTTCGTCAGTTATAATCAAAAAAAGAATGACTATATAAGAATTGCTATGAATCCCGGATCTTCCAGTAGAGTAAATACTGGAGGTGATTTAATTTTTGAAGTTGATAATCAACAAAGTTATTTATATTTACCTGATTCCTTTTTACATTGTGAATATTCTTTATATAGTGATGCTAAGTTTACAACACCATTACCAGATACTGATAATATTGCATTAGAGAATAATTTTTTTCCAAGATTATTTAGACAAATGCATTTAGATGTTGCAACTCAAAATATAGAAACAATAAGTGATTCTCCAGGTGTAATTGATACAATGGTTAGATTTGTAACAATTGGTGAAAATAATAAAAAGCATGAAATCGAAGGTTGGTTTCTTGATACTAATGATGGTATAATTATAGATGATTTAACTCACGCTGGAACAGATGCAGCAGGAATTGCGAAAGATGTAGAAAATATTGCAAAACATTTAAATAAAACAAACAATAGTGCATATAAAGAAAGACGTGAGTTGAACAAAAAAAGTAAACACAGTAAATTGGTCATTGTCTTCATTATTCGGATATTTAGATTATGACAAAATATCATATCAATTAAAATTTAAGTTAATAATTCATCGTACAACAAATAATGAATTAATCTTTCTTGGCAAGACTGGAAAAAAAGCATATTTAAAAATTGATAGACCTGAATGTTGGATTAAGCATATTACTCCTAGTTTAGAGGTTAAAACAGCTATTGCAAAAAGATTAAATACTAACAAACCAATTCCAGTAAATTTTCTAAAGCGTACTGCAAGTTCTGTCACTTTTTCCGAACAAAGATTTAACTGGCATTTTACTAGAACTGCGAATACTCCAAGATATTTATTACTAACTTTTCAAAGAAATAATTCTCCAAGTTTTGATAAGAACAACAATCTTTTTCATATTAATACAATTCGAAGTTTACAAGTTTCATTAAATCAAACCCGATATCCAATTGATCCATTAAGATTCGATGATACCAATAATCAATTTATGGAAGGATATGATGCTTATAGAAATCTTTGTATAGAATTTGGAGTTGAACCACAATTAACTCCTGGAGATTGGAGACATTTATATCCTGTTTTCTGTTTCGATTTAAGTGCACAATCTGAAGATATTATCAAGACTGGTTGTGATGTAACAATTAATATTGAAAAGAAAGATTCCACAACTTCATTGATGGCTTATGGTTTATTGCTAGAAGATGTAAAATATTCTATTGAAATTCTTAATGGAAAGATGGCTAGGATTAATTAATTATTTTTTTCATAACTAGAATAGATTAAAAATTCTTACTTAAAATTTTTGGTAACTTAAGAATTTTTCATAACTAGAATAGATTAAAATTTTTGGTAACTTAAGAATTTTTTAGTAACTTAAAATTTTTTTTATTAAAAATGTCGAAAGCAAAAAGTAATAATAATAAAACTGTTGAATTAAAATTACGTAATATTGTTGACAAAAATACACCTAAAACTATTACGATTAATAAAAAAAGTATTACATAAGTAAACCAATGATAGAGAATATTCAATTACAAGAAGAAAAGAATGGCGGGATTCTCCCATTAATTCCACTAATAATAGGTGGCATAGCAGCAGCAGAAAGTGTTGCAGGTGGGACAGCTGGTATTGTACAAGCAGTAAATAAAAATAAATCAGAGAAGGCAGCATTAGAAGAACAAAAACGTCATAATAGGGAGTTAGAGAAAGTTGCTAGAGGGCATGGAGTAGTAGATAATTTTATTAGTAAATTAAATTTAGTTGATGAAGGAAAACGAGTTCTTAAAAATATTCTCCGCAATGTTGATGATTTAATTGAAATTAAAGAAACTAAAGATGGTTCTGGAATATATCTAAGTCCTAGTATGATAAGGTAAAACATTTATTTTATCTTTAAAATTTTTTTTATCTTTAAAAATGAATTCTACAAATTCCGAAAATTTATTTAAATTAAAAATTGCTAATTTAGAGTTATTAAATTATCTATTAAACAAAAATAAAAACTCAAATTGTAAAATTTATGAAGGTAACAACGACAAACAAAGTTTGGCTACTACCTACGGTGGTGACATACAAAAAACATTAGAAAACTTTCCTGGATTTATTTGGAGTAAATATTCGAAAGAAAAACATCTTCCTGGTCATTCATATACCGGTCCAGGAACTCGACTAGATATAAGACTAGATGAGAATAATAATCCGAAACCAGGTGAAGAACCAATAAATAGAGTAGATGCCGCAGCTTACAGGCATGATTTGGCTTATCGAAATCATGATCTAAGTTCTCGACATGTAGCTGATAAGAAGATGATTCAAGAATTAGATAGTATTCAAAATCCTACATTTAGAGAAAAAATTGAAAGAATGTTTGTTAAGAAAGCTTTACCAGCTAATATATTATTCGGTCAGGGTTTAAATGAAACGACAGCAAAGCTGTCTGAGAGCAACGCTCGAACATACGCGTCTGAAATGTCGAATGACCTAGGACGCCATGCGTCCGAAATTCATAAAGAATACAGAAGGCCTAAATATTTATTGAAAGTAAAAGTATTTAATAAAGATGATATTTGGAGTGCTGATCTTGTTCATATGCCGAATGATTCTGATTATAAATACGCATTGACCGTTATAAATTTATATACACGATACGCTTGGGTGAAGCCTTTAAAAAACAAAAGTGGTCTATCAGTTAAATATGCGTTTGAAGAAATCTTTAAAGAAAGTAAGAGAAAGCCAAAAAAATTGTTTGTTGATAAAGGGTCGGAATTTTATAACCGAAACGTTCAGCCACTATTTGAAACTGTTTATTCAACTGAAAATGCAGGAAAAGCTGTAGTGATAGAGCGTTTCAATAGATCATTAAAAAATAAAATTTTTAAAAAATTTACTGAGCGGGGAAATCAGAAATGGTTGAAGATATTACCAGGAGTTGTAGAAGAGTATAACAATAAGATTCATTCTGGTATTGAAGAAACTCCAAAGAATGCTTCTGACGACCCTGATTTAATACGAAAGAAAATATTCGAAAATAATTATTCGAATGAGAATAATCCGAATGTACAGAAACGTAAGCCGAAATTTAAAATTGGAGATAGAGTGCGAATATTTAAGTATAAGAATAAATTTGAAAAAGGATTTGTTGGCTATTGGACGAAAGAGATATTTGAAATTTGTAAAATAAATCAAACTTATCCGATTACTTATGAAATTAAAGATTTAGATAATGAGGATATCAGAGGCCGATTTTATGAAAACGAATTACAACGAAGCGATTTTTAATTATCATTATTATTGGAACTAACGTTTCGGGAATGAAATTCCCTTGTTAGGCGCAGCCATAGAACCTACGGATCGTTCAATTCTAACATAATATCTAGAAATGGTACTCCTTCCTGTAATTTCAATAAAACATAAAGACATAATTGACCACAATAAGTAGTTCCCGGTTTTTGAATTTGAAATGTATTATAAGTTCCATTGCCAAGTAATTTTTTGACTTCGTTTGTTGGAGGCAATCCATATGAGTCGAACCAATAGTTCTCAGCCTCCGGGTGGTCAAAATAGTAATTATCTCCATTTTGATTTCTATGCCCCGCTGACCAATGTACGCCTTTTTGGTCTGAAGTGTGAAGATTCGTTATGAAATTTACAGTTGGCTTATTTTTGATCAATTGTAATTCGTCTCTCATTAGGACATGAAAATTCTTTATTCCCAATTGATTAGCAATTTTCTTTAGGTCGAAATTTGTCGTGGTTTGCGTTCCATATAATTTAAAACTCCTTTATGTTGCTCATTTTATAATAAAAAATTTTCTTATAGGGACCCCTAGAAGTCAGAAGGGAGGGGGTATTGATTTTAAACTGTTCTCTAATGATGACTTTCCTTACTACTTATTCGATTTTGAAATGATTATATTATAATTATTCTCATCTATATTGTTTTACATATTTTCATTTTCTTCATGAACTTCATTTGTTAATATGTTTCATCGTTAAAATCATTGTTTAAAATTGCCATACCAACTAACCGCATAACGGCGTTTATGCGTTCTGAGTTCACAAGAAGAATTTTATTGTCATTTGCTTTTATTGTCAATGCACTCTTATGTGCTTAATCTATTCATGTCTTCACAATGGGAAGTACTTTACTACCCGTATGTGTTTGGCAAACGCTAAATGAATTTTGCAAATCGATTTCTAAAACTGAATTTGAAAACAAACTTTGCAAACAGACTTTGAAAATAGATTTTGAAAACAGATTCTGAAAATAATTTACGTAGGGGTAAATTGAAATGTCAAAATTTTTACGCACGCGTAAGTTGAAATTTCAAAAATTTACCGATGGGTAAATTGAAATGACAAGAGATACCACGATAATTTTAGGGGAAAGCTGCTAGATGTTTCTCTCTCTCTCTTCAATTATCACCCAGTGTACGGGTTCATTGAATAATTTTGAGTTTATGAGTTACAATGATCTTCTAGTTCACACAATTAGTACTTTAAATAATGTTGAGAATACAATAACGAAGAATGTCTAAGTAATAATTGCGTCTTCTTAATTTATCATAATGCTATAATCTTAATAATAATTGAGATCCATTTCACTTGTTTTTAACTGTGATAACGAAGGATATGTTCGTGCGGTTTCTTCCATTTTCGTCGTCGCCGTCCCCGTTGAGGTTTCCATTTTTAAAGAAATATTTTGAATACAATGTTCTGGTATATTGAGACTACTTAAATTTTCGTCTGCCTAAATTTTCAAAATTCTTAGACCACGTGATATTTTGAGACAACTTAAATTTTCGATTACGTGATATTTTGAGACAACTTAAATTTTCGCCCTTCGGCCTTCGGCCACGAATTTTCAAATTTTGATTTTTTTGAAAATTTTGAAAAACCCCGCAAAAGTGTGACATCCGGCGCAAGCGAAGCGAAGCAAAGCGTCGCGCCGGATGTCACACTATATACTACTGAGGAGCTTTGGCGCTTCCGATGGAAAGAGACCATCTTTCATAAAACTCTTTTGATCTTTTGGAATAGTAAATGTGAGAAGCTTTGTATGTTGAATGGGATAAATGGCATTGTTGCGGTTAAGACCCTCAGCATGCCCTCTAATTACACGTGGATTAGCCACCACTCGACGAATGTATACTGTAATATCTTCCACATGAATTTTAAATTTCACAACTGTAGCAAATGCATTCAACAAAAATTCAAGCTTATTCAATGTAAGTTTGAGTCGCATACTGGTATTGGAGTAAAAATTTTGACTGTCTGAAGAAGTCTAAATTAAGTGGACCATATAGCTGACATACTTTACTATCTTTAATCAAAGCAGATCGCTTTAGAAAACCAGTATTTATCTCACTATCAAATAGTGCTGCTTGATCTCTATACCATCCCATTGCTTCCATATAACTGTTTTGAGCTGCTGGATGAAACTGTGATAGAGCATTCAAATATGCTTTATAGGGATAATCGCTTTGACCACCTTCCACCTCTTGCTCTCCAATAGATAGACAAACATCGCGAAATAATGTAGCCAGCGGTAAATTGTTCAGACCAACTTTATGTGAATCTCCAATTTTAGTTCCATCTTCTTGTTGAATTCTAAATCTCACATCAACCATGGCATAACTCAAATCAATGTAATCATCGCTAGCGCCAGGAATAACAAATTCAATAGGACCAGTATTCTCAGCTGTACGAGGATGAAAATCTACAATATTTGAACTAAGAATATCTGTCTGTATTGCTTGTTGATCAAACAAACAAAACCCTGAAGTTTTACACCCCATGATTAGAAGTTATGACAGCGTCGTCGTTTAGCACTTGATGAAAGTTTACAGCGCGCGCGACGTTTGCGTGAATACCTTTCTCAGCTTTGTTTGAAGTTCGCTTCTTACCACCTGCGCGCTGTTTTCTTTTTCTTCTAACATTCATTCGTTTAGGTGCTTTCTTTTGTTGAGTATGTTCTTGAGCGGCGTTCCTTCCCACGATTTAGTAAACTACTCTTTACATTTTTACCACTGGCAATATCATTAACAACATCACCAGCAAAGCCAACAGCATTCGTTTTCAACAGCAAAGTTCGTTTTAAAGATCTTCCGACAGTAGATAAGAGAGGTGCTACAACAGCTTTCAGCGCACCAAATATGCTACCTCCATGTTGACGGCGAGTGCCGCTGTAAATTGCACCCACGCCACTTAGATAGGAGGGGCGTGAATAAAACGATGCAGTCGGATTCATAACTTAGGCCTCGACATTACAAGTTATATCTTTGCATAAATCACTGACGATCGCGTAGATGAACGATGTCTGCACGACGCATCCAAGAGTTCATACTTGAAGGATAACCGACCTATTTAACAAGACAACATTCTTCACCTTGTCGTTTTTTACATCGAAGGATTTTCTCTACTAAATATGTTTCACTTTGAGTGACCATCTCAATCTCATCACGATAAAAGCTACCATCAATTTCTTCATTATAGTAATCTTTCAACTTGTAAGTTTTTGGGGAGTCTTTTTCATTGATACTTGAAACTGTGAAAATTTCTTCTGTCCAATTCGGGAGATAACCTTTGGCAAAAGCACTCTTTACTTTTGATATGCGAAGTTAATCACCTATTTTCACATCAATTTTTGCATTATTACGCTTGCGTTGGAAGGTTTCACGCACTATATCTACGTTGTCAGCACCCACATCCGCTGGTCTGAGTCCAATAGAACGATGAATAGAGTGATTACAGGAATAAAGCGTATCTTGTAGAACCTTTGTGCAATTTTGTGTTAAGTTGGCAGTGAAATGTCGCCACAAGCGATTTTTTAATGTGCGATTAAAACGTTCAACTAGTGCAGCCTTATAAACACTATTAACACTAAACAGCTCAATATCATATCTCTATTCACAAAATAAAGTAAAAGTGGAATATTTTCTAAAATTATATTCTGGTGAAACATTATCGACTACAGTTAATAAACCATGGAAAAAATCTTTAGAAACTGGCATTAGTATTCCTGATAAAAATAATAATACTGAAGAAAAAAGATTTTCTGGTCAAATAAATATTCTCAAACGTCAAGCACCTGATGAATATGGTATTATGCTACCTTATGACGGAGAAAATATACAAGGTGAAATATTTAATAAAAAGGTGATAATTAAATACAAAGGTGAAATAATTTAAGTGATGATGATGACACGTGGGAATAATAATTTTCTTATTAGATATAAAAATTTTATTACATAAAAAATGTATTACATATAAAAATTTTATCACATTACATGAAATTAAAGAACATTCATATACTGAGGTACAAACAGCAATTCAAGAATTACCTCCTTTAGAAAATGAAATAGGAATTTATTTTGTACCAACTGTTAAAAAAATTAATATGGCAAAAGAATCATTAGAATCATTTTTTCCTCATATTCTATCTTATCCAATCTATAGACGAATGAAAGAATCATTAGTCGAAATATTAAAAGATATTAAAAATAAAACTAAACCAGTAATTCTAATAACTGCTCCAATTTTAGAAAGTAGTACAACTATACCAAATGTTACTAAAATTTATGATAGTGGATTAGTGTATTCAAAACTATTTTTTTCAGGTGCTGTTCAATATATAAATGAAAATTAGTTATTTTTAACTATATCACGTACGCCTTCTATTATTGGTTTTAAATCATTCATTGTATTTTTTGCTTCATCTAATGTAGATTTAGCTTCATATATTATTGGTTTTGCTTTCCTAAATACATTTCTAACATCAGCCATTAAAGCTTTTAAACATTTTAAAGTATCATTATTGGTTAATCTGCTAGGTATTGGTATACCAAATTTTGCATTTAAATAATGACCGAAATAAAAATAAAATGTTTCGGGAATAATTATTAATGGCTCCTTTGATTCATTTTCTAAAAAGATAATTATTTCTTCTACGGCTTTAGGTGTTAAATTGCTTGCATTTTTTTCGCATATATTCTAATATCGAAATCTGGAGCTGAATTATATTCTTCATGTTCTGTATCTACTAATACATTTAAATCTTTATCATACACTTGCATTTGTCCAACTATAGTATTAACACGTATTATTCCATATTTAATGTGTATAATCTGATAAAGACATACATACTTTATAATTTTTAGTAATATCATTAAAGAATGCTGTATTATTTTGTGTAGTTGTATAAAAAGTCTCAATATATTCTCGAATCTTATTATCGACATCACAAGCTTTATGAGCTAATACAACTATTCGTATATTATTATGTCGTCCTTTTGTAAATATTTCTGACATGTCTTTTTGTTTCGGTAAACTTGCAACATCATCTAAAATTAATAAAGAGTTCTGATCTAGTGTTCCAGCAAAAGTACTCATATCTTTTAACAGATCTAACTGTTCTTCACTATTTACATTAGAAAAATTATTCCACTCAGTAGTATACCTACTAAAAATATGTACTTTTGTTTCATCGTGGTAATGTTCGTTTATGTATTTTTTAATAAACGTAGTCCTACCACTCCCAGTTCAACCGTAAACAATGAAATGTAAATTTTCTCGATTCAATCTACCTTGTGGCATAACGTTCTTTTTTTCCTCATCAGCTTTCCATCCTTGAAAATTGTCCATTTGTTGTTGATAAAAAGTTTGCCTCTTTTGTTCTTCTGATTGAAAGAAACCTAATTTATTTAAAAACAAATAGAAACAACATATAAAAAACTATACCAAAACGTTTTAGAAATTTAGAAATTTATAAAATTCCAAAGACGTGTAATATCTGGGAGAGGCACAAGATCTGCTAGAGGTGTTTGTGGTGGTCTAGCATTTGGAAAAAAACTTTTTTTTCGGCATACCACCTACACTTATTTTTTTCGGTACACCACCTAAATTTATTTTGTTATTCGGAAGACGATTAAGATTACCTAAATACTTATTATTTTTGTGGTTATTCATAATACGAAAAGTATTCATATTTTGGTAATTATTCACATCTTGAAAATTATTCATATCTTTTGAATCAATCATATTTTGAGTCTCATTCTTATCTTGAAAATTATTTATATTTTGTGGATCATTCATATTTTGTGAATCATTCATATTTTGAAAATCATTCATATTATAATTTAATATACATTATTACTCGCATACGCACCACGTATACTTTTATTACTGCGTGCACTTTTATTACTACGAGTACTTTTATCACTACGTATACTTTCATTACTACGGGTACTTTTATCACTACGTACACTTTTATTTGACATAGTGTCAGAATCACTAGATAATACGGTCGTATATAATTCTTCTAAATTAGCTTTTTCCATTTTTTTCTTTTTTATTAAAAAATTATTGCAGTATAAATTTTAATTCCGGACTCATAGTCTTACACTCTTTTGAGTGGTTTTTATCTGTGTAGGACCTCCGGAACATTACGGAATTTTTGTTCCTATACTTGAAAGAGGTATGTCCGAAGCTCACCTCTCTTCCGGAATAATTTAAGACTCTCTTGAGTATAAATTATTTTTCATATCTAGAATTATTTTAATATAAATAAAAATTATGTTAGTATAAATAAATAAAAATTATTTTAGTATAAATAAATAAATAAATATTAACTTAATATAAATAATAAAAAATATTTTATATCTAAAAATTATTATTCACATTTAGATTAGGACGAAGTGTTGCATGTTTTGGAAAATTTTTCTTCAATATAATTTTTTGACAACCTCTACACTGAATAACATTGCTTTTAAACAATCCTTACACTGGCATTTACTATCAAAGAACTCTGTCTTAGGTTTCATAATTTGACATTGTCTTGTAGAATTGATACAAGAATTATAATGATTAGTAATCCATTGACTTGCAAAATATTTATTACAATTACGACATAGCTGATCTTTCATTTTATCTTTTTTAGTTTCCTCTGGTTGATCACATAATTTTAAATGACGTGCAAAATTTTTAGACGTTGTATTTTTACTACAACCAGAACATATTTTTTCGTATTACATTGCACAGATTGTCGTGCATCCATAGATTGAAGACTTTTATTTTTTGAGGCATATTAACTTCTTCCTGATTTTGTCCTACATGATTATTTTGTGCTACATAATTATTTTGAGCTAAATTATTTCTTCTAGCTGTATTAAGATTTTTTCCTTGTTGAGGTATAAACAAGTGTTGTAATTGTTGTATATTTCGAACAAGTTGAATATTTTGTTGTGATTGTTGCCCACATGGTGTTTTTTGCATATGAGCATATAATAACGCTTGATTCATAAAACGCATTTTACAAATTAGACACATTTGAATTATTTCCATTTTTTATTTTCATTAGAAAAAAAATTACTTTTTTATTGTTAAAAAATGTTGTTACCAAATGTTGGTGGAGGTGCATACATCCCGAATAATCGAGAATCAGAAATAGAAAATTATATCATGAAAACTGGAGACGCCTTATCTGGTCCATTGCATCTTTCTATTCTTCCACAACAAAATACAGAGTTAACGAATAAACAATATGTTGATACACAAATCAATGACTTAAAAGAAAAATATATAAACGATGTTTTGGTTCCACTGATGAATGAATTAAAGTTGCTTAAACTTAATGACAAATCATTAAACGAAAAATTATTGAAACTTGATAAAGCAGATATAGCAAAACTTTTTAAAAAGATTTGTCAACAATCAAAAATTTTAATATTACTTTCTATAAAGTTAAAATCTGCAGTCATTAAAAATAAACATCCGATAAAATTATTGAAAGAACAATTAGAAGATGAAATAGAAAAACTTCCTGAAAGAATTAAAAAAAATTTAAATCAGTTACAAACTACATTCCAAAACACCGTTAATGAATTAAGTTCTAAAATTACTCAACTAATTAAAAAAATAAATCAATTGATAAATGAAGTAAAAGCAATTAATCAAAAAGTCGGACAAATAAAAAATATGAAAATTAATTTAGAAAATGAATTAAAGAAAAATTTGCAAGAAAAATCATAAGAAAATAAAAGACCAATTAGATGCTGTTAAAAAGCAGTTAGAAGTTCGTAAAATTAAGTTGAATGCTTTAAAAACAGAATTAAAGGAAAGTGAGAAAAAATCAGAAGTGAATGAAAAAGAAATTAAAAATCATCATGCTCTACTTGATGCATTGAGTAAAGTACGAACTCAAGTTAATAGAGTAATTCACCGGTTATTAAAAAAACAAAACTTTGTTTCCTACTGAAAAACGGGGGACATAAACATATAAAAAATTTAACATAAATTTAATGACATAAAAAATTTAATAATATAAAAATATATCATGCCTGTAATTTATAAACTGAATCTTAAAGATTTTTCATCAAAACTAAGAATTGTGAATGAACCATCTATGAAATCTCTCATTCATTTTAACAATGTAAAAACATTTTAAACAGAAGGAAATGGACTATTTTCAAATGCCGGTGAAACTAATAAGATTATTTTAAATAATGATAAAGATTTAATTTCAGTATCAACCAAACGGAAATAAAAAAAATATTCCTTTCTAAAATATTTTTCCCAAAAAGTCAAATTAAATCCTAAAAATGACTGTAATTTATAAACACAATCTTAAACAGTTTGCTTCAAATAAGAAATTGCGCATGAACCATCTATGAAATCTGTTTACCATTATAACAATGTAGAAACTATTCAAAAAGAAGGAGATGGAATATTTTCTGGCATCAGTGATAATGTAGGAAGCATCGTTAATGTTACTAAAAATAATAACAGTTTGATTACATCTGCTGCAAAAGGAGCAGCTGCTATAGGTAGTACAGCTAGTGCAATATCAAATGCTGTTAAGTCTCAACAAATTAAACCAACTAGAAATTATTCGTAAACTTAAGAATGATTCTGAAGAACTAAATAAATTCAAAAAACTCAACATAAAACAAAATTGCTAACATAGCAGCTGATAGTAAACATGAGGAGAAATCAATTGAAGAAATAAAGTAATGGTTTAGCAAAATTCTAAAATATATTCTAAAAAAGAATCCTAAGAAAACATTTCTTTTATAAATTCTAGAACATATTCAAAAAAGGAATCCTAAGAAATTATTTTTTTGAGAAAAAACAAAAAAGTCAAATTATTTTTTATAAAAATGACTTCCTTAATTGAAAATAAATTTGAATTAGATAAACCACCAGGTGTTAGTTACAATCAAAAAAAGAATGACTATATTAGAATTGCTATGAATCCCGGATCTTCCAGTAGAGTAAATACTGGAGGAGATTTAATCTTTGAAGTTGATAATCAACAAAGTTATTTATATTTACCTGATTCCTTTTTACACTGTGAATATTCTTTATATAGTGATGCCAATTTTACAACACCATTACCAGATACCGATAATATTGCACTAGAGAATAATTTTTTTCCAAGATTATTTACACAAATGCGTTTAGATGTTGCAACTCAAAATATAGAAACAATAAGTGATTCTCCAGGTGTAATTAATACAATGGTTAGATTTGTAACAATTGGTGAAAATAATAAAAAGTATGAAATCGAAGGTTGGTTTCCTGATACTAATGATGGTATAATTGTTGATGATTTAACTCACGCTGGAACAGATGCAGCAGGAATTGCGAAAGATGTAGAAAATATTGCAAATCATTTAAATAAAACAAACAATAGTGCATATAAAGAAAGACGTGAGTTGAACAAAAAAAGTAAACACAGTAAATTGGTCATTGTCTTCATTATTCGGATATTTAGATTATGACAAAATATCATATCAATTAAAACTTAAATTAATAATTCATCGCACAGCAAATAATGAATTAATCTTTTATGGTAAGACTGGAAAAAAGCATATTTAAAAATTGATAGACTTGAATGGTGGATAAAACTTATTACTCCTAGTTTAGAGGTGCAATCAACTATTGCAAAAAGATGAAACACTAACAAACCAATTCCAGTAAATTTTCTAAAGCGCACTGCCAGTTCTGTAACTTTTTCTCAACAAAGATTTAACTGGCATTTTACCAGAACTTCGAATACTCCAAGATATTTATTACTAACTTTTCAAAGAAATGATTCTCCAAGTAATGATAGGAACAACAAACTTTTCCATATTAACACAATTCGAAGTTTACGAGTTGCTTTATATCAAACCCGATATCCTATTGATCCATTAAGATTCGATGATACCAATAATCAATTTATGGAACTATATGATGCTTATAGAAATCTTTGTATAGAATTTGGGGTTGAACCACAATTAACTCCTGGAGATTGGAGACATTTATATCCTGTTTTCTGTTTCCATTTAAGTGCACAATCTGAAGATGTTGTTAAAAATGGTAGTGATGTAACAATTAATATTGAAAAGAAAGATTCCACAACTTCATTGATGGCATATGGTTTACTGCTAGAAGATGTAAAATATTCTATTGAAATTCTTAATGGAAAGATGGCTAGGAAAAGTTAAAACCCATGACCTCGTCGATAAGTTAATTAGAAAAAATTATTTAGAATAAAATTATTAAAATTTTTTCTTAACTGGAATAGATTAAAAAAATTCTTAAGTTAAAATTTTTTATTAAAAGTGTCGCCAGCGAAAAGTAATAATAAAACTGTTGAATTAAAACTACGTAACATTGTTGACAAAAATACACCTAAAACTATTACGATTAACAAAAAGAAATATTACATAAGTAAACCAATGATGGAGAATATTAAATTACAAGAAGAAAAGAATGGTGGAATTCTTCCATTAATTCCTCTAATAATAGGAGATATAGCAGCAGCAGGAAGTGTAGCAGGTGGGACAGCTGGTATTGTCCAAGCAGCAAATAAAAATAAATCAGAGAAGGCAGCATTAGAAGAACAAAAACGTCATAATAGAGAGTTAGAGAAAGTTGGTAGGGGTGAGGGAGAAGTAGATAATTTTATTAGTAAATTAAATTTAGTTGATGAAGGAAAACGAGTTCTCAAAAACATTCTACATAATGTTGATGATTTAATAGAAATAAAAGAAACTAAAGATGGTTCTGGAATATATCTAAGTCCTAGTATGATTAGATAAATATATTGTCATAAATATATTGTTATAATGTTATAAATATATTGTTATAATGATATAAATATTTTTTTTATCTTTGAAATGTATTCTACAAATTCTACAAATTCAATAAATTCCGAAAATTTAATTGAATTGAAAATTTCTAATCTAGATTTATTGAATTATCTCTATGATCACCGTTATAAAGGAGGAAACATACAGAAAAACATTAGAAAACTTTCCTGGGTTTATTTGGAGTAAATATTCAAAAGAAAAACATCTTCCTGGTCATTTATATACCGGTCCAGGAACTCGATTTGATATAAGACTAGATGAGAATAATAATCCGAAACCAGGTGAAGAACCAATAAACAGAGTTGATGCAGCAGCTTATAGACACGATTTAGCTTATCGAAATCATGACCTAAATCTCGTCATGAAGCTGATAGGAAAATGATTCAAGAATTAGATAATATTCAAAATCCTACATTAAGAGAAAAAAATGAAAGAATGTTTGTTAAAAAAGCTTTACAAGCTAAAATATTGTTCGGTCAGGGTTTAAACAAAACTCATAACTCTTAACCTACGCGTCTGAAATTCATTAAGAATATAGAAAGCCGACATATCTATTGAAAGTAAAAGTATTTAATAAAGATGATATTTGGAGTGCTGATCTCATTCATATGCCGAATGAGTCTGATTTTAAACACGCATTAACCGTTATAGATTTATATATTAGATACGCTTGGGTAAAGCCTTTAAAAAACAAAAGTGGTCTATCAGTTAAATATGCGTTTGAAGAAATATTCAAAGAAAGTAATAGAAAGCCAAAAAAATTGTTTGTTGACAAAGGCTCTGAGTTTTACAATAGAAATGTCGAGCCACTATTTAAGACTGTTTATTCCACTGAATATGCTGGAAAAGCCGTAGTAATAGAAAGGTTTAATAGAACGTTGAAAAATAAATTACTTTTAAGAAATTTACTGAATAAGGTAATCAGAAATGGTTAAAAATAGTACCAGGAATTGGAGAAGAGTATAACAATAAGATTCATTTAAGTATTGAAAAAACTCCAAATAATGCCTCTGAAAATCCAGATTTGATAAGAAAGAAGATATTTGAAAATGATAATGAGAATGAAAGTAAGTGTTAATTTACAAAAGCGTAAGCCGAAATTTAAGATTGGAGATAGAGTAAGGATATTTAAGTATAAGAAAAAATTTGAAAAAGGTTTTGTTGGTTATTGGACTAAAGAAATATTTGAAGTTTGTAAAATAAATCAAACTTATCCGATTACTTATGAAAGAAAAGATTTAGATAATGAAGAAATAAAAGGTAGATTCTATGAAAATGAATTACAAAAGACTGAACTTTAGCCATTGGAACTAACGTTTCGGGAATTAAATTCCCTCATTCAATTCTAACATAATATCAAGAAATGGTACTCCTTCCCGTAATTTGAATAAAACATAAAGACATAATTGTCCACAATAAGTAGTTCCTGGTTTTTGAATTTGAAAAGTATTGTATGCTCCATTACCAAGTAATTCTTTTACTTCATTTGTAGGGGGAAGCCCGTATGAGTCGCACCAATAGTTTTCTACATTAGTATTCTTTAGCCCTGCTGACCAATGTACTCCTTTTGTTCTGATGTATGGAGATTTGTTATGAAGTTCAAAGGAATCGGTTTATCTTTAATCAACTGCAATTCATCTCTCATCAACACGCGGAAATTTTTTATTCCTAATTGATTTGCGATCTTATTTCAATCGAAATCTGTCGTGGTTTGTTTGCCGTATTAGGAACTCTTTTATGTTATTAACCTGAGGACATATGTCGCCCATATTACTCAGTATAACTGTCGGATTTTCATCATTCATTTTAAATGAAATAAATTCTATCATTAAATTTACCTCAGGCTTATGATCAATAAGGTGTAGTATTTTTTCTCAATACTAAAATTGACTTCTTTCACCAAAATTTTGAAACAAGATACCAATGTAATGATCACGAAATAAATTGCTCCTCGATTGAAGCTGTATGATTTGTCTTGTTAGTCCTTCTATTCTCTGACGTTCTACTTGAAGACGAAGTCGGCGTTCAATAGATCCAACCATGATATTGTGATAAAGTCAACGCTTAACGCAAGTACTCTTTCAAAACGAACTGAGATAAGTTTAAAATTTGTTAAATGAGATACAGTTTATGAGCATCAATGATATCCTTATGACAACGTTGACGTGATAATTGTAATTTTCTAAAACAATAGCTTTCAAGTAACCAATGAATCGCTGCCATTTTAGGAGCCAACGCGGCTAGGAAAACGGTTTTTGGTTCTGGATCCGGTCGGAGAACTGGCAGCGCATTTGGCAAGTGGGGTAAGAGAAAGACATCAGTGCAGGTAACAGCTGTCTGTTCTGAAATACAATGTTTCATGAATGCGAGAAGCAACTGCATTGTTTCATGAATGCGGGAAGCAGCTGTTCCCTATTGAGCGATCATCAGAGTGCAAAGCAGTAGCAACTACTGGAATTACTAAAACACCTGAAGATATTATAATTGTAAATACTCCTAAACTTACTGTTAAAAATATTCCTACACCTTGTGTTACATTCTTAACTTTAGACCATCTCTTTCTTAATTTTTTATAATGCTCTAATCTTAATAATAATTGTGATTCCTTATCTTTCATATACCTAACTCTATCTTTGTGTTTTTCAATGTTCATCTTTTCAATGTCCATTAAAGTAGAACTACGTTCATTTATTAACGAAGGATATATTCTTGAAGTTTCTTCCATTTCTGAGGTTTCTTCCATTTCTTTATAAATAATTTGAATACAATTTTCTGATATTTTTAGACTATGTGAAAAGACTACATAAATTTTGTAAATATATAGACTACGTAAATTGTGTTTGGTAAATTTTCGCTAAAATCACAAGTGTGTAAAATTTGAAAAATATTAATATCGGACAATATTCAGAAAATTTGGGAGGGTATGACATCCGGTGCGGAGCGAAGCAAAGCGGAGCGCAGCGCTGGATGTCATACCCTATACTACTTAAGGTAGAGATAGGTAAGGACTACTGATTCTCCTTCTTTGGCTTGCGTTTACCGGCAGCTTTCTTCTCTGACTTGCGCTTTGTACCGCTCTCGTTGAGGATTTGATCAATAATGTCATGAACGTCTGGTTGCTTTGGTAGATATAGGATGGATTGAGCATGCATCGATATAGAGGCTAATTGGCTGTTCTGGTGATAGCCATAATATATTCCACTGATAGCAAAACCAATATTCCAAGTGCCTTCTGCGAGGTCTTCACATCTGATGGGTGTCACTTCATCTCCTTCCTTTTTATAGTATGAGCATCAATGCGATAGTGGTAAAGAAAGCTTTTTACCATCCCATATCTTTCTATATGGAGTATCATTGTCGTCTCTCGCCTTCCATTCCTTGCTAAGGGGAGAAGGGATGTCCATATTTACTATTGCAAACTCTTCAATAATATCGAGTTGGCGACGAATGTATGGATTCACAGGAATGACTACGTAGTCCCCATACTGATTGTTCAATATCTTCACTTCAGTGGAAGGATTCATTCCCGTTTGCAATACTATACTATGATCGTAATAACGTATGGCTTGTCTAAATTTACGCTGTAGTGGGGTAGGATTATGTATCTTTGTTGTCTCTTCTAATGACCTCAACATAAGACGATCTGATTGTAGAGATCCTTGTAACGTCTGAACACCATCTTGTCCTGTAAATGTAGTAGATGTAGTAGATGCCTGAAAATAAAAGAGATGCTATTAAGTTAACACTCAAGGAAGCAGAGGAAGGAAGGTTCCGACTTACCATTTCAGATGGATAATATAATAGGAATGTAGAGGGAGAACGTGCGTCCGACACTTGTGCGACTCAAAGATAGAATGATTGTCACTCTGAAAACTTCATTATTTATAGAGAAATGCTGGATTCTTATTGGATGTGCTCCTCATTGGCCAATGACATCAAGGTGATTCCAAATCTGGTCTCAGTTTTCTCGTCCGATGCTTCGTTCGCCCGCTGGAGCCCAAAAACACAAAACTCAACCTCTGACGGCTCTCTAACATGACCAAAAGTCTCTATGTCACTCCCAAGCCTCAGAAAAGGAAGATAGGGCCAAACAAACTGTGCTTTCCAATCAATTTGTAGCACTCTTAGCCTTCAAATGAGCTATCGCACGACTCTCTACCATTTCTAGAACCAAAGTTGGAAGAACGCTGCCGAGGGGGGGGGTCGAAGTTCTTCGTTTTTAGCCCTATGACGCTGGAAACAACTCTCCTACACCCGACATTGGCCAAAAAGTCCAAATCCGCCGACCATTTTAATGTGCGAGGCTTCGTCTAGCCGCTACAGCCATTTCCTCAGTCAAAAACCCTCTTAAAACAACCTAAAGCACGCAAGATCTACACCTACACTCATGAAACTCAACAGGGCGACGCAGAAGGTCTGCAGGAAGCCAAATCTAAACACAAAACACCTACAAACACTCCTACACACCAAAAACATAGACCGCCGCCCAACACTAGCAAGGACGGTCGACCACGACCTACACGAACGGTCGACCCAGAACGACAACAACCAACTCACGCTCTAGAGGGGGGGCGCTGTGCGCAGTTGGCAGGATTCCTTACTACTCACCGCCCTTCGCAGTTATATTTAAGCATATGATCGAAACCTGTGCCCTGACGAAGTTGGGATGTGACCCTACACTTTATAAACGATACATAGATGAAATCATAATGGGCCCTATAGAACAGGGGTTCTCAAACTCTGGGTAATTACCCAAAGTTGGGTAAAATGAAGAAAATTTATGGGTAACGACGGATTTCCTACCTAGAATTAGTTAAAATAAGATTGAGGTCCACTACAGTATTCGCTATGATAGGCCATAAGCTTTTTTAAGATATTGGATCATAATTTTCTCTCATCCTCTGCGACTGATGTTCTGGTCTTCTGATCGAACGCTAGTCAAGTGAAAACAGCTATATTGTCTTCTCATTGGTCGCCGCCGTTGATTAGGGAAACGCAGTAGAGCTATTGTTTGTAGCCTCCGTAGCCTAAGACAATGTTGCGTGAGGTAATCGATTTCAGTGGTCGAGGGCAAGGCCAAACTCAGTTTCCGTACTCGTAGAGACAGTCGATGTCATATCTCACGTGACGAACTGGCTCGTCAGTTTCTTCCTTACACACGCACTGTGCACAGGACAGACTTCTCCAACGAGGACAACATTTCGTACGCCGCTCTTGTTTTCTGCGCATCGACTTTTTGCTACCACAAACTGTCTTTTACTTCGTATGACGATGCCGCCGAGAAAGAAGCAGAAAGTCATACCGCAACCTGAGCGGAAGTACAAGGACGAATTTTTGGACTATGGATTTACCGAGTTTGTGGATAAAGGAGTTAGTAAACCGCAGTGTGTTATTTGCCACAAGGTCCTCTCTAGTGAAAACATGAAACCGGGAAAGCTTCGAGCCCATCTTGACAATGTACATCCTGAGCACAAGGATCAAGATCGAGAATTCTTTCTGAAAAAGGAAAGCATCGTCCGAAACCAAAGACTAGACGCGACCGGTCATTTCGCAGTAACAAATCGTAATGCAGTCCATGCTTCTTATGATGTCGCTTACCTTCTTGCGAAGGCAAAGAAGCCACATACATTGGCGGAGGAACTTATTATGCCGGCTGCGAAGATAATGACGGAAAGGATGTGTGGAGATAAAGAATCGAAGAAACTATCAAAGGTGTCAGTGTCCGATGATACCATGAGACGGCGAATTGACGATATGGCAGGTGACGTAGAAGAGCAAGTAATCTGTGAGATAAGATCCTCTCCGTTCAACTTTGCAATTCAACTAGACGAGTCCACTGATGTGGCGAATTGTGCACAACTATTGTGCTTCGTCCGCTACGTCGTGTTGAAAGATAAGACATTCAAGGATGAATACCTTTTTTGTATTTGTCTCCAAACAACTACTACTGGTTACGACATTTTCGACTGTGTTTCCAACTATTTCGACGCTCATCAACTCGACTGGAATAAGCTCGAGGCCATATGTACAGACGGGGCTCCCGCTATGATTGGAGTGAGATCGGGTTTCGTCGCACGTGTCCGAGAAAAGAATCCTTCGATAACCGTCGTTCATTGTGCTATCCATCGACAGGTCATCGCATCAAAGACTCTTCCCGATGAACTCAAGATTGTCATGGACACTGTCATCAAAAGCATCAACTTAATTAAGACGAGAGCGACAAATACAAGGCTTTTCAGAGGAATGTGTGAAGAGGTCGGTAGTGAACATGTTGGACTTCTGGTTCACACTGAAGTGCGATGGCTATCGAGAGGACGAGTAGTTCAACGAGTGTACGAGCTCAGGAACGAAATCTCTGATTTTCTTGCCACTAAAGACCATTGTGACGCCGAGAAATTCAAGGATGACGTTTTCCTGGCCAAATTGGCTTATCTCTGTGATATATTTGGTGCCCTCAATAATTTGAACATCTCGTTACAAGGACAAGGATCCTGCTTGTTGGATGTCCAATCAAAGTTGGACGGTTTCTGTGGTCAATTGGATCTGTGGATACGGCGGATTGACAACGGCAATGTTGCGATGCTGACAACGTTGGACTCGATTGTCCAGTCAACGGGGGTAGCATGCCCAACCGACCTTGTTTATGAACATTTACAAGAGCTTCGAGGAAAACTAGAACGCTATTGCCCAAAGGCACGCCGCAACACAGATGTCTGGGTTAAACAACCATTTGCTTCGCGTAAGACATGCATCGAGGATAGTGATGATGCAAAAGACGAATTCGTCCAACTTCGAGCTGATGAGGTCAGCAAAGAAGAGTTCTCTGCTCAAGATCTTCCAACGTTTTGGTTATCAACGAGTAATGATTATCCAAAGCTGTTCCGTAGAGCTTTGAAAGTTTTACTGCCCTTCCCGACAACCTATTTATGTGAGTCGGGCTTTTCTGCCTTGTTTTACATGAAAGATAAGTATCGCACGCGACTACAAGCCGGCGCCGACTTGAGACTGGCACTTTCGAAAACTAGTCCACGTATTGATCGCTTAATTGCAAAAAAACAATTGCATTCTTCTCATTAAATGACGAGATTCCCCTGATGTTTCGTTTAGTTTTGAATATCATTTAGTTTAGTTTACTCTGATATTTCGTTTAGTTTGGAATATCATTTAGTTTAGTTTACTCTGATATTTTGTTTAGTTTTGAAAGTATTGTTTTGTTAGTATTTACGAACACGGAGATGAATGTATAATCCTACAATTATTTCGACTTTTTTGTTTTACGGTAATGATAAATAAAAAAGTGTAGCCCAAATAATGTCGTTTTATTGATAAAGATGGGTAATAAAACGTTAAGAATAGCCTAATTTTCGAAAATGAATTGCAGAGTATAGTCGCACTAAAATGGGTAATTGTTAGTCTTTGGGAATTTAATGGGTAATCCTCATAAAAAGTTTGAGAACCCCTGCTATAGAATATGATGAGAATATTTTTAAAAGAATATTGGAAGTATTTGACTCCATAAATCCGCAAATAAAATTTTTCATAGGATAAAGACACAATTAAATGAAGGCAAAATAATTTATTCTTGGTACCCGAGAGAGTGCCATTCAAATATAGTTTTAAGAAAGGATTTGTTCCTACCGAGCCATGTGAAATTCAACTACATATAAAACGGTATTGATAACGTAAGCAAGCGGTCTAATAATAGTGAATCTAAGCAAAACAATTTGACTGAGTTTGATAAAATTTTAGAAGATAATGATTTTAATAAAAAATAACGCACATTAAGAGATAGTAACAATATGACTAATAAAGAGAAATACAATAATGTACATTTTAAATTACCGTTCGCAAACGATCTCTGTAATCGGAAAGTAAGTAAATTGATTAAACACTACGACTTGCCAGTAACATTGGTAAATGAGTATGGTTGTCAGACAGCATCTTTTCTTATTAATAAATCTAATAGTAATTCTTGTGCATGTAGCATATGTCAGGATTAATTAATACTAAGTCTAAATGCAGAGATCGTTTTGTAGTGCATCAATACACTTGTTCACAATGTGGTGAATTTTACATAGGTAAAACCGCTCTGAAAGACTAGACACCAGGAACACAAGCGAGCTAGCATATAAAATAAAAGCAGCAGTAGCGCTCTATGGCAACACATCAAAGATAAGCACGACGGGTTAGGAGGCATCGCAAACTTTCAGGTCGGTTTCATTAGCAAACTGTTTAACACACGAGACACAACAATAGCCGAGACTAAAGCAAGCACACATCTTAAACCCACAATCAATAGACGACACGAACTTCCAGACTACAATCTGTCTTTACAATTTGATAAGCATTCACACAACCAGCACATCTCTTAATGTCACTCATTCTTTCTATAAAGCTTCACACGGTGACATCTCGCTGTCCATCCATTAGTTACACCGACCATTGAAGGCGCGAGTAGTATTGCAAATGGCAAAAAGAAGGACAAATGTGCAGCCCCCCCCTCCCGGCAGGAAGTGGAAGGAGGGGATGTGATGGAGAAGATCGGACCGAGAGAAGGAAACTATCCCCTCCTGCCTGACTTTGGTTGTTGGTTGCTAAACTTTGGTTTTCCACCCTTAGAATTTGCAGGTTTTGGACGTTTTGGGATGAGAAAGGCCATTTTTCGGGGGTGAGGGAGGCCTCTACGTGAAATTTTGGGTCGGGAAGGTTGTTTCCAACATCACTGGAGGAAGACTGGAAACCCCCCGGGAGAGAGAGAGAGTTGGGATTCACGGTTTTGTCTCTAGAATTGGAACGCGGTATCGTAGAAGAAATGGCTTTCAGATGTGAAGGAGGCTTCGGAGAGGAAAACGGAGGGAAAATTCGGACTCTACGTGAAAGTTTGGGTCGAGAAAGTTTCCAACTCCATCGTAGGAAAACTGGAAAACCTCACCCCCCCCCCCGGCAGGCAAGCAAGCAAGCGGGCAGGGAAACCAATGAAGGGTTTGGGAAATAGGAGGAAAGTCGGCTGGGAGGAAGGAGTGATCCTTCTCGACTTGTTTCGGCTATATATGTGGTGTCTTCACCGACGAGAATCAGTTCAATCGCCAGTCGAGATACCGGCATGTGAACTTCGGAGCTCCGATGATAGCATTGGGAAACTCCAAAAACCGGGGTTGTGTAGGAAACCAAAGTAGATTTTTCGATTGGCGCACTTACCCAAGTTGTCAGAGTGAGTGGAAAGCCAGGGGATGGCCTAGTCTCCAGGCCATCGTAGCAGGCCTAAACTTTAAAGGCGTGTATCTCTGCTTGTAGGAATCGGATGGACTTCGTTCAACGTTCGTTCGAGAGCTCATGATTCAGGTCAAGTCATAGACCGTAATATATAAGTAAAAAACGTTATATAAGTAGTGTTAATATGCCGAAAAATGTAAGGTCATTACTTTTGGAGGTTTTCTGGGTTTTTCGTCCCTGCTGAATTCAACCAAGGCATTTATGTGTGTGTGTACGAGAGCCTTAGTATTCCTAACTCAGGAGAATTGACTATAAAGAAGAGAATTAAGTATTCACATTTCGCAAGTGCATGGTACGGAGAGTTTGGCTGCAATATCCCAATAACAGGGCGCTCCTTCGGGACAGCGGATGATGCCTTAGTGATAAGTGTGGCAAGTAAGTGTGTCATATTTTAGACCGAAACCTCTAGGGCAACTCATGTTGGGCATTTGACACAGTTCTCAACGTAGCACTTCGAACGCCAATCGGTTGAGTCCAAGCTATCTTGTCATGAGTGACTTATAAACATCTCCATTGCAGAACTCTAGTGGATCGCGACACTGCTTGCTATCAGGTCACTCTCCAAATTTAAAAACGACTTGCTAGAAAGCTTAGTATCATTCAAGTGCTTGAATAAAAGGCAATCGCTTATTAACGACTTGGGTGTTTCCTCTTGTAAACAATCCACCGGTTTTTATGTTAGACGGATACCAACACAGTGACATGACGCACGCTCTGTCCGCCCGAGGTTGGATTTGTGGGTCGAGGCCTTGGATCTGGCATAAGATCCCCTCTGAGTAATGCCTGTAACGGATTCAAGAGCTTAACACCTGAACGGTTGCTGACTTGCTATCAGGCCCATCAAGTTGCCAGTCTTTGTCGTAGGAGTTGGCAACACGCCTCATGACGTTAATCGTCTGCCTTTGTGATAGCACTGGGTAACACGTAGCAGTCTTTGTGTCACATGGTGTTGACGATGGCATACAAGGGAAAGCCTCGTTGTCAAGTCAAAAGCATGACCAAATTTAGAAAGACCAAATCATGGCTTTGTGTTGGAAGGGTATATAAACCGTTGCATCTCCTTCGTGTTCATTTCAGTCATGGTGCAAACGCCCAACAGCATCATGAGCTCGCCTCAAAAGCCACGAATTAAGCCGAGAAACCTATGGGAGAAGTTTGACAGAGCAGAGGGTAGAGATGTGCGTTCAATCACTTAGACGGATCGGCTCCTCGGAGCAAGTGCCGTGTCATCGCTTATGAAGAAGGCGCATGATACGGAGTCGTATGTGAGGTTGAATGATCGTGATGTGAGAGTGTAAACAGGATTTGAAGGAGAATGAAGACCTAAAGGCGAAGGCTGATGGTGTAACGGTGTTGAGAGAGGAGTTAGAGATGCGAGCGATGGAGAAGGACTAATTGAAGGAAAGGAGTGGAATGCTGAAGTGAGTGAGAGTTTGAGCGGTTAGAGTCGGAGTTGTTGAGTGAGAAGAGTGAAGTGGAGTGGATGCGAGGTGTGGTGAAGGAAGTGGAAGAGACGGGAGCAATAAATAAGCAGTTGGGGAGTTAAGTGGAAAAGTTGCGAGAGGTTGAGAGAAGAGTGAAGAGGAAAAGAGTGTGCGAGGTCCACCTTCCCCTCTTTGAGATGACATCTGTGATGTGCCGACCCTCACCGATGATCCCAACAGCATCCAGACATGCCATGAAGGAGAGGGTGTTCGTTGCCTACATCTGTCAATGAAGGTAAATGGAGTGTTGGACGACTTTATCGTCCGGAAAGTCACCAAGAAAACGCCCAGCAAGTCTCTCTAAAGTCATCTATTCTAATTCATGTCTCATTCACTGTCTTTTCTTTTCAGAGTTCTTGCAGTAGAGTTGTCGATGGACGGAGAACGCACCAAACGGCCTTGATGAGGCCACCTTCTTATGCAGCTAAAGCGGTCCCAAGCCCGCCACATGTCTTCGGATATGGAATGCAGAGGGGCAAGGTTTAAAATAAGATGAAACCCCCCACACCACCCTTGCACCACATGCAACACACAACATACTTATCACTTCGTTAAGATAACTTTCAATCTCTAATCATGCGAATGAAAGGTCGTTGACTATAATCAATAAATGAAGAACAAATCGCTATGTCATCCACACTTCAACATGGTAGGAATGTTTCATAGATAAAGGTACATTTAAGAGTGTTCTCAAATCATCATCAGAAAGTTCGGGTTTTATTAAATGTGACCATTAGCGCAGTCAGACTGACGCACTGCGTAGAAGTTTGTTTTATAAAAGCAGTGGTTGCCAACGCTAGAATGTTTTATCATAACGCACAGGTTTACACCAGTCGTTTACACCAAAGAAAAATAGCATAGATTGTTTTATAAATGCAGTGACGGCAAAGTCTTGTCACAAACGGTGAGTGGGTGTGAGAGAAGCTAGGGTCAACGATAAGTTACATGACATTTAATAACACTAAGTCTATCGCGTTGGTCATACACTCAGCCAAATGTACGTATGAAATGCATTATTAAGTTTTGCTAGTCATCGAAATGAAAGATGCAAGTCTATCACGTGAAACATAGAATGTAGTGATGAAGGATTGTTGTGCTAGTCATCGTATTGAGAAATGAAGTATATTGCGCTACTCATATGAATAAACAAGAGCTATAAAGCCGAAGTTAGATTCCACCAAGTCATCAACACGTGCAAAGGTGTACAAGTTGCATCAAGCACATTCATATTCAACTGACGTCCATTCTTGACAGTCAACATCATTTGAAATTATTTGAAGATGAAAAGTTGCATTACTTTCCCAACTTTATGGTTTGTAGCAAGAGACCTTGGTTATTCGTTGAAAGCTATAGAAAGTGTCACAAATGTAAATGAAAATATTAAAGCTGTCGCTTTAGTTGAAAGACTAATGGATCTGGATGAGCATGCTATGAATCATCATTTGGATTGAAGTTGGATAGAGGATTTTTCCATGCTGCAATGTAATGGTAGTGGAATTAGGAGGATGAAATTGGAACGATCTGGAATGAAGAAGAAAAAGTGACATTTGCAACTGATTGGTGAAGTAGCTCCACCAATAAAAGCGACTTCAGAAGGAAATTAGAAGAAGAGACGTTTAAATTATTATAATAAGGGAACTGCGTTGAGTGCTTTAAACGGGAACGGTCCCTTCTCCTTTTGTCATGTCATACTGTTATGTGTTCTACATGCTATGTAGCCTTGTAAACTATATTTTGTCCCATCTGTGATCAAGAAATAATTTCAACAGTCAATGTATATAAATGACAAGGTTTAGAACAGTCGTCCGTGCCCATGTCACCACTATATCACCGTGTCATTAAAATGAGGAAGCATGATTTTACAAGGCAATGGATTCTTGAGTTGGAAAAACTATTATCATCCAGTAATTGTAGAAGGATGATACATCGCTTGAGTAATGCCATCATCATTCATGCAAACTCTGAAGATGTTGACTATATGATATCTTATAATTGTGAACCAAAACAGTTTATGAATAAGCTTTTATCACTGCTACATCATGGTCAATTTTCATTACCTAGCTTGGAGTGATGTATCCTACACGTTGCTTATGGGAAGCCTTTTCCACTTAAGCACAATTGATGCAAAGGCATTAAATTTTACAAGTATCATCGTACAAACACATTGTTCGTGTGTGGCTCATAACATATCAGCAAAGATACAGCTGAACAGTTTCCATTGAACTATAATATCTCACGTAATGATACAATACAGCTGCCCACACATGTATCTGTTTCTGACTATACCACTGGTACTGTGGCTGTTCTCGGTGTATTGCTTTTTACTAGTGCTGTACTCAGTGTCTTCCTATATTTCTTTGCGTTTATGTCGGTGATGCTTCGACGCTGCTGTCGTGTATAAGCAAAGAACACTCTAACATTCACTTGTAAAATGGCTGGACGTCGTTCAACTCATCGTTCACGTGGACATATGTGTCAATCAAAGGAAAACAAAAATTCTGTCTCACTCTTCGCTTATTAAAATTAAAACCATCTCATCGATGTGAGGTAATGAAGCCGGCAAACAACGCCTTCATTCGTAAGATGTGCTCGGAATACGAAAAGTGACATTAAATATGACATTAAATAGCAAAAAGGCCAATGCTATTGCCAGGCATGGTAAAGTTCTTCGCACCTTGAGCAATCCAAAAACATCAATTCCTACAAAGCGCAGACTGTTATCACAGCGCGGCGGCTTCTTACCATTTTTAGCGCCCATCATCATGGCAGCTGCTGGTCCGACTTTCGGAGGGCTAGCTGGCGCTCTCGCGTTTAAAACCATTAATGGATAGATACTAAGTTAAATGGTATGACTTTTCATCAAAGTCAACATGGATTTCCGTCTACGCTGTTATCGTACTATGTGTATCGTAGGACCCTCTCATAGTGGGAAGACACACTTAACACAACAATTGTTGGAACGTCTTAATGAGCTTTTTCACTGCATACCGAATCGCAATGTTTGGTGCTATGGAATTTATCGACATCACTTACATCGTGAATTGACTGGCAAGGATTACTTTGTTCAACCGGGGATTATCAGCACTGCTGATATTCAACCCTATGATATTATCATTCTTGATGATAACAAGATTCTCACAAGAAGAAACTGCCATGTTTACCAAGGCTACTCCATGCTCGTCACAAACCATGCTTTATCATTTTTATTATGCAAAATCTTTTTCCGAGTGGAAAGGAAGCAGAGACTCGAAGTCTAAACACACATTACTACATCATCTTTAAAATTCCTCGTGATAGAAATCAAGTTGAATTCCTATCTCGACAGGTTCTTCCACGCAAGTCAAAGGCCTTAATTGAAGTATTTGAGGCCGCTACGGAAAAACCCTATAATTATTTATTTTTGGACTTTACCCAAGAGTGTCCTGAGGATCATCGCTTAAGCAGTCATCCCTTTGAGAAACCTATGATAATATATAAATTGTTATGAGTGGTTTTCAACGCATGATTGCTATTCCACAAGAAGAATATATACATCTGACTTCAATTCAGAGTGTTCAGCAACCTTGGGCAAACAAAATGTCACAACTAAATCAGTAATATAAACGATCAGCTGTACAAAGTAAAATTCCGTATGATCGTGTGATAAAGCAGAGTTCTACCTTAAAAGAAATGAAACAACTGAAAGAAATAATTCGCGATGATCTTTCGCTTGGTTCACCAAAACCCTATCGCAATCGCGCACTCAGCTTTTACCGAAGTCTCGAACCCAACTTGAAAATCACTCAACGATGTGAAGTAGTAGGTGATGATGGTGGCGTCATTAACGACTCAAGAGTGGAAGATTTAATTAACCATGCTGTTCGTGATCGCCGTTGTCACTTTAAACCTACATGATGGGAGTTCTTTTTAAAAAGTATGAAGAAATTCAATGTTCCAAAGGCAATTCTTAGTCGTGTACCTTAGAGGAAATGGAAAATGATTCTACACCTAGGAATAGAAAGTTGCAAAGCGTAGAGAGACCTAAAAAAGTTGGGTACCAATGTCCTTCCGCCTCCTTGTGGTGGTACCCGCCCCGTTCCTCGGATCGGGTCGAAATGGAGGACGCTTTCCCGAGTGGCCGTCTGTTGGCGCGCTGCCTCCTTCGGGTTTTTGCCAAGCTATTTCTCCGTTGGTCGTGGAGAAATAGTTGTCTTCTTCTGTATATATCTTTACGGCCACTTTCTTTCATCTCCTCTCCCTCGTCTACTCATTCTTCTCCTGCTCCTCATGGCAGGAATCCATCCCAATCCTGGTCCTTCACCTCGCCACCCTCCTAGGTACCCATGCGGAGTCTGTCAGAGAAGCGTTGGCTACACCGGCCGTTCTGCTCAGTGCTCGGCATGTAAACTTTGGATTCATCTTCGCTGTTCCTCTCTTACCTCCCGGGCCTTCAACGCCCTCCCCAGGCGTCACCAATGGGTCTGTCCCACCTGCTCTCCTACCTACTTTCGTTTTCCTTCTCCATCCCCAGCTGTTTCTACCTCAGACCGCTCTTCCTCCCTCTCCCGCGCCCAATCCACCCTTTCCGTCCAATCCTCGGCCCCTTTGGCCTCTTCCCTGCAACCCCGCGTTGTCCTCTCTCGCCTCCCAACCGCTCGTCCTCAGTCGCCGCTGGCCGGCCTCCTCCCTCCCGTCGCCCTGCGCCCCCTGTGCCTGTCTCCACCCCTCGGCTGCCACTCTCTCGTCCCTGCAGCCTCGTGTCGTCCTCTCCCGTCTCAGTGCTCCGAGCGAGATACCCTCCGAATTTTCGGGAATTCCCGAATGACTGAAATTTTCGGGAATTATGTACTATCACATTAAAACGGCATAGAAACCGTTAATGGGATAGTATTCATTAATTGATAAAGCAGCACATTAATTTAATGCATCTGTAGGTATTTTGATCCCCGGAAACAGACCAGTTAAGACCCCTACAGACTAGTTATATCCCTTACATTTCTTCAAATATTGTACATAATAGTCTTCATAAAGCTTATCTTCATGTGCTGTGTTTTAAAATGAATGGAAGCTTTGAGATACTATGAGCAAATCTGAATACTTCAACAACTTAAAGCGTACAGCAACACAGAAAATATTAATTAATCGGTATACAATGAAGAAACGTCATATCTATGTTGCACATGTATTATCTATTTTCATCTAAGCACTGTACTACTGCCATTGCTCAACAAGTACATGTAGATATATTTTATTACAAAAAATACTCAGTTTATCCACATTCATTTATTTTCACGAAGGTCTGAAGTTATTTGGAAGATGAATCTTCGACAACAAATTGGTACATCAAAGACAACAACTTTTTTTGTTTCAATAGAGTCTTTTCTTCTCTAATAGAAATTTCAATTTTTCTTCCGAATCTTTCACTTTTGTTGTTGCCGTCGTAATAAACTCTGCAATTTTCTCTTTTTTGGAAATAAGTTCTTGCAATTGCCGATCCGTTTCAAGGGCAGAACTTTCAATATTCATGAGTGAGTCATTTGACTTCAGAAAATTGGAAAAATCTCCAATAATTTGTGCCTCCATGTTTTTCCTTTTGATATCCTCGCTCGCTTTGGCTTCATCCCTTTTCTCTTCCTGTAGTGCTGATGTGCAGCAGACCAGACACTCTGAAGGCTTTCATTGATTGGAACAGTGGAATTTGTCCAACCATTAGCCAAAAGTATCGACTTACTGACGACCAGTGCCTGTATTGTGTTCGGCGAGAGGCAAGATCGCTTCTTTGTCACAACGTCAGACAGGACACTGAACTGCCCTTCAATTTCGCTGTTCCCATGTGGGATAACGATGACAGTTTTCACCAGTCTGCAGAGCATAGGCAACTTTTGATTTTTTCCATTGTTGACCAGAACTCAATGGTCGATTCGCTCGAAGGTTCACTTCGGCAGCCTTCTTCGATTCACGAGACCATGGCATTGGGAAGTACATAAGTCATAAATGTTTATTCTGAAATATACAGAAAACGCAAAGCGATGGCCTCAACGACACTTACAAGTAAGCGTTGATAACACGTGCAACATATGCATACGCAAAGTTTAGCATTAATAAAAAATACATGAGACATATATTTACAAATTTACCGAGTGATCATGATGTACATGAGCAATGGGCAAAAGACCGTTCCAGGACACCATAAAATTCAAAAAAATAGTATCTTTAAAAACGACATAAATTCATGAATTTGAACCCTTTTTCAGGTTTTTAAGACCTAAATACATGAATTTAGACCGTTCCAGGACACCATAAAATTCGAAAAAATAGTATCTTTAAAAACGACATAAATTCATGAATTTGAACCCTTTTTCAGGTTTTTAAGACCTAAATACATGAATTTAGTCCATTCAAAAAGCACCATTTTTTTGAAAAAATGGTATTTTTAAAAACGACATAAATTCATGAATTTGAACCCTTTTTCAGGTTATGAAGACCTAAATTCATAAATTTAGGCGTTTTTAAAAATACCCAATTTTCAAATTTTTCAAAATCTCAAAATTTAAGAATTACAATTTTCACCCTTAAAATCATGACCGTTCCAGGACACCGAAAAAATCAGTAAAGTTAAGAATCTCAAATTTGTGAATTACAATTTTTACCTTGAAAATCATGACCGCTCCAGGACACCCAAAATCATAAAAGTTGAGAATTTCAAATTCATGAATTTTATCCATCTTTCAGGTTTTTAAAATATATCATGTGACTAAAAATATTTCTTTAAAAATGGAAGAAACAAAAGTGGAAGAAACCGCAAGAATATATCCTTCGTTATCTCAATTAAACTTTTACGGAGCAACGTGACTTCTTTCTTTCTCTCTCTCTCTCGATCCTGTCTGTTACGGGAATATTGTATTCACAATGACATGCATTCTTTAAAACAATTGCTTGTCTTCAATGAGAATAATTCCCGTATGCTTTTAATAGAATGACCTTGAACGCTAATGGAAATTTACACCAAAAGTGTTCTGGTAGCCGGAAAATGTGTCAGAAAGTTTGTCGACATGGCTGCTGATAAAAGTGCCGACATGGTTCGAGAGTCGGTGTATTTATCCATTCAAAATAATGTCGCATGAATGATTGTTATGGAAACGAAAAGGAAGAGAAATGCTCATTCATTTATCTTCTCTCTCAAATGTCTATTGTGTTCAGATTGTATTTGTTCTTTTGTTCTCACAGTGTGAATGAGATTTCACAACCCGCATCATGCGCTATTGTCTGTGATTTCCTTCACCGCGTATCAGCTGACACAATTTTAGCAGCTTCTACACGCCAATTATTTTGAGAATTTTCTGAAATAGATTTTATTCCACTTAAAATGAGTAACATTATAGACTTCCTAAAAATATACGGCAAACAAACAACTACGAATTTCGATTTAATTAAGATCGCTAATCAATTGAGAATAAAGAATTTTCACCTATTGATGAGAAATGAATTGTGGTTGATTAAAGATGTACGAAACAGTAACTCTGCTAATCAACTGATTCCTTACAAATGTAACGTTTTAATTTAGATTAAATTAAATCATTTCAAAATCGAATAAGTAGTAAGGAAAGACATCATTATGGAACAGTTTTAAATCAATACCCCCCTTCTGACTAAGTAGTAAGGAAAGTCATCATTATGGAACAGTTATAAATCAATACCCATTCTGACTAAGTAGTAAGGAAAGTCACCATTATGGAACAGTTTTAAATCAATACCCCCTCCCTTCTGACTTATGGGGTCCCTTAAGAAATTTTTTTATTATAAAATGAGCAACATAAATGAGTTTTTGAAATTATATGGAACGCAAACAACTACAAATTTTGATCTAAAGAAAATTGGAAAGCAATTAGGAATAAAGAATTTTCATGTTCTAATGAGAGCCGAATTACAATTCCTAAAAAATAAGCCAACAATAACTATAAATTTCATAACAAATCTTCATACGTCAGATCAAAAAGGTGTACATTGGTCTGCAGGTATGTCTAATAAAAATGGAGATAATTACTATTTCGACTCTTATGGATTACCTCCAACAAACGAAGTTAAAAAATTACTTGGCAATGGAACTTATAATACATTTCAAATTCAAAAACCAGGAACTACTTATTGCGGTCAATTATGTCTTTATGTTTTATTGAAATTACAGGAAGGAGTACCATTTCTAGATATTATGTTAGAATTGAATAAGGGAATTTAATTCCCGAAAAACGTTAGTTCCAATAATAATGATAATGATAATTAAAAATCACTTCGTTGTAATTCATTTTGATAAAATCGGCCTCTGATATCTTCATCATCTAAATCTTTGATTTCGTAAGTAATCGGATAAGTTTGATTTATTTTACAAACTTCAAATATCTCTTTCGTCCAATTGCCAACGAAGCCTTTCTCAAATTTATTCTTATACTTAAATATTCTAACTCTATCACCAATTTTAAATTTCGGCTTAAGTTTCTGCAAATTCGGATTACTCTCATTCGAATAATTATTCTCGAATATTTTCTTTCGGATTAAATCAGGGTCGTCAGAAGCATTCTTTGGGGATTCTTCAATACCAGAATGAACTTTATTATTGTACTCTTCTACAACTCCTGGTAATATCTTCAACCATTTCTGATTTCTTTGCTCAGTAGATTTCTTGAATAATTTATTTTTTAACGTCCGATTGAATCTTTCTATCACTACGGCCTTCCCTGCATTTTCAGTTGAATAAACAGTTTCAAATAGTGGCTGAACGTTTCGGTTATAAAATTCCGACCCTTTATCAACAAATGATTTTTTTGGCTTTCTCTTACTTTCTTTAAAGATTTCTTCAAACGCATATTTAACTGATAGACCACTTTTGTTTTTTAAAGGCTTTACCCAAGCGTATCGTGTATATAAATCTATAACGGTCAATGCGTATTTATAATCAGAATCATTCGGCATATGAATAAGATCAGCACTCCAAATATCATCTTTATTAAATACTTTTACTTTCAATAAATATTTAGGCCTTCTATATTCCTTGTGAATTTCAGACGCGTAGGTTCGAGCGTTGCTCTCAGACAGCTTTGCTGTCGTTTCATTTGCTGACGGATCAATACCATGACCGAATAATATTTTAGATTGTAAAGCTTTCTTAACAAACATTCTTTCAATTTTTTCTCTAAATGTAGGATTTTGAATACTATCTAATTCTTGAATCATCTTCTTATCAGCTACATGTCGAGAACTTAGATCATGATTTCGATAAGCTAAATCATGTCTATAAGCGGCGGCATCTACTCTATTTATTGGTTCTTCACCTGGTTTCGGATTATTATTCTCATCTAGTCTTATATCTAATCGAGTTCCTGGACCGGTATATGAATGACCAGGAAGATGTTTTTCTTTCGAATATTTACTCCAAATAAATCCAGGAAAGTTTTCTAATGTTTTTTGTATGTCGTTACCTTCATAAATTTTACAATTTGAGTTTTTATTTTTGTTTAATAGATAATTTAATAAAGCTAAATTAGCAATTTTTAATTTAATTAAATTTTCGGAATTTGTGGAATTCATTTTAAAAGATAAAATAAAAGTTTTACCGAATAGAACCTTGTTCAGAGGCTTTAGCCGATCGGTCCAAAGGTCCTGCCTCAGATTATTACCGAATCATACTAGGACTTAGATATATTCCAGAACCATCTTTTGTTTCTTTAATTTCAATTAAATCATCAACATTGTGGAGAATATTTTTAAGAACTCGTTTTCCTTCATCAACTAATTTTAATTTACTAATAAAAATTATCTACTATGCCTTCACCCCTAGCAACTTTCTCTAACTCTCTATTATGTCGTTTTTGTTCTTCTAATGCTGCCTTCTCTGATTTACTCTTATTTACTGCTTGGACAATACCAGCTGTCCCGCCTGCAACACTTCCTGCTGCTGCTATACCTCCTATTATTAGAGGAATTAATGGGAGAATCCCGCCATTCTTTTCTTCTTGTAATTGAATATTCTCTATCATTGGTTTACTTATGTAATACTTTTTTTGTTAATCGTAATAGTTTTAGGTATATTTTTGTCAACAATATTACGTAATTTTAATTCAACAGTTTTATTACTATTATTACTCTTCGCTTGCGACATTTTTAATAAAAAAATTTTAAGTTATCAAAAATTTTAATCTTTTCTAGTTATGAAAAAATATTAAGTTAAGAATTTTGATCTATTCTAGTTATGAATAAATTTTAAATTAGGAATTTTGATCTATTCTAGTCATGAATAAATTTTAAGTTAGGAATTTTAAATCTATTCTAGTTACGAAAAATTTTATTACTAATTACTAAAAAAAATTTAAAGTTATCAAAAAAATTAATTAATCCTAGCCATCTTTCCATTAAGAATTTCAATAGAATATTTTACATCTTCTAGCAATAAACCATAAGCCATCAATGAAGTTGCGGAATCTTTTTTTTCAATATTAATTGTTACATCTCAACCAGTCTTGATAATATCTTCAGATTGTGCACTTACATCGAAACAGAAAACAGGATATAAATGTCTCCAATCTCCAGGAGTTAATTGTGGTTCAACTCCAAATTCTATACAAAGATTTCGATAAGAATCATATCCTTCCATAAATTGATTATTGGTATCATCGAATCTTAATGGATCAATTGGATATCGGGTTTGATTTAATGAAACTTTTAAACTTCGAATTGTATTAATATGAAAAAGATTGTTGTTCTTATCAAAACTTGGAGAATTATTTCTTTGAAAAGTTAGTAATAAATATCTTGGAGTATTCGCAGTTCTAGTAAAATGCCAGTTAAATCTTTGTTCGGAAAAAGTTACTGAACTAGCAATACGCTTTAGAAAATTTACTGGAATTGGGTTGTTAGTATTTAATCTTTTTGTAATAGCTATTTCAACCTCCAAACTAGGAGTAATATGCTTAATCCACCATTCAAGTCCATCAATTTTTAAATATGCTTTTTTCCAGTCTTACCAAAAAAGATTAATTCATTATTTGCTGTGCGATGAATTATTAATTTAAATTTTAATCGATATGATATTTTATCATAATCTAAATATCCGAATAACGGAGACAATGACCAATTTACTGTCTGTTTACTTTTCTTGTTAAATTCACGTCTTTCTTTATATGCACTATTGTTTGTTTTATTTAAATGATTTGCAATATTTTCTACATCTTTCGCAATTCCTGCTGCATCTGTTCCAGCGTGAGTTAAATCATCAACAATTATACCATCATTAGTATCAGGAAACCAACCTTCGATTTCATACTTTTTATTATTTTCACCAATTGTTACAAATCTAAGCATTGCATCAATTACACCTGGAGAATCACTTATTGTTTCTATATTTTGAGTTGCAACATCTAAACGCATTTGTGTAAATAATCTTGGAAAAAAATTATTCTCTAGTGCAATATTATCGGTTTCTGGTAATGGTGTTGTAAAATTGGCATCACTATATAAAGAATATTCACAGTGTAAAAAGGAATCAGGTAAATATAAATAACTTTGTTGATTATCAACTTCAAAGATTAAATCTCCTCCAGTATTTACTCTACTGGAAGATCCGGGATTCATAGCAATTCTAATATAGTCATTCTTTTTTTGATTGTAACTAACACCTGGTGGTTTATCTAATTCAAATTTATTTTCAATTAGCGAAGACATTTTTATAAAAATTAATTTGACTTTTTGTTTTTTCTCTCACAGAAAAAATTTTACTAAAAAAATTTTGCTAAAAAAATTTATTAAAATATAATTTTAGAATTTTGCTAGACCAGCTCCGCTACAGCTTTGCTGGTTAGACCGAAGGTTGCTGTTAACACCATTACCTCTTCTTTCTTCAATTGAACGTTTTATGGCTACGCCTGATTTCTTCTTATGTTTACTATCAGACGGAGCTCCGCTCAAGGTTTCACCCCCCACAGCTATGTTAGCAATTTTGTTTTTTGTTTCCTCTGAAAGTTTTTTTAAATTTTTTAGTTCTTCAGAATCATTCCTAAGTTAACGAATAGCTTCTAGTTGTTTTAATTCGTTTTGAGATTTAACAGCATTTGATATTGCACTAGCTGTACTACCTATAGCAGCTGCTCCATTAGCAGCAGATGTAATCAAATCTTTATTATTTTTAATTAAGTTAACGATACTTCCAATACCAGAAAAGATGCCAGCTCCTTCCGTGTGAACTGTTTCTCTATTATCATAACGATAAACAGGATTCATACGTGGTTCATGAGCAATTCTTTGATTTGAAGCAAAATGTTTAAGATTGTGTTTATAAATTATAGGCATTTTTTGGGAATAAATTTGACTTTTGGGAAAAATATTTACGTTAATATTTACGTTTATGATCAAGATTTACGTTTGTGAATGGACAACAACTTCGAGATAACTTTATTAATTGTCTGTTGCACTTTATCTATTGCGTCAAGTAGCGTGTGATGTACTTTAATTTCTTTTCTATTAACTTGCATTTTCTCCTGATTCATCTTCAACGCCGCTTTAAGAGCATTTAACTTAATTTTAGGAACATTTAATTGTCTTTTAACAGAATCTAACTCTTTTTTATTTTCTTTACAGTTTTCTTGTAAATTTTTCTTTAATTCATTTTCTAAATTGATTTTAAGAGTTTTCATTTTATCAACTTTTTGATTAAGTGAGTTTACTTCATTTATTATTCTATTCATCTTTTTCATTTGTTGAGTAATTTTAGAACTTAATTCATCAACACTTTTTTGGAATGTAGTTTGTAACTGCTTTAAATTTTTTTTAATTCTTTCAGGAAGTTTTTCTATTTCATCTTCTAATTGTTCTTTCGATAGTTGTATCTGATGTTTATTTTTAATGACTGCAGATTTGAAATTTATAGAAAGTAATATTAAAATTTTTGATTGTTGAGAAATCTTTTTAAAAAGTTTTGCTATATCTGCTTCTAGCTCTCTATCCTTTTTATCAAGTTTTAATAATTTTTCGTTTAATGATTTGTCATTAAGTTTAAGCAACTTTAATTCATTCATCAGTGGAACCAAAACATCGTTTATATATTTTTCTTTTAAGTCATTGATTTGTGTATCAACATATTGTTTATTTGTTAACTCTGTATTTTGTTGCGGAAGAATAGAAAGATGCAAAGGACCAGATAAAACGTCTCCAGTTTTCATGATATAATTTTCTATCTCTATTTCTAATTCACGATTATTCGGGATATATGCACCTCCACCAACATTTGGTAACATCATTTTTTAACAATAAAAAAATATTTTTTTTCTAATAAAAATAAAAAAATGGAAAATCCAAATTTAAAAAAATCATATTCGCCCGCATCATCCTGCTCTTCTTATTCGACGAGATCAACGGGATTTGAAAATAAATGTTTTGATAATAATAATAATCCATGTATAGATGTAAATCTTTTATTTGAATTACAAGCAGAAATATTTAGAGAACAGACTAAAGGTTTACCTTCTATAGAAACTAATTATTGTATTTTTCCTGGTGATCCATTTATTAAATTTATGGAGATTGTAAGTAAGTATAATGATGTGGCTTATGTAGAATTAAATAAAGAAAATATGGTTATAATAGGACATAATAATGTTAACGGATTTATTAGAGCAGTTTTGCCAATTAGTAATACTGATTGGATAGAAACTAAAATTATTAATTATATCAATATTGAAGAATTAGTTAAAAAATTAAAATCGTTTTCAAAGGAAAAAATTAGATTATTTGTTGATGAACAAAACCAATATAATATTCATATAGAGAGTAAAAAACATAACGAAGAATTATTATGTCAAGTTTATTATAGAGACACAATTTATAAACAAGAAATGTGAGCGTGTTGTATTTCTAATTCTCTGTTGTTCACTGTCTTAGGACATAGCAATCCGACTCTCGACCGCATGCCTGACATCCTATTATCAAGTGTTCTGGTGACGTTTCATGATAATAACATTTCATTATTGTGCATGTTTCGTGAGTTGTTTTATGCCATTGTTATACAGGTATAAATATCCACGTCTGCAAATAAAGTGCGTCTTTGCTATTTGGAATTCGCGTTTTTACTTACAAGCTATCACGGCCGTTTGTCTTGCTGAACATGAGCGGCTCGTTAAAGTGTTGGTCGAGTCGTGAAGAGATTTCCAAGGGTGAGCGTGAAAATATGGATCAAATTTTCAGACGACGATACGAGACAGCAGGTGTCTATAGTAACCCAAAGGATATTGAGGCTGAGTGGAGATGGCTCGAAATCTATGCCTCTATTTTTGGATTATCGCTGGCTGGCACCGGGGAGGAGCCAACAGATAAAAACTAAAAATGACTTTAAAGTTGTGATGAGAGAGTTTTGAGGTGACTAACAAGGCAAGTGCCTGGCTAAAACTCAAATCCTCCCCCTGTGGCCTGGCGGCCGAAATCGATCAAGCATCGGATGAGATGATGACATGTGTGAAGGTATCATCACTGGCAAAGATCCTGAGGGAGGAGCTGGTTATAGTTGATCGATGCGGAGACCAGCTGATCAAGGCTTGTAAAGTATCCAAGACGGCGAAGAAGGATGAAGCTCCAAGATGTTGTGTTATGTCAAGGCGGCGGCAAGGCGGCGAGAGCAACTTTAGATGCAGTCGCATGCGACGATGGGTCCGAAAACAGCCAATGAAAAACAGCCAAATGAAATGTAATGCTGTCAGCAAGCGCTGTCGCTGCTTGCATGGGAAGGCCAGCTTTATCATCTGTTGTTTTTCCTGTAAGAATTGTAACGAGACAATTTTTGCCACACCGATTCGTCAACAACAGTCAACAGCAGGCAATGCTGCGGCGACGGCGGCGCGGTGCATCGGTGACAAATCTCACGTCCAATGATGTCATGCAAAGATGAACGCGCTTGGGATCTGGATCGAACGCGATCTGTCGACATGGTGCTGTGGAGCATTGGGAATGGGAAAGGAGAGTCGGTCTAGGTCTACATTCTTCTTCTATCTTATAATGTATGTGGTATTTGTATGTTAGTTGTAGAAGTGTGTAATGATAATAATGTTACTGAGGACCCATTAATGCATAGTTAATATTAAGAGAATGGTTTCTACCTAACTGATATTGATTAGAAATTATTGATATTGAGAGGTGTGAGAATGTATTTGAGAACATGGGCGTTGATTAAAACTGTATTACGTAAAATTTTCCCTATAGTAGTAAAGTACTGTAGTAGTAGTAAAGGGTAGTGATTTTCGGTATGATATTGATGTTGCTCATGTGAGGATTTTGGTTGTACTTTTAATGGGAATTAGAGAGGGCGTAAGGAATCCAGGAGATGAAACTTTTAGGAAGGTGATTCGATTAGCAGAATAAGGATATTATGATGTGAGAGGATTAAATATTAATGTGGATGCTTGATAAAATGATGCGATGAATGCAGGGCATATTCGTGAGGCATGTATCAATTATTACATAGCAACATAAAAAAGTGGAATACCGAAAATTGCTGCCGTTAGCAGAAGGGCGCTACCGTTAAAGAGAAGCCTGTCTCATGGACATTGGTCTCTTTAAACGAAAAGTTTGGTCTCTTTGCGCTAAAGCTACTCCTTACTGCTACTTGTACTTGTGCTGATGTGGCGCGTCGATGGGGCCAAAGCCTTCTTGAATTGAGTTTATTGATCCGAGTTTTGGTAGAAATTGAGGAAAGTGACTTTCTGTGTTAAGCTGTTAGGTGGCTGCCTTAGTTTCAAAAATAATTCGAGCTATAGTTCGGCTGGCTTTCAGCCCAAAAATAGAAAATCCTACCAGTAGCACGAGTATTATTGGGTTGTGAGTTACATCAAGGAAGGTACTCCTAGTTATCAAGGTCATATCATGATTGAATAATGAATGTCTCATGCGAATAGGGTCACAAAAGTTCTGAAGAAATCGTTAAGTTTATAACAAAGGTGGGACTCAAGTTGGTAAAGGAAAGTTAGACGTTAGGGTACTGGTGTGCTAGAGACCTTAGGCGGCCGGGAGATGCAGAGAGAGTTCTTCTCTGCTTATTAGCTTACATTCTTTTCTGGCGTGAAGCAATATAAGCACCGGAGAATGTACTTAGGAGCATACCCGGCGCGCGGGATGGCTTAGAGACGCATGCGCGTTTGTACAGCGGTGCACTTTTTGATTTCTATAGGTGGGCTGACCCAGTTTCGGAAAAAAATAATGAGTTTGAATCGGAGAATGATGTTCGGAGGAAAATGTCTGACCCTGTTGGAGGCAAGTGGGAGGGTTGATCTGTGGCTCAATCACCGTCTGGGAGGAGACTCAGTTCTCTAGCCTACGGGGGCCCGTGGTAGAGGTGAGGTCTCAGGCTTGGTCGCGGGGCGCTTGTTGGCGCCCGAAGGTTGATGAATGGAAGCGCTATCAAAGTCTGAATTTTGCGCAGCTATTCAAAGGCCTGAATCTTGCCTTAAAATGGGGTAAGAGGGACAATCGATCAAAAATGACTCCATTCTGGGCACTGCAGTTGCAAATCTGATATTCATACTTATAGAAATGTTTTAAGACTCGTGAGGACACTTAAAGCAGTTTTTAAAGCGTAGATTGAGAATTACTATTTAAGAAGTATCCAGTATTGAACGTTAGGAATCAGGTCGTTTTTGAGGAGTCAGGTTTATTGAACACAGATTTTGACATTGAGTTTGTTTAAAATTTCATGGTCATTGAGAACTAGATAGCGTTGATTTACGCTTGAAGAAACGTTTGTTCATGGATATCACCGTTTTGGCATTGGAACTTACAGAAACGAATGTAAGAGAATCGTAAAATAAATCGTAAAAAATCTGATCAAATTCGATTTCATGGCGATCAATGCATATTGTGACCGCAAGACCCTTCGTAAGTTTTTTAGTTGGGACAAAGGATCGGAATCCGCGAAATATTTATCCGGGAAGTTTTTTTTAGAATTTTAACTCAACTGAGGTAGACCTTAAGACGGTTTTCCCCTGAGATTTACAATCTTTTTCAACTTGGTCGTAGCTTAATGGAATGAATCCTCAGAAATGAGCTTTTAACTAATAAACAGTTGACATTGATAATTTCTTCGCAGAAGCTGGTCCCATGAGTGATAACGTGACAGTTTTTCCGTGACGCGAGTTTAGCCGCGTTTTAGATTAAGTGGAATTTAACGGGTTCATTGACATCCGCTTAAAGGCCCAGGTTAAGGAAAGGCCCTCGCGGGTTCATTCGGTTCGTTAAGTCAACGTAAAGCTTACAGAATTCCGTAAAGAGAGGCTAAATTTCAAAAGGTTAATAATAAAGGTAAAAAATAAAACATAACTTAAAAATTAGTTTAGAACGAAAGTTTAGGAAAACTGTGAATTACAGTGAAACTTGATTGGAGATAAAACCGAGGTGAATTGAATTACTTTTTCTTACGATAATTAAATTTTTTTGAACCGTAATCCTTTTTTCTTTGGCGATATAAGTTTCGGAAGTTTCTCGTGTTTTCGATGTTGATGGAGTTTTGGTGGGTCACTGACGTGTGACACAAAAACATTTCGAGTGTTAAAGTTTAAGACTCATGTTTATTGCAGGGAATCTCATGTAGTCGATTACAGACTGGTAACCTGCTTGGCAGATTGTGAGGGAATCTACCGAAGTCGAATTAGAAACGAAATACTCGAAGTTGTCCGATGCCGAAAAAGGACGAATGATTAAAGAGAAATGTAGTCGCGGGAGGTAACCCGAAGGAGTAGTCGCGTGACTAAAAGATGACCATTTCACTTGAATATATATAGCAGACCGTATATTAGCGTACCTTATATTATTTTGTTTTAATATATCTGTTTTAAGAAACGGTGAGCGTGTGAACGTGTTCAAATTCTCGTTCTCTTCACTGTCTTATTTCTTATCCTATATCAAGTTGACGTTCATGACATGCCTGATTTCACATTATTGTGCATGTTGTTTATGATAATAACAATGGTTGTTTGTGCATTATAAATATGTTTCTCTCATGTGTCTGCAATTAAGATAATCATTTATGCAAATTGTTATTACTTACAGAAACATTAGAAATGCCGCAAAGATATGATGATGATACATATATAGGATTATATTCAAACTTAAATATTAATTTGTTAAAATCTTACATAAATGGCTTAGCTCAACAAGAGAAAATTTATATGTGGACGACACCTTTTACGTGGACTACACCTTATACTATTAACAATGACAATAATCATAATATTTTAAAAGAATCCAATAACAATAATTTTATAGAATCTTATAATAATAATAATGATAATAATATAGATGATGATAATATAAATGATGATTCTGAAACATCTGAAAAAGGTGTAAATGGTAAAAAAGATTATAAAAATATTAGTAATTATAAAAATTTAAGTGAAGAAAAATTTATATCTCATACTGATGTACATGATATTAATACTACATATAATCAAAATTTATCTAAATTTCATTTTCTTACAATTGAAAATAATAATGATTTTATAGTTGAAGATACTGTTAGACAACTATGTGTCGGGTCTACAAAATTTTAATTAGGATTTACATCTAATCAATTTAAAATTTTATCATCTTTAATAAAAACTAAAAATGAATCAGATTATGGTGGTGTTATTAAATTTTCCAAAAGAGATCAAAGACCAATATTTTTCTCTATTATATTATTATCAGATAAAAAATGTAATTTAGAATTAGATATACCAATAAGAGAATGGCATCCAATCCCAAAAAGTGTAATTTATGATGATGATGAAGAATCAATTTATGATGATGATGATGATGATGAATCAATTTATGATGATGAAGAATCAATAGTTAGTGAAAATAAATTTAAATTATCTTTTGATAAAACGTTATATGATAAAACTTAATATGATAAAACATTATATGATAAAGAAAATAAAATAACTAAAGAACGTGAAATATATAATAATATAAAATAACACTCAAGACCTTGATATTAGAATGTTTATATCTAAAATTAAAACACAATTTTTTCTTTAAAAAATAAAAAAATGGAAAATACCAAGTTTTATTGTAACTTATGTAAAAAAAGTTGCAAACAAAAAGAAGTTATCAATCTCATTTAAATAGTAAATTGCATTTACAATATGTAGATCGAGTTGATGAAGGAAATATATTAAAATTAAATAGTTATAAAAACTATCTAGAAACATTGCCTACTGATATAAAATTTAAAAAAATGTTTGATGATTATTCACATTCGGAATATAAAAAAGTTTTTAATAGTGAAGATGAGACCCTACCAGATGGGAGATATTTATTTAGCGATACTGATGAATTCAACGAAATAGATGAATTTGATGAAGCCGTAACAGATATAAAATATTTATTTAATGAATCGGTACGAACCGAAGGTTCTAGGGCTTCGCCCGTTGAACATAATGAAACCGATGAAACTTTTTCTGATATTCTATCCAACTTTTATAATATATTTAAGAAATCTTTCAAATGTTATATGAATGTAGAAGTACTTTATACAAAAAATGGACCTGATGGAATTCCTGAAGAAATAATACAAGGACATTTTACAAATTCACAAGAAATTCATAATATAAATGATATACAACCCATATTTGAATCGATGATAAATAAATTAGAAAATTGTATAATTGATGCCCAGTTACGTGAATCTGGTTGGAGATTTGTTAAAATACTATCTAAGAAAATAGTAATTGATAAATATAAAAATAATACTGGTGGTAGTTATGTTCCTTTACCTTTCAGTTCACCACAAATAATCAACATAAAAAATGAAGATGATTATTGTTTTCTGTGGAGTATTATAGCACATTTAAATCCTGCAGAATATCATAAAGAAAGACTAAGTCATTACAATAAAGAAGAATACATAAATGAATTTGATCTCTCTGATGGCTTACATGAATTTCCATATGATTATAATAGGTTAATAAAGTTTCATAAAAAGAATAAAAATTTAATAGAAGTAAATGTTTTTGAATTAAATGTGAATTATGTTTCTATTGGTAAAATTACTCCACTTTACTCAGATTCAAAAAAATTTTATTTGAATAATAAAAATTTATGTCAATCAGAAATAGTATACAATAAAAGAGGAAATTACATGCATCATAATATTTTTTACCAAGGAAATATAATATGTACTGAAATTTTTGAAATTGTTAAAACATTATCACCAATAATGATTAATCATAATAATTATAAAGGACGTAAGTATAATTATGATCATGATTCCGATTATTTATCTTTATCTTTAGAATATCAACAAAAATTACAAAATTTAAATGAAAGTTAACAAAAATGTAAAACAGAATATTATCAACAACAAACAAAAATATTAGTACAAGAATATGGCCATAAATATCAAAATCAGATAGAAACGATACAAAAATTAAAGGAAGACAAAAAAGAATTAAATAATGAAGAAAATGAAACCAATCAAAAAATAAATGAATGTTTAAAAAAATGTCAACAACGATATAAAGAACAATATGATAAAGAATATATTTATCAGCTACAAATATTAAATCAAAATTTTCATCGAAATACATTTAATCTTACAAAAGAAATTGATGAAACACATGAAATATATAAAGATAAATTTGAAAAATTAAAACAAACAAAGCAACCAGCACAAGCGAATATATTATATTATCAGGGTCATTTTATATTGTGTAAAGATGTTTCTATATTTACAAAAACTTCAGATAATGCTAATTTTCCCTGTCTCCAATGTATGACGAGCTTTAGAACTAAAGAAGAAATGAATAGACATTTGGAGAATTGTCAACAAAATGAAGCAGTCAGAAACACATTTCCAAAAGATGATTATTTAGAATATAATAGACATTATTTCAAAAATTAAGTACCCTTTACTATTTATTGTGATTTTGAAGCATATAATGTTAATATGACACAAAATTCTGAAAATGATAATTCTGAAAATGGTACGGGCCAAGCCCTAGAACCTTCGGTTTATAAATATGAAAAAAGTGCACCTGAACAAAGTAAAGAAAAATGTTTATTTGAACAAAAACCATTATGTTGGGGAATGTACATTCATTCAAATTATCCTGAATTATTTAAATCAGAATATTTTCAATACTATGGTGAAGATAGTTCAGAAATGTTTACAAAGAAAGTAGAAGAATTACAAAATTATTTTTCACAATTGCTTGAAACAAATATACCAATGCTTCCATTAACGGATGAAGAAAAAATTAATTTTGTTTATGAAACAAATTGTTATTACTGTGGAAAAGAATTTACAAAAAATTATAAAAATGGCAAATATATTGATAAAGTAAAAGATCATGATCATCTAAATGGATTATATAGAGGTGCAGCACATAATTCTTGTAATCTTAATGCTAATAAATTTAAATATAACTTTGTTCCTTTATATTTCTACAATGGTTCTAAATATGATTTCCATTTAATAATGAAAGATTTATTTTCATCTGAAAAATTACAACAACAACAAATAAATGTACTATGTAAAACAGAAGAAGAATATTTTTCAATGCAATTTGGTTGTATTAGAATTTTAGATGCATTTAGATTTTTTACTCCTTATTCATTAGATGCTATGGGAAAAACTTTGAAACCTGAACAATGTAAAATATTAAATAAATATAATTTAAAACCTTTGAAAGGAATATTTCCGTATGAATATATAACTGGAGATATAGATAGAATAAATGAAATAATAAAAGAACAAAAACTTCCTCCAATAAATAAATTTAAATCAACATTAAAACAATCACAATTATCTGAAGAAGACTATGCAGAAGCTGAAAAGAATTGGAGACAGTTAAATTGTAAAACAATGTATGATTATACAATGAAATATCTTCAGATAGATGTATTAATACTAGCTGATCTTTTTGAAAACTTTCGTGATATGTGTTTAGAATATTACGGAATAGATCCATGTTATTGTTATTCTACACCAGGTTTAACATGGCTAGCAGGATTGAAACATACCGGTGTTCAAGCCGATGGCTCTAGGACAAAGTCCGTTAAACTTAAACATTATAAAGAAAATACATATGATAAATTATTATTTTTTGAATCTGGGATTAGAGGTGGCGTTTCATCAGTTTTAGGTAATCGTTATGTACAGTGTTACAATAAAAAAGTAAATCCTGATGATTATGGAATAATGAAACCTTTATCTCCAGAAGAAAGCGATCAGTTTATAAAATTGTTTAATCAAAATATAGAAGGACTTATATCAAATGAAGTTAGTCAAGCAGCAGTTGATGAAATCCTGAGAGAAAACTATTTATTATATTATGATTTTAATAGCTTATATTCTTCTTGCATGATACAAGAATTACCAACAGGTGAAATGTCATGGTGTAATATTCTAGATTATCAAAAAACATATGATGGAAATTATAATCATGGTTATATATATGAAGTTGATTTAGTATACCCTGATGAGATAAAAGATAAAACAAAATATTTTCCTTTCTGTCCCGAAAACAAAATTCCCAATATAGAAGATTTTTCAGATTATCAAAAATCTATAATTCCTAAGAAATACAGACCAACAAAAAAACTTATGTTAACACAAAGTAATAAAGGAAAGTATGTTGTTGAAGGAAGAATGCTAGATTGGTATTTAGAACATGGAATGATTCTCACCAAAATACATCGAAAACTATTTTATCAAAAATCTAAATGGTTAAAAAATTATATAGAGTTCAATATTGAAAAACGTAAAATAGCTAAAAGAAATAAAGATGATTTTGGAAACGTGTTCTTCAAATTAATGAATAATGCATTTTATGGTAAGACTTTAGAAAATGTGCGTAATAGACAAAATATTGAAATAGTTTATGATAAAGATAGGTTTCAAAATTTAACAAGGAAACCTACATATAAAAGAACTACTAGATTTAGTGATAATCTATGTGCTGTACATTTACGTCGAATTAGCGTAAAACATGATAAGTTTAATTTTATTGGATTCACTATATTAGAATTAGCTAAACTATTTATGTATAGATTTATATATGATTATTTAGCACCTGCTTATGGCGAAAACTATAAATTACACTTTACAGATACGGATTCCGTTTTCTTAGAATTAACAATACCGTATAATTCTTCACTTGATGAAGAAATTAATAAAATAAAAGATATCATTCATCCTTCTGATTTATGTAAAGTAAAATATGAATTAGAAGGAAATGAAGATTTCATAACAGAAGCTATATTTTTAAAATCTAAATGTTATTGTTATAACACAACTAATAATATTAAAACACATAAAACATTAAAAGGAATTTCAAAGGCATCAGTGGCTAACCAAATAACATTTCAAGATTATAAGAATGCATTATTTAATAATGAATTTTTTTATTATAAATAATGAATATTTTTAAAAACGCCTAAATTTATGAATTTAGGTCTTCATAACCTGAAAAAGGGTTCAAATTCATGAATTTATGTCGTTTTTAAAGATACTATTTTTTTGTATTTTATGGTGTCCTGGAACGGTCTTTTGCCCATTACTTACATGCACATGATAAACAAATTATATGAGACCCACATATTTACAAATTTTAAGAGTCAGCGAAACTGATCCCCTCAGAAATATCAAAAGAATCAACTATGCCTTGTTACCACCTTGCTCAAAGACACTTCGAAACAAAATCAAGCGCGCACATTATGTTAGTAAAATCTGGAGTCGTGCAACGGATCGCAAACCGAACGATGATTTGAACCCATCAAACTACGGATGGAAAATTAAATATGAGAGATACTGGGTTCCGGATTGGTTTGAAGGGGAAAATTTACCTACATACCTCAGTAAAGATGTTCGTGAGGAAAGCACTGACCTGAACCAGACGGTTGACGAAAAGTTTGAGGAAGAATGGACCGACGAAACTGATAGTGATAGCGACAGTGAGAACGACGATTGATGTTGTACTTTTGTCCGTAACTTTTTCTTCAGAAAAATATTTTTTCTCAATAACTCTTCTTGTCACAGTAAGACACCATATATAGCCTTCATTACCATCTATCTATTAAAAATTAGCAGAAATATTGAAGATTGCAATCAACCATTATATTTTGAATAAAGAATTTTTTTTAGATATTTAGAAAATTTAAGTTAATATTTTATGAATGAAATATACAAATTATACAACGGTCTATTTTAGAGGTCATTTATTAAAGTGTCTGTTTGAGGAAACGCACCCACCAAAATGTCTGTCATAGATATTTCTTAATACTCAGTACTTCTGTCCTCAAAATGTCTTGGTTTGAGCCAGGACATCCAATGTTGGAGTATTGGCCCTTTTGGGGGGGTCTTTCAGGGGGCCTAACATGTAGGTGCCACCACTAGAACTCGGCAGACGTCAAAATTCAAGTATTACTAACCATATACGAACGTCCTATGGACATGATCCTTTGGACATCTTTCGTTGGAGTTCATCCGTCTGGGCTGAGGGACTAATATACATCATATACCATATACAAAATACGTGAGATCTATAGGGCCTATATTTACAAATTTGAAAAGTGATGATCACGACATGATAAGAGTTCACTGGATGGGAGTCCTCACAATGGAGCAAAAGAACGTAAATGCTTAACATCTAATATAGAAATGAATGTAACAAAATCATCGATACAAAATTTACACTTTAATGATCATGGTCACAATATATGCAAATTCATTCGGATCAATGAGATTGAGACTCTGACTGATCTTCATTATAATGAGAATCATCTTCTATATGGAATGTAGGAATGTATCTAAATAAAATTTACCATCAGGTATAAAATGCACTTGTCAAATAATTTTATACGAAATCACATATTAGCAGTCACAGTATGAGCAAAATTCACTTAGATCAACTGATTTGAGTCTTTTCTTGAACATCATGAAGGTTGGAGCTTTCACTATTGAATCGTTCAATGAATTCCATATTTTAATGACGCGAAAGAAAAGCAATCCACTGAGATAGTTCGAATTAACTTTTAAGACTGGCACAATCTGACAGCTGTTAAGTGATTGACCTCGAATAATTTGAGATGAAAGGTAGGTGGTAAAGAAAGAGTTGAGCGACAAGTCGAAATGATTATAGTACAGTTTATACAAGAAGTACAAGTCCAACAAAATGCGCCTATATTACATGTACATGTACGTCGTTGTTTAATAGAATTACCTATATTTTTCCGAAAAATTCATGGAATAAAGGAATGAGGATTGATAAAGGAGTCGAGAGGTTTGAAATTGATATTTCAGATAAATTTCTATCATACGCTCGTATGATTACTCGGGAACGTTGATATTTATTGAAGATGTTTAACTTCAACAGGACCCAATGCAAAAAATCATATTTGTTAGAGATACTGCGTAATGGAAATTTTCAGGAATTTCGGGTCCATATTTTCGGGAATTCGGGAAAATTCCCGAATTCGGGAGTATCTTAAAATTTTCGGGAAATTCCCGAATTCGGAAATGAATCGGAGCACTGCGTCTCCACCTTCCGCCCACTCCTTCCCCGCCCGCTCCCAGCCCTTCCGCCGTGACTGCTGTTCCTTCTTCCATGCAGCCTCGTGTTGTTTTGTCCCGTCTCCACTTTCCGTCGTCTCCTACTCCGCCCGCTCCCAGCCCTACCCTCGTGACTGCTGCTTTCTCTTCCCTGCAGCCTCGGGTTGTTCTGTCCCGTCTCCCTGCGTCTGCCCTCCCCCTTGTCTCCTCCTCTGTCTTGCCTCCCCCACCTCCTCCTCCCGCTCCTTACCCTTCCTCAGCCTTTTCTTTGCCATGTCCTCCCTCGCCCAGCCCACCTTCACCCGTAAGACCCCTCCGTCCTATTCGCTCTTCCCCCCGATCTTCAACCAACGAGCTCAAGATCCTTCAGTGGAACGCAAACGGAGTGCGGGCCCGCCGCTTGGAGCTCACTCACTTTCTATCTTCAAATCCTTACGACATCATTCTTATCCAGGAAACGAAACTTCTCCCATCCACTACTTTTCGTATTCCTGGATATAAGTGCTACCGCCAGGATCGGACGATTCAGCCCCGCCGCGGCAGTGGTGGAGGCGTGATGACTCTGGTCCGGGATGGTCTTGCACATTCTCCTTTGTCCATCCCCTCGCTCGCTTCGTCTAATTATCATTGTAGCTTCCTTGGCATTCACGTACACCTCCGCTCCAACACTATCTCTTTACTTAATGCCTACGTCCCCCAGCTAGCTCCACCCCTACCGAGGCCCGCTCGCGCCGTACCTTCTCTCCTTCCTCATTCCCTTCTTCCCCGTCCACCTACATCTTTGGGGATATTAATGCATACCACCCCTCCTGGGATTCTCGGGGCCATCCTAACTCTCTCGGCTCCCACATCTACTCCTGGCTTTTTGCTTCAGATCTTGAATCACTTAATGACCCTGATACTCCCACTCTCTTGCAGCAGTCTTCTGGATGGCGTACCTCCCTAGACCTCAGTCTGGTACCTTCGGCTCTTGCTCCTAGATGTGGCTGGTCCGTCCTTCCTGATCTTGGATCTGACCACCTCCCCATCTCTGTTAAGATTCCTCTCTCCCCACACTATTCTCCCAACGAGCGCAAACCCTCTTACAACTTTAAAAAGGCTCGCTGGGATGACTACAGGACTCATGTAACTTCTCATTGTCCCGACTCTGACTTGTACTCTTCTCTTACTCTTACTAAAGCCGCTGCTTCTTTCTCCTCTATCATCCTCGAAGCGGCAAAATCTTCAATTCCTTTCGGTCGTACCCGCCAGTCCCGAAAGCTTGGTGGTCCGCGGAACTAGATCAGCTCGTCCATGCTCGCCGCAAGGCATTCAGACGGGCCCATCGAAGTGAAGCGGATCGTCAGGCTTATGTTTCTGCATCCCGTTCCGCCTCCAGAGCCATTGCTAAAGCGAAAGCTGATGCTTGGCAACGGACAGCGTCCAATCTTCGCCTTTCCTCCAACCCCCGTAAGGTCTTCTCCCTCCTCCGCTCAGTAGCTGGTACTCCCAAATCCTCCAGTTCTGATCCAACCTTTCCCGGGTGTAGCTCTGCTAAGGCTACAGCCACCCTTTACGCTTCTTTTCTCAAGAGCCACTTCTCTAGATCCCTTCCTTCTAATCGCCGTCCTGAAAGCCGCCGCTTCCTTCGTGAGCTCCGCTCCTCTACCTGTACCTGCCCATCCTTTTTCTCTCCTTTTAGCCTGTCGGAGCTCACCACAGCTATTAGTTCTCTCTCCTCGTCGACTGCAGCCGGTCCTGACCACGTCTCGTACCCTCTCCTCCAAAATCTTCCTCCTTCTGCCCTTGCTTTTCTTTTGTTTATCTTCAACCTCTCTTGGTCCACTAACTCCTTTCCCTCCGCCTGGAAATCTTCCACCATCTACCCGGTGTACAAACCTGGCAAACCCACAGACGCTCCGTCTTCGTTTCGTCCTATCTGCCTTACATCTTGTATCTCGAAACTCTTTGAGTGTCTCGTGCTAGCCCGTCTGTCTTTTTTCCTCGAATCTAAGGATCTTCTGACCCCTCTTCAGGCCGGTTTTCGCCCAGGCCGTTCTACCACTGACCAGATAGTTCTTCTTACTCAGTCAATCTCCGATGGCTTTCACAACTCCAAGCCTTGTGCAAGGACTGTGTTAGCCACCGTTGATTTCTCTCGTGCCTTCGACTCGGTCTGGCATTCAGCTCTCTACCACAAGCTTCTGGCCTCTGGCCTGCCTCCTTGCTTTGCTCGCTGGACCCAGTCTTTCTTATCGGACCGTCGGGCACAAGTGGCCTTTCGAAACTCTTCCACTAACTCTTTCCGAGTTCGATGGGGAGTCCCTCAAGGGTCAGTGCTCGGCCCAGTCCTCTTCAACCTCTTCATTAACGACGTTTCTTCCGTGCTCCCTCCCTCAGTCCGCTTTTCACTTTATGCGGACGATCTTGCTATTTGGGCGTCTTCTCCTCACATTCACCTCGCTACTGCCGCCGTCCAAGAAGCTCTGTCTGAGCTCGAGGCTTGGTCTTTAAAGTGGCAGCTTCCTCTAAATCCCGCTAAATGCGAAGTCTCCTTCTTCAGCACCGCCACCCGTGAAGCTTCCGTTCAGCCCACCCTGTCTCTTTGGGCCGCCCTCTCTCGTTCAACGCTTCCCCCAAGTTCCTCGGAGTAACTTTAGACCGAACACTTTCCTTCTTCCCCCATAGCTCTGCCCTGAGATCCACTCTTTTCCCTCGTTTAAGATCTCTCAGGGCTGTTTCATCCGCTTCTTGGGGCCCTTCCAAAGAGTCCTTGCTTCTCTCTACAAGACCTTTCTTCTCCCCTTCCTCACTTATGCTTCCCCTGGTTGGTTCCCCTTCATTTACGCTAAACATCTTCAACACCTAGAAGCTACCCACCGCTCCGCGTGCCGTGCGATCACTGGCTGCTGTTTGACCACCCCTATTCGTCTTCTTTTGTTGGAAGCTGGACTTCCTCCCCTCTCCGTGACCCTCACCGCTCAGTCGCTCTACTCTTATGAGCGCGCTCTTCGCCTCCAACCCTCGTTTCCCTTGTCTTCTCTAGCGACCCTTTCTGTCCCCAAGCGCGTCCGTTCCTCTTCGTGGCGCTTCTTCTGTACTTCTCATCCACCTTCTCCACCTGTTTCTTCTCCGCGTGAGCCCCTGGTCTCCTGCCCTCCCTTCCCCCCGTGGTCCCCTCCTCTGTTCTCCGTGTCCCTAGCCCTGTCCTCCCCCTGCTCCCGTTCCGACCCAGTCCCTCTTCGCACCGCTTTGGTCCGAGACCACCTTTCCTCCCTCCCCGTTGCTGACCTGACCATCTGGACTGACGGCTCCGTTATTGGACGACTCGGACCAGGTGGCTCGGGTGTTTTCATAAACTGTTCTTCATGCTCTTCCACTTTCTCTCTTTCCTTTCATACTGGAGCGCACTGTTCAAGCTTCACAGCTGAAATGGTTGCAATCCAGCATGCTCTCTCTTGGTCCGTTTCCCATCACTCCTCGTGTCTCTTTTCCTCTCTTCTTCTCTTGTCCGACTCTCTCTCGGCTCTGACCGTGCTCTCTTCACCACCGTCGCCCCTCTTGTCCACGTCTGTCCACTCTGTCTGGTCCTCTTTGTCGTCCCTCTGCTCTTCCTCGATCTCAGTGTCATTGCAGTGGCTTCCTGGTCACTCGAACATCAGTGACAATGATACTGCAGATGCGCTTGCCAAAAGTGGCACTTCTCTCCCCTCTGCAGCTCCTCAGTGTCTGTCTTCTCTGAAGTCCTTCATTCGTCATTCCCTGTTCAACTCCTGGAGGACTTCCGTTCCTTCGTCTTTGATTTCTCACAAGTCCCTAGCGTAGCAACTGAGGAGCTGTCCGTTGTGAGCTCTCACGTCTTCGTTGCAACGGCCACAGCCTTCTTCTCAACTCCTATCTTCACAGGATTGGCAGGTCCACTTCTCCTGACTGCCCTGTTTGTGGTGTAAACCACGATGTACCCCACTTACTGTGCTCTTGTCCCTCCCTCTCTTCTACCCGAGCGGCTATCTTCGGATCCTCGGGCTCTGTTTTTGATCTTTGGCATCGCCCGTGGGGGGTTGCCCGCCTCCTCGGTCTCCGTGGCGTTCCGCCACGCCCCTATCTGCGGGACGAGGTCGGGTAAACCAACCAACCAACCTAAAAGAGAATCAAGCAAATTTTGAAAACACCCGAGAAGTTGCCGAAGCGTATACCAAAACCTTCAACACGTTATCCATCATTTGATTTTATCACAGACTACTAATATGAAGAAGCTATGTTGCATCCCATGTTCAGAGACGCCAAACATTCATGTGTCATTTAGCCGCTTAAGTACATGTTGTAGAAGTGATTCATACAAGACGGCTCAAAAAAGTAGCAAAAGCAGGTCTACTTTTACAGGTCTCAAACACGAACGCAAACCCTAGCGGAGAAAAAGACTAATACTTTGAAGCAAATAGACAATCCCTCTTAGTGGACGATGGATGAACATCTGAAATCAATTTACTATAACCCAACGCATTATGCAGGACATGCATCAGTGAAAAAGTTGTCACAATCAAGTGGTTATTCGCAGAAACAAGTGAAGACATGGTTAAAAGCTCAGCCTGCATATAAATTGCACACACATGCTTGGAAAAGCTATCCTACCCGTTCTTATATCGTTCATGATATTGATGAACAATGGCAAGCAGATTTGGCTAATTTTTTTTATTAGCTAAAAAGAATGAATGCTATCGCTTTCTCCTAACTGTCATTGACTTATTTTCCTGATATACTTGGGTTCGACCACTCAAGACAAAACGTGAAGAAGTGACCGATGCCATTCAAAATATTTTCAGTGAAGGACGCATTCCCACACGTATTCAGACTGATCAAGGGAAAGAGTTTGAGAACAGACATATACGTGCTTTATTTCGCGAACACAACATTAAGTTGTTTAGTGTGAAAAGTGCATACAAGGCTGCATGGTCGAACGCTTTAATCGTACACTCAAAACTCGTTGGTGGCGCTATTTCACTGCAAAAATAATACAAAAGTGGACGGATGTATTACAAGATACTGTACACGCTTACAATCATTCTGTTCATCGCATGATTGGTCATAAACCTGCAGACATAACTCCAGACATGGTGGATACAGTCCGTGAAATCAACGCCGAACGCAAGCAACCACCACAAGGTAAACATGACATTCAGATAGGTGACAAAGTTCGCATTTCCAAAGTGAAAAGCGTTTTTGCTTAAGGTCATCTTCCCAATTGGACGGAGGAAATATTTACCGTATCTGAGATTAACAAGAAATTCAGGCCTACAGGGTGCTGTAGTCTATAGGGTGCTGTCAAATGTATGATGCTCCCCACTCTATCAAATGTGGGAAAATCGTCTTCAAAGGAGGCTGTAAGATAAGCAGCAGATGTAGTAAGTGATGCACCTTCTGGAAGATTGCCGATTCGTGAATCGTTAAATCGTCATGGAATACAGCATTTGAAGAATGTCGGAAAGGCTGGTATCAGGTCTGTCATCAGTCATATCAATCCACTCTCTACTTCAGGCAAACGTAAGCGAAGAGTATCTCGTATACCTCCTGCCAAACGCAGACGGCGTTGACTGTTTTAAATATGGAATGTAAAACCTCATCCCTTTGCTTATTTGATAGAATACCTATGCAGACGGATATCATTAGAAATGATGTATCCATTCGTTATCCACAGACAAGTATCGATTCCGGTAGTGTCAGAGTTTTAAATACAGTAGAACCTCCATATTACGGACACCGTCGGGACTGCGCCTTAGTGTCCGCATTTTAGAGGTGTCCGCAATATGGAATTATCGGTGATGATACGAACATTATTCGGGACTGAGCTTAACTGTCCGTGATACGGAGGTGTCCGCTGTATAGAATGTCCGCAATGGGAGGTTCCACTGTACCAGGAAATGATGCTGAGTACATCGATGTAAATGAGATCAATCTACATGTTAAGTTTAAGATTGTAAATAAGGACGGTACAATTCTTGACGACAAGGAAAAAGTAGCCGTGAATAACTTGGCAATAGCAACGCTCTTCAAGGATGCATCATTGACCATAGGTGAAACTCGGGTTGAGGGTGGTCAAGATAGTTATCCCTACCTCGGTTTTTCAACAGTCATGCAGTCCCAGCCATAAGCACAAGAGTCTCATGGCTATTTTGGGTTGGTGTAAAGATGAAGCTGGTAAATTTGATCGTGACAAAAACAAGGGATTTGTCACTCGTGAAAAGTGGACTGCAGAAACTAAGGTGTGTGAATTATATGGTCCCCTATACTTGGACTTTTTCTGTCAATCACGTTTCTTAATGTCAAAAGTAGACATGCGAGTTCATCTCTTGCCGAACGATCCTAAATTTGTATTGAATACTTATGGAGCAAAGACAGAATTTGAGATTGTGTCTGATAGTGTTAGACTTTATGTGCGACGAATGACAGTGAATCCTTCGGTGATTAATGGACATGAGATAGGTTTGAAGAAGTATGATGCTCTTCACGATGTTAATCCATTGTTTCACCATTCCTCGTGCGCAAAAGAGCTTTGTTAAAGATAGTTTGCTTCCTGTACAATCGCCAAAAATTATCATTTTGAGATTGATTGCAAATAATGCATACAATGGTAATATATCGAAGAATCCCTTCAACCTCGTGCGCAAAAGAGCTTTGTTAAAGATAGTTTGCTTCCTGTACAATCGCCAAAAATTATCATTTTGAGATTGATTGCAAATAATGCATACAATGGTAATATATCGAAGAATCCCTTCAACTTTGAACACTTTGGTTTAAATCAAATCGGATTGTATCGTGATACTGATTGCATTCCTGGTACTCCTTTTTATCCGGACTTTATAATGCACATTATTCTCGCTCGTATCAAAATACCATGGAGACATTTAAATACTGGAATACTGATGATACCAATGGTTTGACCTATGAGGAATTTGTTGAAGGTTATACGCTTTATGCATTTGATTTGACACCAAACAATGAAGCAGGTGCTTCTTATCGTCCGGGAATTGCCACGAAGAGTCTTAAACTAGAATTCTTTTTTGAAAAAGATTAGACGAAAACAGTCAATGTACTCGTCTATGCTGTGTTTCATTCTACCATTCGAGTAATCAGACTACGTGACGCTTCCGCTTCTTATACAGGTTGATGAGTTGGTCATCTGATACAGAGCTATAGAGAGTCGTCAAGAACAATAATAATAATAATAATAATGAAGTGTTTATTGAAATCACAATGAAAATCACATGTACAAAATTAATTACTAAAATCGTTCTCCAAAGAGTTGACAAAATACAATGTACAGAAAGTTATACCAATCATTTTTACATTTTAAAATTTGCTAGCTTGCATGCATACGGAAAGAAAGGAATAGATCGTCTGTAAGTTCGTGACTGTGGCAAACAGAAATGTTTGGAGTAAGTAAGTCTCGATGGCACCAGATAATGCAATGGATGAGAAGACAGGTTTTCACATTTGAACAAAAACGAACAAATGCAATTGATGCGTCTCTCTTCTATGTCAGGCATAATTTGGCAGGCACAATCTTCATCACAAATAATTTTATGAGCTCGCTTTACAAACGCGTCGTTATATGACGAGGCAATTTACCAAAAAGTGATGTGCTATAAAGCAAGATGGACATAATCATGCCATGAAAAACAACTAGTAACTTAGATTTGATAACAAAAGGCTTCAACACTGGTAACACATGTAGTCGCCTAGATGCCGTTCGAATCACATTATCAAAATGATGACCCCATGAAAGAGTGTCATGCCACAAAACACCAAGAATTGCAACACAATTAGTGAACTCAATATTCGGATATTTGAAATCATCCATCGAAACTCTAGAGCATCTAAAAATAAGCTGGTTACATTTGTTCAAATTAAGAATCATGTCATTTGAGTCAATCCATTTCTGTATCACATTCAAATTGTTCAAATCAGAATCACGACGACATAGTTCTACAAGAGTAAGATCATCCGCAAATTTTATCAATTCAATATTTTCACCTTCCACTGATAACCCCGACAGAAAGAGAGCAAAAAGATAAGGTCCCAAAACACTGCCTTGGGGAACTCCCGAAGAGACCTCAACTAAAGGTCCCTGAATACCGTTAACATAAATACGCTGACAGCGAAGGGATAAGTAGGAAATGAGCCACTTCAAAAAGCCATTGTTCACTCCATACTTTTTCAAGGTATTCACCAGTCGATTATGCTGCACCATATCAAATGCCTTGCTCATATCTAAGCATGTCATGCGAACAGCTACTGCATCTTTTGAGTCCATAAAACGTGTCACAGCGTCATGAATAGCGATAAGGGCGCTGACAGTTGATCCATTAGGGCGATAAGCGTGTTGATTCCTACCATACAGAGAAATGAAATTGTCTTTCACAGAATTCAAAACCACGCGCTCAAAAATTATCGATAAAATCGGAGTCAGACATATCTGCCTGTATTCATTTATGGTAGGATTGCGATTCTTCTCTAATGGTCTAACAAATGCATTTTTCCAAAGTGCAGGAAAAGTTTTCGTCTCAATAGAGGCTTGAAAAATATCAACGATTGGCCTGCAAATTATCTCAGCGCTTTCGTTGATCAACCTTGCTGGTAGCCAATCAGATCCATCAGACTGCTTAAACGAAATACTTTTCAGGTGTCTTAGAACAACTTCATAGTCCACAGATATTGACCAATCTTCATCATTCAAGTCACAGAGCACAACATCAGGATTAGGATTGAACGACTGACGGAATTTATGCGTTAACTGCTCAATGAATTCAATACTGAATAGATTGTCATTCGACCAGCTCCTCTTTCGTTGTATTTCTTGTACTATGTTCCAGACATTGCCATTTTCAACTATACGGTTGCTCCAAAGTTGTTTCGCTTTCATAATCTCGAACTTCACTTGATCTCTCAGGTGTTCATAAAGAGGCCAATTTTTAGATCGAAACGCCATCCAACGATCTTCGATTAACATTTTCACCGATGGTGTAATCCACGGTTTGTCACCATCCTTCATTACAATAGTGCGCTGCGGAATAACACTGGAAGCATTGAACATAATTTCATAAAATTTGTCACACTTTTTGTCAACGCAGGTGCATTCATACAAACTCGTGAAATCACTTTTTAGCAGATGATCTAAAAAAACACTGGATATGATGAGACCGATAATCAAAAACCGTTTTGAGAGTGACATTGTTCGGGATGTGAGTTGAACAAGAACGAAGAAACACACAGTTATGATCTGACAAGCCAAGGGGTGAACCAACGCTAGCAGAGTGAGGATAATAATCAGAGAGATTTCTGGTCTCCAAATCTGATCGAGGTGAGCAGTGCCACGTGTAGGCTCATTCACTTGATTAATACAAAAAAAAGTATGTTTAAATATTTCGGTCTTGTAATCATTAAAATCACCACAAAAAATGACCTTTGTATTAATGTCTTTCTCAAGGACATTGTCGAAGGTGTCTATGATTGAGTTATTGATGCAATCATGGGAAGATGCTGACAAATTCGAATTCGGTGGGATATATATAAACACCAGATGATCAATCCGATAGAAGGCAAAGCAACTGCAATTTGCTCAATGAACCCTAGATTGGGCAGCGAAACTGGACGGGGGTTAAAAGTCTTCGAAAGCCACAGACAAACTCCACCACCTAGGCGATTTACTCGATCATTTCTGAACAATAAAAAGTTGTCTATCAGAAAGGAATCATCCAGAATCTCATCAGTGAGCCATGTTTCAGTGATAGCAATACAGTCTGGTTGAAAATTGGATACGAAGGCACGAAGTTCGTCCATTTTATTACTCAAAGATCGAACATTCGCTAGGAAAACAGATGGATATATCAGTGATGGTAAAATCAATCTCGAAAATACTTCAACGAATCCCTTGGAACAACTTTTCCCTTATGAATCACAACATCTTCACCAAGAGTCGCTCTGTCTTTTTGCTCTTTCCTAAGTAGGAACCATTCCTTCTGTTGGCACTTTGTTCTGTCATTACTTAGATAAACACCATTGAATTTAGTGTGATTCTTCAATACCCTAGATTTTCTCAAGATAGCTTTCTTCACGACACGATCATGGATGGTAACTTTCAAAGCTTTCGGTTTGCCATCGGAAGATCTACCAAATCTGTGAAAATCACTCAATTCAACATCATAGAAATCAAGAACATTCAGTAGTTCCTTCACCATCTTTTTGTCGTGCTCAAGTCTTTCTCCAACTGTTCCGTTATCCTCAGGTAAACCAAAGAAGATAATGTTATTTCTTCGAGCTTCCCTTTCCTCCACCTCCGAGATCAGATCATCCGATAGAGAAACCAATTGGGATATTGATGCCTTCAAGCCATTAATTTCATTCTCCTGCTTTTGATTCGCAGCATATACACTTTCTATCTTATGTTCCATAGTAATTATACGGATGTTAAGTAATTCAATCTGAGTGTTAAGTTGTTGAAAATTAGTTTTCATTGACGACATTATTTCTTGCTTGATTGATTCAAAATATCCCTCCATATCTTTCAGAGAGGCAAATTTGACGTCATCGTCATTCCCAGAACAAGTCCTCTTCCGTCTTGTCATATCGGTAAAAGAAGAACAGCTCTTGACCAAAAAAAAATAATTTCGCAACCACATTCGAACCTAGACCACCGTCAGTCAGTGGCCAACACCTTAGCCGACACACCACGGCACCAGAGCAACAGTATGACCGTCGGAAAGCACTCTGGATCTTGAAATAGAAAATCTCCGTGCAAGTAATGCCCGATTGATGACGCAAGATGACCACAGTCACACCGGAGTCATGCAACGACAGCCAGAAGCAGAAGTAAACACCGATCACTGACAGAGATCACGACGAAAGGAAATCGACGAATAACAGAATATTCCGTGGGAGAATAGGCACGCGATGAGCACAGAACGATAACCGAGGCGACGCGAAGTCCAACGATGCAAAAATCTCCAAAATTGACCACTTAGAAGCAAAGAACCAACACTTTACCAATGACAAGAACACGAGAGCGCACACACAACTGGCAGCCACGACAGTTGGCAATGGTGATGAACGCACTGTTGCAGCATTTCGTGGGGTGTTTTCGATTAATAATATGCCGAGTCTTACCAAAACCACCCTCATTCATTATCATGAATACTGATACAGCACACTTACCCGGCAAACACAGGACAGTTTTATTTATTGATAAAGACTATTGTGGTGAAATCTTTGATTCATTGGCCTTCATTGCTGTCCTATCAATTGCCTGCGGACTCGGTGGCCGTGATGAATGTCATCTATCAGAACTGAATCTACACCTTCACTGCAGAGGATTCTATCAGTTGTGGACCATCCCTACGGCCTTCTGATGTTCTAAAGAAGATGCTCACCAGAGCTGAGCTAGACTGAACTTGAAGGAGATTGCCGCAACTAACGATGATTATTTCTACCAGAAGTTCATTGCCAAGTTGAATACCATCATGAGTTGAATACCGGTGGTGGAGTTAGTGACTGAGAAAGAGACGCGCCGGATTAAGTACCGATTCACAGATGAGCGCCTCTCGCTACTCCTGGGCAAACATATCGCTGTCATCTTGAATCTAAATGTGCTCACACCGCTGGACAACTATTCATCAAATGCCGAGCGCTTCTCCATGAAGGCATAAGAAGCAGGGAAGCCGGAGAGCTACATCAGGGCGTTGCGTCTTGTAGTGGCCATACCCAGCCTCAGTGATTGATGGGTCAGGCCCGCGTTGAGAAATGAAAACTGCAAACGGGGCCGAAAAATCCGGGCCCTGGATAACGGGCCAAGCTTAAAGCTGCAACCCGGTTCCCACCATGTGAGAGCTCGTCCACCCAGGCGCAGAGAAAAGAAGATGCTATCTATGGACCACATAATTATATGCGAGGATAACTTTTTTTACCAGCCTTCATGATATTTATTCGAAGATTGAGTCTTTGGAAAAATTCGGTTTATTTTCAATTATTATAATAATAAAAATTAAGTCTTTTTTTAAAAAAATAGTCCAGTGTAAATGTAAAAAATCGAAAACTTTTCATTCAAAAAAATTGAAATCTTGTCCTCCAATCAGTTGCTTATAACAAATCCAAAATCCACTACTAGGTAAAAAATCGGCCGATTGCCGATTATCGCTCTAACGTGTCAATAATCGGTTTACGCCTTGCACACACATGTAAGAACTTCCGGTTGTCTACGCTTGAAAGGATGCATGAGCTGTTCGATGTTTTGCGGCTCTACAAAATAATAAATTATGAGGTAAATTGCAATTATTTCACCTACACTATTCACCATAATGTACCCGTGCGTCGAACATGGCACACAGAGTTTCTTGTGCTCAAAGAGAAGAGTCGACTGTACATGTACATAGTGAAACATGATTAAATCCCAAGAACAATTGCATTGGCCAACACAAGTCGTGATATTGACTTCTTTTGCGATGACGTGTTAAGCATAATGAGTGCATTAGCTGAGCGTTGATTATATATGCCACTTTATTGGGGTCTTGCTGAGTTGCACTAGTAAGTCGCTTTTCTAGTCCTCGTGTGCTATTATGGGTACAACATGATATTTTTGTATTTCTCATCATTCATGAATGGTGACTATTATTGGCTCTATTGGTGCTGTGATCTTATTGAATCACCTTCAATTTCCAAATTAATCACCTTCAATATATCAAAGATAAGAAAACGTTCATTTAATTCCTTGATCAATTGCTTGGTGCGATGAAGTGTCATGACAAAAGTCCTAATTTACCCTTCATCATTTTTCACTGCACTTAATCTTCTTGTGAATCAACAATACTTTTTGATAAACAGCCAAATATTATCATTAGTGTCTCTGTTGAAGAATTTATCAAAACTATTTGATGTGCTTGTTAGTTGACCAGTCATGGAGGCCGTGGCATTAGTGACACCTCCGATGTCTCATTTGTGGTGAAAAAGTCTGCTTTGTAATTTAATTAAAAGTTTATCCCTGCTGATATAGTTTTTGATACATAATGTAAATATTTTACTAACCGACGATGGATGATTTTTTGAACAATTACTGTTTCATCAACATAAAAGCATTCATTTTACCTTCCATTTTTTAAATGAAAAAACCTAAGCTAATTTAGGGACACTGTATTTTCCGCAATTCACAAATTTCTGAAAATTTCCAGATTTTCCATATTTTTCTGTTTCTCTAGAGGCCGCAGTGACAGACATCCGTCTTGGAGATATCCACCGTAAATAATGACTTGCATTTTATGCATCTGGTAAGAGAGGAAACCGTATTTTTATCAATGTTATAATGAGAATATCTGAAGCTACCAACCTCGAAATCTTCGGCCCTATTTACAGGATACTGTAATAATTTCAATAGAAATTGAGATACTTTTCTTACCCAATTTCGAGTATCTTGATCTAGATGAGCACACAGATCCAATGAATAACCGGATGCAAATTCTGAAGTCAGCACTTGAGCCGTCGACAGTTCATGTACAATTTGAGGAACAAAGAAGACAGGATCATCTGCTAGTAGATCTCGGAACTTGTCTGAGTACTCCGCTTCACGCTTGTAATCACATTCTAGTGTTAACTCTTGTTTGGCTACTTCAATGAAACTGTCAACGAACAATCCTTTCGGTAAAATATTCCACACATTCAAAACACCCATCAAGTTGTCGATATCTGAATTGATTGAGCGTGCCACACCAGGATATTGTACTTTCATAGCAACTGTTCTACAAAAGCATAATTGAAAAATGAATTTAATTGAATAACAAATTAAGTAACAAATAATAATCAAGATAATGTGTGCACAGTAGCCGAGATAATTCGAGATGACCACATAATTCGAACAACATAATTACGATAAGTTTAAAGACAGGTTTTAAGATGACAAAAATGTTTTGCATAACACAACAGAAGGTATTATGCTGGAACTTTAACTGCTCCAACTTTAAACTGCCCGGACGACATACATCTATACATACATAAAACGTCATATATACAAAAACGTGAGCGACTCTTATTCATCGCCGGTAAAAATTCCCATGCTTTGAAACGAATTGATGGAACTGGAATGAAATAACGGGCTTGACATAACTTTTTTTTAACACCAGAGGAACCCACAGAAAAACGATGTTGTTCTCGTAAAAAATCTCTTTATCGAGGCCTTTCAACTGCCGCCGGCAGTCATCGTCAGGCGAATGAAACATGCAGCTAACAGTTATGAGAATAGTTCACAATCATGGAAGACAGAAACATAAGAACATCATAGAACTATCAATTAAATACATAGTACAGAAAATACTTAAAAACATTCTACTATAAAACAAATAGAAGTAGAAGCTAAGAAAGTCAACGATTTTAGAAATGTTACGAAAAAAACTGAGAGTCTCAAGACTTCCACAAATCACTCAACGTATGTTTGACTTTGTTCTCCGAGTGCAGTTAATGAGTCCATAGCGACTCATTAACAGTTCTCTTGCTCCAGCTGCTTTCCCGATCAATCACAGTGGCGTTCTTTACTCTGATCGGATGACCTGATGACACCGCATGCTTGGCTACCTCAGATCGCTGTACATCCATTGACTTGATTGACTTCGCATGCTCCTTTAGTCTTTCCTCCACCGGACGAGACGTCTCTCCAACATACACCCATGAGCATCCTTCCTCGCTAAAGGGAAGTTTGTAAACCGAGCCCAATATCTTTGCCGGCTCCGGCCTCTTGTGGACAAGAAGCGAACGAAGAGTAGTCGAGGGCTTCATCGATGTTCTCACATTCACCTCACGTAGAATAGATGCAAGTTTATCCATTCCTCATCAACGTACCCTTTAAGTGTATTCTCTCCTGTTCAATAGAGTCTCCAGAGCAAATCTTCTGACCCCGATCAGACAAGGAGCGGACAACACCCCTGCATACACTTCGTGGATGTGCAGATTCCCTGTGTAGATATCTACCGGTGTGAGTTTCCTTCCGGAACACGGAGAAAGAAAAACCGGAGTCAGTTCGCTCTATCATGACGTCGAGGAGAGGTAAACACCGATCCACCTCTATCTCTGTACTGAAGCGGATGGAGCTGCATAGCCCATTCAAATACCGAACAAAATCATCCAGCTCAGTAGACGAATGAGACCAGCCAATAATAATGTCATCCACGTAACGGTACCAAAACTGAGGAAGAAGCATCCCTGCGCACAAGCTCCTTCAAGGGCCGAATTCTCCAAGTTACTCCTAAAAATATTAGCTGCGACCGGACCCAGGCTGCTTCCCATTGAAACTCCGTCAGTCTGTACATAAAGCTCGGTATTGAACTTAAAATAACTTGATGAAGGCACCATCCTTGATAAGGACACTATATCCTGAGCCGAAAGCTTGGTCCTTTCCGACAAACTCTCATCTCTTGTGAGCAATTGATTAAACACATCAATTGTTATATCCAGTGGCAGCTGTTCTAGCAGGTATTCATGATTACAGTTGTTGGATTCACTTGATTTTATGTATTGATTTTATAATCTATTATTCGTGATATCGTCATTTTGAAGAAGATTGTCATGTGCTCACTGATTCATGCATTGTGAGACAATAAAGAACTCTTTCTTTCTGTCACCTTGACCACTCTCGGCGAAATATTGTCGACACCAGGTGCAGCATTAGCACGCATGGTCCTTAAGGCCTTCGTAACTTCCTGTACGGTGAGGGGACCAGTCGCGAAGTCGTCCTGTTGTGCGGTAGTGAAGTCATCGATTGGGAGAAGCTCAGTTGTTGGAGGAGGAGTGTTGAGAGCTCGACTATAGTGCGAAGCAAGAAGAGACTTGCGATGCTCTATGGTATTGGCGCTGACGATTGCATGAGGACGACACTTGCGGCCTGTGAGAGCGTTGATGGCTCGCCATGCGGCGCTGTGGCGGCAGTTGTCCGTCACGAGTTGGATGTTGTGCACAGCCTCTGATACTTGCGCACGAAGGAGTCGTGAACTGAGGCATATCGGTGCGCTTCCCAGAGTGATCGAGTTTGAGTTCGCTTCTGCCTCTGCCAGCGAAGGTCGGAGTTGCACACTACCACACTTTGGTCTGAGTTAACACAAGAAGGTCGAATGTTCCGGATCTTGCGCACACAATACTTCTACTCGTATGAGTAGGGGCATAGAATCCGGTCGAGACGGGTGATGCGGTTGTTCGGGCCGAAGAATGTGACAAGTTTGCGAATGTGCTGACGAAGGAATCCGTTTGCAGTAACGAGGTCTCTGGCACAGATGAAGCGGGATAGAAAGTCCGAGTTGGCGTTGGGAGTGCCGCACCTGTTCTTCACCAGCCGACCGTCCGGTAAAAGCGCGGCGTTGAATTCCCCAACAACGAAAAACAAGTCGCGGTCGGGGAAGGAGTCCAGGACGGTGCCGAGGACGTCGTAGAAAGCGTCGGTTCCTTGAGGGTCCTGAACTGTCCTTGGGGAAGTCGGGGCGTATACGCAAACAACGTGGAGGCGTCTGTCTTTTGGAGCAGAGGACGATACCCCGATCCGGTCGGAGGGAAAGTAGAAGTCCAGCAGAGCTCTCGAAGCGGAAGGCGAGAGAAGAAAACCGATGCCTCCGGTGCCTGAGGGAGAGGCGGGCGCGAGCTTCAACTGCCATCCGTGGGAGAGGGAAACGGCAGTGTAGTTGCTCCTTCGGTGTTCTTGGAGACCAAGAATGGCGATGTCGAGGTCAAGAGCAATACGCACTAACTCTCAGATCCTCCAGTCGTCGATGAGAGTACGAGCGTTAAAAGTGGCGAAGGAAAGTCTGTTGGGAAGATGGCGTTTCCCGTCGGTTGTCGATTTTCCGTTCTGTTGTTTGAGCGCGTGCAGTGCGGGGAGTCGGTTCCGGGTTTGGGACTGACTCTCGAGGCTCCAGGTGGGCAACCTGGGAGTCCTGGTCTGGAAGGTGTTCGTTAGATTGCTCACTGAGAGAACAGTTGAATCAGCCATTTCATCAATAGAGCTGTTGTGACGTAGGAGGTCTAAGAACCACAGTTTAGTTGAGTCACACTTGGAAGAGCTTCCCTAAAGCGCGCATTGTCGCGGATAATCAGAATCTGACTGTGTGTGTACACTCGGCGACAGATCGACGTCATCACAGTGAGCGCTGTATGATAGGGAAGAACAGCGCGTGCGGACTGCGCAGTTGATAATAACACAATTAGCACATAAATGAAACTATCGGTCCCTTGTAAATAGTTGATCACTTAAAAATGTAAAAGATGTATGGAAAAGTAGCGCAGACGATGACGGAGAGGATGATATAAGTTTTATCACTGACCGGTAGCTATGAACAAAGTTCTTGGCGAAACAAGTGTGTGAGCACGAGCAACGCATTGCATGCGACCGTGCAGCAGCTACGCTAGCGTGTGCATCTATATCACAGCCCAAATCAACAATCTTCCATCTCCTTGATTCACAGGCAATGTCAAATGATCAGAAATTGCATCACCTGACTTCATCCAAACTCTTAAACGGCCATCGCGACCTTAAAACAGACAGAAGCTTCATCACTCCAAACAACTCGATTCCAATGAGAATGCTAGTGGCAATGTTGCATCGCCCACTTCAGCCTCAAGCTCCAGTGGTTGGCAATCAATTCGATCCCTGATGGTATCTTGCAGCTTTTGAAGTGCTCACTTTTCAGGCGACGTCTCACTGTTGTGGCACAAACCATAGGCTGTCTCAGTTCGGTTCTTCGAACCATGAAACATGAGACTCGTTCAGCATCTGCGATACTGTGAGGAATGGCTAAAATTTTTTGCATAATAACTGCGGGCTTCCCGTGTGGTCGGCAACCATTTACTGGATTTTTCCATAAACGGAAGTTGATGCGAGACTTCATCACATCACAGATAATCGGCCATGGGAAATGAAAAAGTTTGTTTGACATCGCCGAAAAGCATCCCTGAACTCCTCCAAGGAACAGACGTTGGGGATTCGTGAAAAGAAGAATTCCACATAGGAAAAGGCACACACTGTTCGAAGATTGCAATCCGCAACTTCAGCACCTCATCCTCTGAATGGAACCTTTTCCAGGTGTATTCCACAGCAGTGGCATAAAATTTATAGGTGTTCTTATAGACTTCTGCTTTGTCCGAATGCTTCAGGCACGACAAGGTGAGCCAGCATGAAATACATTACTACGCAGAAAGGTTGGAACCGGCCGCCGGCCCTGGTCAAAAGTTCTGAAGACCGGCTGACTAGACGGTCGACCACTCATTACGTCGGCCGGCCAGCTATTGTAATTAGGCTCATGTCGATGATAGACAACATTCGTTCTGGAATTAATCCAGTCAGCTAAAATAGAGTTGCAGCATTGTAGGAGTATGATAGCAAGATTTTTATGACGCTAACATTGCGAACAGTTTCTTGGAAAATTTTCTTCAAATCTTTTTCTTCACATTTGAAGAAAATTTTCGGCTTGGCGGTAGAGAGGGCACGTCGATGCTGATGCACTAATCCAGAGTTTAGGCCGCACTCGATCTCAAATAGAGTTCCGGTGGCCTGTTTATCGTTAAATGATTCCATATCTTGAATAAGTTATTCCGCGTATCGCTACTCAATCTTCACACACGTGCAAAATATATTATCAAAGTACTAATATTTGTCTAAATATCTGCAAGATCAATTTGGATAGAAATTGATGAAAATCAGCATCGTTGCGCTTCATCAGTACCTTGTAAGCCTACCGCATGCTATATAGAATTCGAATGATGTCTGACGGCCTAACTTGGGCAGCTGTCAGTCTTAAAATCAGTAGGTTACAGAGACGCCGGCTTACTTCCAGCCGTATTTGACTACACCGGCCGCCGGCCGACTTTTTCTGACTACCGGCCCGGCTCCGACCGTCGAAGACCCGGCCGGTTCCAACCCTGCTACGCAGTGTAAACCCAAAAGGGCAATTCCATAAATATTTAATAGTAGTCCCTCTAGCGTCGAAAGAGGGACTAAAAAAGCTGAAAAGTGATTAATATTTCAGACTCGGTATGGTGTAATTTTCATGGATAAAGTAGTATTGCTTCATTAGAAATGACGAATATGTCAGAACGTGCGGGCGTTATTTATGCAATTAACCAAAACTTAAAGATTATAGTTCATAGTTGTATATCATGGTGCAAATCAGAGTAAATAATATCATAATAAATGTCAACTCATGGACACATCATGTAGCACAAATGTCCCGGCGAAAAGAGTTCAACACCGGGATGCCAAAATTGAGCTTCCAAACCGGGACAGTTGGCAGCCCTGCTGTGCAGCAGAAGTCAATGCTCGGCATCAATTCATTTTTGGGAATGTCCTCAGTCATACAATCTTAATCCGTTCACTCATTTACCGAAACAGAACAGGCTCTTGATGGACTAGACGCCCAGGGATTAGCTGGAAAGTTGCTGATATTAATGCTTAGCATATAGTTGGGTAAACACATAAGTGTCTGAGTAAAGAATCGATCGTCTACTTTGTTCGTGGCCTCACTCAAACGGACAACTCAAAGGGCCGGCTTCTCGCATTAGATAGCATCTGTCTACATCGAAGAAAAACTTATAAATGCGCAAGACAATGTGCAGTGACTTCCAGTTAGCAGTGGTCGACAGACAAGTCAAAAGACAGCTTCCTGTGTTCAGCTAACTTCATCGGCTTTTCTTTAGCTTCCAAACTTCACCTACTTATCATGCAGATCCACAATCCTTGATCCTTGAGAGCAGCAAAATATTTCATCGTCAAATTCGGCACCGCTTGAACTAAACTTTTGCAGCGATCAGCATCGGTGAAACCGCTGCCACATGCACCTGTCATTTGTTTATTCGCCATCCTCCACACTGCTATGCTTACGTTTTGACTGTCACTACCCAGTATTTGAAGACCAGATAGCTGCAGCTATGACTCATCGGTTGCATAGATTATCTTATCTGCAAGATCATCATGATATGACTCAATGAAACATCGAGTTAAACCAGTATTCATATCATTCAGACAAAAAATAGGAGCCCTGGGAGACCTGAAATTTATGTGTTGTGAATCGACTTAAGATGCATAGATTTACTACCACAACCACGGGCATCTATTTCTGCAAATTTGCTGTAATTTTGTCTTTATCATTTCAATTTTCAAATCTAAGTAGTGAAGGTGGATGAAGGACCTTTTGCTATACCAATGGCAATTTAATTTATTAAAAGTTCAAAACGTTTACTCACCTCCCATCGTGAAGAACAGCCCTGTGCACTTGTCCAATACTGGCAGATGCGAATGGTCGATCTTCAAATGTAGCAATTTTGTCTTCCCAATCTTTACCCAATTCTTTTTCCAGAACTTTGTGCATTTGTCGAATAGGCATGAAATCGGCACTTTGTCGAACACGATCAAAAATTTTCTGCACTTGTGGATTTATCATGGAATTATCTATGTAGAAAGATATTTCGTTGTACATTCTGTCATGGTTCAGTCGTAAAAGTGGCATGGAATTTTTACTCACCCTGTATAGAAAGCATTTGACCAAGCTTTAGTGCAGCTCCGCGCACTCGACACAGTGTATCAACTATCCGCTTTGCATTAGCTTCAGTGAGAAAAGGATTTGCGTCAAGTATCCCAATTTTCCCCGGTGCTGTAATAAACACATCCGCAAATGGCAGTTTTATACAGATTAAAGTTGTTTAGACTAGCAGAAACATGCAAATTATGTTGCTAGAGCGGCTCTGCGCCGCTCAGGACGAGAAGTCGGGAGGGGGAGGGGCTCCTCGTTGTTCAGGACAGGGAGGCGTAGCCTGAATGTGATAGAAGAAGAAGAGAGTGGTGCTGGCTCCTAGCCGTTCAGGACAGAAAGGCCAAGGCTCAATGTGATCCGAGGAATCGGGAGCAGTGATTCCACGATCTTCAAGAGAGAGGCGCTGGCTGAATGAGATCCGAAAACTCGGGAGGGGTGGAACCCTGTTGAAGTGCCGTTGTGGTTCTGGGCTGCAGAGGATCCAGGAAGTGCCGTTGTGGTTCTGGGCTGCACCGGATCCGGGAAGTGACGTTGTGGTTCTTGGCTGCAGAGGATCCAGGAAGTTCCGTTGTGGCTCTGGGCTGCACCAGATCCGGGAAGTGACGTTGTGGTTCTGGGCTGCAGAGGATCCAGGAAGTTCCGTTGTGGTTCTGGGCTGCACAACGGACTTCAGACTTCAGGCAGGTGGAGTTCCGGACAGAGAGTGATCCAGACAGGAGCAAGGTTCCTCGAAGTGATCGAAATAATGTAATTGAATAATTCAGTACTTAGTATGACACAATGCTTTATGTCTGCGAACCGACCGACAGGCCCATCCCCCTCTTTTCATCACAACTGAGTTGAAGTGAACACTTACTTAAATTCCATCAAATAAATCATCTTATCTATATGCCGCATCTTCTGCTTCAGGCGTAGTTATCTTTGAGACACTGTGACTGAGATATATTCGATAAATTGAACAAACGGCCGCTCCAGCAACCGGTGCGGTCACAACGTTAAATCTGGCCCAGGATTCCATTGCATCCTCTGGTCACACATTGCTGACCGCTTTTTATTTTGAGTTTCACATTTCAGGGGAAAGTGAAATATTTAACGCCGATCTCGATTCTAGCACTAACAGAGAGACAGATTTGTGAAGCTCAGATAGCAAAACATTTGAACTGTCCTGATTTATACTTCACAATACGGGTCTTCACGCACTAACAATCCGGTCGCGGAGACCGGGAAATTGAGCGACCACAGCGGCGACCACATGACTCGATATAGAAAATGAACGCGGAAAAATTATCAACGTGCTATTCTCTCGTTTATGGGAATAGGAAAATATTTTGAGTCCTGATCTTAGGTATACATAATTAGTCTTCGATTTATAGTACTTGTACGAAGTGCATATTATATTAGATACTTGGGATATGAATCTGACTGTCTTGTTACATGAGAAAATGGTAAGAATTTAGCAAAACATAATTGACTTGGTAGTTGAAGCATCAAGTCAAATAAAGGTGTTTATTTAGACGAAATGAAAATCAGACAAGCATGTGACATAGCTTAACACATAAAAGATAACAAAATTCTTCGAGAACATCATCTCAACTAATATGTGCGGTGAAAATGAAGCAATAGTTACAAACATTAAAGTCATTGAAAAAAGAAAGTCAACACATTGAGTCAGAGTGTTAAGTCAAAACATGATTTAGACATGCAACTGTTATGCAGTTGAGCGCATCGAGCTATGAAAGATATTGCTCTCCTCTACACCAGGACAAACGTAGATGACCTTATATTACATCTTTTGATGATACAAATAATGGAGGTGATTCGATTGGTTACGTTGGCCTCCTCTCTCCCCAAGGAGCGATCAGCTGAGCGGCTCGCACACCCACGCGCCCACCTGCCTGGCTCTCCGCCGGCGTCTGGCAACTCGACTCGCCCTGGAACAAGTGGATCAGCCGATCCGACTGCAGCAGCCTTCTCTTCTTCCGACCATCAGGCAGCGCACCGTAAGGTACTTGCCAGGAAGAGAACTGCATGTCGACGTGAGCGCCTTCAGCTGTTATCTGCGAATATCCGAGGATTCCACTCCAATCTCCACGCTCTACAGACTGTCCTCCCATCATATGACGTAGTGTGTCTGTGCGAAACATTCCTGACATCGGAGGCTTCGCCGATTGCCCCGGGCTTCAGCATTCACCGTAGGGATCGCAGCTCGCACGGAGGTGGGGTCGCGGTGCTTGTACGGTAGGAGATCGACGCCCTGCCGCTGGTTGTAGAATCGGCCATCAACCTGGAAGCTATCTGGCTCCGAGTGAGACGGCGCTCAGGTCGAGGTTGCTGCATCATCGGTTCCGTCTACCGCTCACCCAGCTCGTGCCCTTCCGCCTTCTTCGAGTCCTTGGAGGAAGCCATCGCCTCCATTCGCTCTGCCCATCCCAACTCGGAGATCATCATCTGTGGCGACACTAACTCTCATCTACAGGAATGGGGTGACAGTCGAACTGACAGTGCTGGTCGGTCTGCTCTTTCTTTCTGTATCAGCACTGGTATGGCTCAAATAGTCAGAGTTCCTACCCTCATTCTCGGATCCGGCAGTCGCTCAGTGATTGACCACTGCTATACTGACTTACCTGACCATGCTATTCACACCAACATCGTCCCTGGCATCGGATCATCGGATCACTGTGGGGTGTCCATCACCCTTGCCTCCACCCCCAACCGTGACCGGCCCTACTACCGCACCTTCCTCCAATACAATCGCGCTGACTGGGATGGTCTGCGAGCTCATTTCAGCGCAGTCGACTGGTCGCTGGTCTTCAGCGGATCGGTAAACGAGGTGTGGGAGAAGTGGCGAGCTAATGTTATCTCCGGTGTCAACCGCTTCATACCATCCAAGACCACGAAGCTGAAACCCAAATCTGCGCCATGGTTTGGCCTCAAGTGCATCCGTGCACGCGACAAGAAGATGGCTGCGTGGAGGCTTTGGCGTCGCAACCCCTGTGACGCCTCTCACAGCCTGCACAGATGCGCGACGGACCTACGCAGCTGCACGCCGCTCGTATCTTCACTCAGTCGCTCTTGGCGTTGAGAACAAACCGGCGTCACCCAAGAGCTTTTGGAAAGCAACCAATGCTGCCATGGGTCGTCTACGTGACCCCTCCATCCCCACGCTGCTTCACGACGACAAAGAGCTGTCCACATCGCGAGAAAAGGCTGAACTCCTAAACTCTTGCTTTGCCTCAAAAGCAAGCATCAACGACCAAGGTCACTCACCACCGTCTCTCGAGCCGTTGACCGACGATGTGCTTGAAACTGTCGAGTTTGGAAACCATGAAGTGCTTCTCCTTCTTCAACGTCTCCAAGTCACCAAATCAACAGGCCCCGACGACATCAGCGCCCGGGTTCTCTGCGAGTGTGCAAGCGAACTCGTGTCCCCCCTCTCGCGGCTGTTCCGCCTGTCACTCACCGCGGGGCGTGTGCCACAAGGCTGGAAACACGGCCGCATCACTGCATGTCTCAAGGGAGTTGCAAAGAACAACCCCGAGAACTACAGACCCATCTCCATGCTACCTATTGTGTCTAGAATGTTGGAAACCATCATCAACCGACGACTGCTACACTTCCTAACCGACCACAATGTGATTCAGGACCACCAGTTCGGCTTCAGGACTGGCAGATCTACTTTAGATATGGCCGTGAACGTCAACCAGCGCTGGTCGAATGCCCTAGATAGTGGTCGGGAGGTCAGAGTGGTGTCCCTTGACCTGTCAAGGGCGTTTGACCGTGTCTGGCATGAAGGACTCCTCGCCAAACTTGCAGCATTCGGAATTAGCGGCCGGCTACACAGCTGGCTGGACGACTTCCTCCGCGGTCGTTCTCAATCCGTGGCCATCTGCGGTCAGGAGTCTACTGCTCTACCCGTGCGCGCCGGCGTCCCCCAAGGCTCAGTCTTGGGTCCAACGCTGTTCCTGGTGTTCTTGAGGGACATCGAGGACGGTCTGGCGTGTAGCTTGGACCTCTATGCTGACGACAGCACCCTGCATAGAGTCATCGAGAGTCGGGCGTATCGTGTGACAGCAGCCGAAGCCATCAATACAGACTTAAACACCATCCATCGTTGGGCAGATACGTGGTGCGCCAAGTTCAACGCCTCAAAAACTCGTGCGCTCACCATCAGTCGTGCTCGTGACGCTGCCAGTGCTCATCCACCGCTATTCCTCGCCGAGGAGCAACTGGAGGTAGTACAACTCTCCATCGTTGGACTGACCATCACCAACCGTCTGTCCTGGGGCGCCCACGTGAGAAAGATCGCCATCAAGAGTGGCCAACAGCTAGGAGCCCTCCGTCGTGCTGCGAACTGCCTTCCACGATCTCCGATGCTTGCCGCCTACAAAGGAACCCTTCGCTCCCGCATGGAATACCTCTCACCTGTCTGGTGTGGTGGTCCCCTGACTGACTTGAGGCTCCTGTATCGAATACAGAGCCGATTTCTTCGACCAATGGACCTTCATGACCTGGACGCTAAGGACTTGAGACAGATGCGGCTTCAGCCACTGCATGAACGCTGGTCTGTCTCATCTTTGATCTTCCTTCTTCGAGCCGTGAATGGTGAGGCACCCCGTCCGATCCGCGACCTGCTCCCACGACCAGCTGAGTGGCGACGATCGACTCGTGCAGCTGATGCCGCGCACGATCTGGCTCTGAGTGTGCCGTCGTCTCGCACGGCTCATCACTCGTCCAGCTTCATTCCCCGGACTGTCAGACTCTGGAACGCTCTCCCCCATGAGCTGTTCGAGAGAGGTGTGACGCGTAAAACGTTGAAGACTGTGAAGATGTAATCCTTTTGAATGTACATGTAGTTCACTCCTATTTTTTTGCGGTGGATCTCGGTGTTCCTCACCAGATGTCACTGCCATAGGAGCATCCCTCCTTGTAAAATAAAAAATAAATAGTATTGCTTTAAATGTCTTCATTGACTGATGTCGCCGTCTATAGGGGTAAAATAATCACAATCACAGGAGGGACAAAAATAATCCGGTGGCATCTTCGACGTATTTTCTCCATCCTTTCGGAATTCGTGGCATTTATACCGACGAATAATGGTGAATTGCATTCAAGGATCCCGAGAATGAATGCAGTATATACCTGGACCAATTATTTTTTCTGAAACATTTTAATTGCTTGAGCTTTTTCAGTGAAAATATTCAGATAATTTACAGTAAGTAGGACCACTTAGGCGAACCCTCTGACGTCTACCTCTGAAAAAACTGTTTTGCTATATGCAATAGCTTCTCAGATAATAATACCGGTTGCTTTCCGTTAGGATAGTATTAATTATCCGTATTATTACCCTACAAATGCAGATTGAGGCGCAACCGTCAGATAAGTATCTGGATTATTGATCATGAGGCGCAAACGTCAGATGTGAGGCGCATTCGACGTATATAAGGCGCAAACTTCAGATGTGAGGCGCATCCGTCACTTAAGGTGAGGCGCATCCGTCGGATAATATAATAACAATATTATTAAAAAAAATAATGATAATAATAATAATAAATCGAGCTTCTATATTTGCATTTCAGAAAAGAAAGATAAAACCTTTGGATATATTATCTTAGAAGATGAAACCAATAAGTACCTAAACTTCTTTCTTTCTTTGGGGAATACAGACTACTCATCATCAACTAACGTTGGCGTCGTAGCAGAAGGTTGTGTCAGCAAGCCCTCTGTTCTCCTTCACTGCACATTTGATTCAACGTGATTTTTTCTCCGACTTTACATTTGATTATATCATCGATTTTCATATCATATTGATCTGCTCGCCATGATCTCAGTCACTGTTCAAGTCACTTTCTTGAAAGATTTGATGTCTCTCCGTTACTTTCAATTTTCGAATTTTCACTAATGACTCATGCAACTGCGGCCTTTGTCTTTGTGCACGCGTGTCTTATCTCCCCCATTGCGCTCTCTTCACTCATCGTCTACCTGTGTCCGGCGAGACCTCCAGTGATGACGTCATCTGCTTCACGCCTGCAGTATACACGTGAAGACACTCATAGCCTGCGACGAGAGTTTCCGATTGTCCGGAAGATACGAAGAGTGCTTTGGTTTCATTGTTTATGGCGCAACCAGGCTAGCAAACAACAAGGAAAGAACGGTCCTCGCCTGGTTTCAGGACCAAGTGCATCGTTCCTTACGCAATTTTGATTTTACTTCGCCCACTCTGCCATCCGATCGTGACAGTTCGGCTGCTAATCGCCAGTAGTAAGTAAAAATCCACCACTGGACCGCCCAAGATGGCCGCCGTCGCTGACGTCCCCCCCTGTCAGACAAGTCGGCCGTGGTCCGCCGCCGTGTTGCTTCGAGTCTGACGTCCCCCCTCCTGTCAGACGAGTTGGTCGTGGTCCGCCACCGTGTTGCTTCGAGTCTGACGTCCCCCCCTCTGGCCCGACGACGTAGCGAGAGGTGGTTTGTGATGCGCTCTCCAGGTTGGCGTGGTGTGCTGGCCAGGTTGAGAGGGTGGAATGTCGGAGCTCACCTGAAAAAATCCTAAGTGTCAGAGTGACTTTGTATGGACAAAATTTTGAAAATTTTCCGAAGTGTCGCATTTCGACCTGGGACCCTGACCAAAGTTTGTTTCATCAAATTTCACTGACCCCCCCCCCCCCCCGACAGCGATCTTCTAATTTTGGTTCTAGTGGATGGATTTTGTCTTACAGCTACTCGTTTGAAAGAGGAGAAAAAACTGCTCGGTGACATTTTTGTTGCGAGTCAATCGGACCAGCCGTTCAAAAGTTAGAGCTGTTACAAGATTTCTCGTCGGAGCTCACCTGAAAAAAATCCTAAGTGTCAGTATGGACAAAATTTTGAAAATTTTCCAAAATGTCGCATTTCGACCTGGGACCCTGACCAAAGTTTGTTTCATCAAATTTCTCCGAACGGTGGGAGAGGGGGCTCAGTAGAAATTGATGAAAAAAGTTTTGGTAAGGGTCCCAGGTCGAAATTCGGAAGTTTTAAATTTTTCAAAATTTTCACCACACTGGAGCTCCCACACTTAGGAATTTTTTCACTTGTGGCATGTTACATGGCCATGTGCTGACCCACCGACTTCCCGTGGTCACATGAGAATGGTTCAGGTGTCATATGATAGAGAATGATGAGACGTTTCGTTTGCAACAAAACGCATGTCGCTACGATGAATACTTTCGGAGATAGAGCCATTTTAAGTTTTCTTCCGAGCATATATAAACTCCCGGCAACGTAAGTCTGATCACTTCATCGAAAGACGAGGTAAGCGACGGTCGTCGCTCTGAGCTCCCGATATCGGGTGTTTCAAAGGACTCTATCTTTTGAAGTAGGCAAGCTATCTTCTTACTTCAAAGTTTGTGTGATAGAGTTTGATAGTGTCTTTACTACTGATAAATTTTTTAAAAAGTAGTATGAGTAGTAAAATGCGGAATTTTTTAAAAATTCTTAATTTTCAGTTTTTTCAAAGTTTTAACATGTAGTCTAAGGTTTTCAAGTATGCTGAGTTCAAATCTGCTATCAGATTTGAAATTTAACTAAGTCTAAGGCAGCTTTGAGGGGTTAGATCCCAGCTACTGATCACTACCTTTGACTCGGCGTTGCTGTTACCACTTCGGGGCAGTGACTATGATGTCTTCAGCTGTAAATAGCGGGTATCGGGGAAGATCTCTCACTTCCCTAGTGATCAGTACAAGGCCTTCGGGCTGTCGACGGGATCGAGTGCCACTCACTACACTCAAATCTATCATTCCTCACTAAGTGTAATGCTTTAGGAATATGACTGTACTACATGATTCCAAACTTATACAAATTTCATTATCTTACAGTTAGCCATGGCAAACGATAAGAACCGAAAATTTCACATCAAGATGTGCACATGTGGGCGAATAAATCGCACTGCGGACGCCAAGGCGCATGTAAAGGCGGGCACTGACCACATGATTATCCTGAATAGGGTTGCGTGTGTAAAGTGTAGAGTGTTAAAGGGAGTTGAGGATGAGGCACAGTTTTACAGAGTGCATGCAGATTGTAGTGGAGGTTTGGTGAATGACATGAGATTCACACAGTTGATTGTTGAAGAGAGGGAGCGAATGTCGGCGATAGAGCGAGAGGGTAAGGTTGAGAATGTTGTTGAGAATGATGAGTTCGCGAAAGTAGTTGCTTCGTTGGAGGCTGAGATTGAGCGAAAGAGAGTGCTTGAGAGTGATGATGAGGATGATGTGGATTTAGATAGGGAGCGTGTGAGGAAGCGTGCGAGGAAGTTGAGCTCTTCTTCCTCGGAGGTGTCCAACATAGTTGTTCCGCAGAGCTCATCTTCCCCAAAAGTGAAGAGTGGTGGGATTCGTGTGCAGTCGGCGAGGTGGTTGAAGGATGAAGAAAAGAAGCATGTGTCGCAGCAGATGGCGCATGATTTGTTGATAAATAAGTATGAGAGTTTGAAGAAGGTGAAGGATGAAGTCGTGAATGAGTTGGATGAGTTGAAAAAGAAGGAACTGAAGTCGAAGGAGATAGCGGATGAGAATATTCGAATGAGGCGTAGTGTGACAGATTTGAAGAAGACGCGAGAGTTGGAAGAGAAGAATGATGACTGTGAGAAGAGGCGAGTGTTGCAGAGAGAAGAATGAGAGATGCAGAAGCGAAGTTTGAGGAAATGATGAAGGAGATGAGTGTGTTGAGAGCGAGGAATGTTGAGTTGGAGAGGAATGTGGCTCGGCGGGGTGATGAGAGACAGGCGTTTGAGAAGTTGGAGCGCATGAGGGATGAGTGGAATCGTTTGAATGAGGATAGGTTGTTTGAGTTTCACATCCCTATTCAGGATAATCATTTGGACGGCCAGGTCATAGTCAACAAAGACTTAGATCAGTCTATAATTTGTTATAACGGCCATCCACAGAATAAGTGTCTCCACGCCACACTCCGGATGCGTGGCCACTTAACCGCCTTTTCTGTTAGGAAGCGCGCGAGACTGCCTAAGGATGGCTAACTTGGTAAGTGAAAAGCAAATAAGATAGTATATCCTATTCTAATACATATCATTTTCATTACAGATCTTTTCCCTGCCTTCACCACCCCATCACGTCACTCCCGAGAACGAACCAACGGCTCTCTTAAGGGCCACCTAGGGGCAAGACATGATAGAACCTCCACGCGCTTTGCCCTGGGCAGTCTTCAGACTGGCGAATACTATCATTAAGTTGAATCTGCTATCAGTCAACTTGAACGTTATGCAGTCGATTGCTATCCCTGAAGCATTCTGATTCGCTGTTGAGCAATTCATTGTTGAAAACTCTATATAAGCCAGACGATTGTAGCGCTTCTCATTCAATTTCAAGTCACGATGGAAGCAACATCTCCTGCTAGTACCATTCCCGACTTCATCATCCTCGACGAGTGAGATGAAGACAACACCATTCCCGACTTCATCATCCTCGACGAGTGGGACGAAGAGGATGAGAAGAAGGGGAAGATCAAGAAGATCGTTTGGAAGGATGAGGTGTGGACTCCTAATACCACCCGCATCCGAAAGATGCTAGATGCACCAGCACGGCTTAGGAGGTATAGGGTATACGAGAACCTAACCGTCATACCTATTGACTATTCAAGCCAATAGTCAACTTGTCACTCCCGAGAACGAACCACCGGCCCTCATAAGGGCCACCATGGGGCAAGACATGATAGAACCTCCACGCGGTTTGCCCTGGGCAGTCTTCAGACTGGCGAATACTATCATTAAGTTGAATCTACTATCAGTCAACTTGAACGTTGCAAATGAAGTTCGGTGTAATACTTCCTTTCGACGGGCGTTCCTGTAAAGGGCGGCGGTGAAACCCGTAGCTACATGTATGTATACCGCAAGGGACATTCGGCAATGGTCAATCTTGTTAAACCTCTCTGCGTCATGTTTGAAAGTGATTGCCTCTGTCTCAACGTAGTATGCATTCGCGCCAGGGCGACATTTAGCCAACTGTCGAAGGTTGCCTAAAACTTTCCATTGTATACGTTATGAGAACCATGAGTTCTACCTGTCTCTATCAATGAGACGAATTGATGAATTGAATGAAATAGGAGGACACTCACGCGCCACACGCAACATAACACACTTCTCTCTTCCGTAGTCTAACAAGCTCTTTACACATGGATCGCAGTCGATTGCTATCCCTGTATAAGAAGTGTAAGCTATCTTAATTTTATCTAACACTATTTCATCTACCATCATCGCCCATATGAAATGTTATAAGATTTACAAGTTAGACTAAGCGTGCTACTATTTCCAAATGAAAAAGTATACATGGTTAAATCATCCACTTAAGCCCATCCGTAGTCTAACAAGCTCTTTACACATGGATCGCAGTCGATTGCTATCCCTGTATCAGAAGTGTAAGCTATCTTAATTTTATTTAACACTATTTCATCTACCATCATCACCCATATGAAATGTTATAAGATTTACAAGTTAAACTAAGCGTGCTACTATTTCCAAATGAAAAAGTATACATGGTTAAATCATCCACTGAAGCCCCATTCAAGTAAGTCAGTATGAAAGCAAAGATAATACCAAATAAAAATTTATTATGGCATGTATTTCAAAAGGTCTTCATCGTCAATATCGTCCCAGAGTCTGACTTCACATAGATCGCAAAAACTGTTCACTTGCTTCAATCGTTCTTCTACCGCGAGCCTCACTTTGTCGATGTACACCCACTCCGCCATAGTTCGTGGCTGGGAGTTAGGGGTGTACCATTCCCATAATTGGTGGAGGAATTTGGTGCTGGTGATCTCCATCACATCATCAGTATCGTACTGCAGATACTTCCACCTCACGCCTGTTAAGTCGGGACACTCCTTCTCACATACACTCTCCTCTTCGTCGTCCGCTGGTAATGACAACTTTGATATTGCCGAGTCGGTATATTTTCTCCACCTTCCCCTTCGTTGGAGCGTTTGGTGCAACGAGCGCCTTTGGTGATGAGCATGGAGAAGAGAACTCCAATGTAGTGTTAGGTGTTGTCGGAGGGCTTGTCATGTTGACTGTGAATAATAACTTTGAAATGTTTTCTAATTAAGAATAAACAAGCAACCAATCAGAATGAACAGCCAATGAATGATGAATGTGAAAGTATATATGTAAAGTGACATCCGTGTCATTTCACTCTGTCTTTGAGACGTGTAAGTGAACTGTTCTCTAGTAAATTCCAAATTTGAGACGTATTATGTGAGTGAAGTCTCTATCTTGTTGAAGAATCAACCTTAAACATAATTTCCTTGAAATGGTAAGTTGAAGATTTCCTCTCTCATCTCCCTCAAACGTGTGGCTAATAGCATCTTCCTCAATTTCAGGCATCTACTTCATCACCAAAGCCCTCCCTTCTCGAGGAAAGTTTAGAGTTGTTGAGTCAAGGTAGGTTGTAACAATACACTGAGACTTAAACAGAGATGATAGAATGATTTCTCTTTCAGGTGATGTTAGTTCCAGCTCAGGACTCTCGCGACAAGGCAACGAGTGGGAATGTGCTGACTGCGGACATATTTTTACAAGGAAGCACAGTCTCCTTCGACACATCAAACAACGTGTGTGTCAACGCAAAGCGGCATCAATCTCCGGAGGTGAAGTTGATTCTGACGATGACATCTCCTTTCCTTGCGATTTGTGCCCTCTTTCTTTTGATAGTCACTTTCAGCGATCTTCGCACAGACTTCAACACACGCATGCAAATGATCACTACACCAACGGTACCTCTACCATCTCCCTCATTAATGTTTCACATAATAATTTAGTACGCGACTACTGCATGGAGCCCAATACTCAAATAGTAGATCTTCCTGAGTGGCTCCTTCAAAATTCTAACATTATCGAAGCGCTCTTCAACAATTTAGACAATTTTAGAATGAAGGCGCTCATCTACCTTAAACTAAAATATATTAAAATAGATTTTCAAACGGGTCAAGTGACGGAGAGAATACAGTTTCATGTTCCTTCCTCTTCCGCAACCGAAGTTGTAGACTGCGAGTCTTGGCTAAATTTTCACATTCAATGTTTAAAATCAAATATAGATAAATTCAATCAACGCGACAACGCTCTCATTTTTGATGGTGTGGACTCAGCCATATTCAAAATTTCCCTATTAGAAAGTCATGCAGCTCGAGGTACATTTAGACTACCAAAAACGTTGTATAATAAGAAAGCTGTCATCAATGTCGATTGTAAATCACAGTGTTTCAAATATGCAGTCCTATCCATCCTTCACTATAATGATATCAACGCGCATCGAGATCGCACCTATAGCTATAGACAGTGGGAGGATGAACTAGACTTTGAAGGTTGTGATAGTAACAACATGAAAATCAAAGATGTAGTAACGTTCGAAAAACATAATCAGATCCAAATTGTAGTTCACGTGTGGGAGAAGGGGTTAAAGGGTGCCCGCTATAATTCACGTTCAACTTGTTATGAACGTGTAGTCAACCTCTTATTAGTAAAACAAGATGATAGCGAGGAATGGCACTACTGTGGTATTCCCAAAATCTCGCTTGTACACTCACTTGGGGCACTCTAAAAGAGGTGAACATTTTGTATGCGACCGCTGCATCCGCTCCTTTTGGAGTAAAGATAAATTTGAAACTCACTATGAATGGTGCAAGCGAGGTAAATTACAAATGGAACGCATGCCCAAAGATAAAATATTTTCACATAGGGATAATGGTGACGAATTAAGTCCCCTGCGTGTCATTTACGCAGACATAGAATGCTACATTGATGATATCATCCACAAGCCAGCAGCCATATCCTGCTATGAAGTATGGCATGACCACTTTAGGAATAGACAAAACAAAATGCATACTTGGCAAGGTGAAGATTGCATTTCAAAATTTCTAGAATTTCTCGATAAAGCTGCTAAATCCCAATTGCAGCGTAAGTCACTACATATGTCAGATGAAGACAAACAAAAATTTGAAAGTTGCACATCGTGCCCTAAATGTCATAAAACGTTTGATGACGATAAAATTAAGAAAGTGCGTGATCATGATCACATCACTGGTAAATTTAGAAACGCACTCTGCTCCAAATGTAACTTTTTACTTAGGTTGAGACGTCGTGTACTACCCGTCATTTTTCATAACTTTAAGGGCTATGACAGTCATATGCTCATAAAAGGAGGGTTGAGCCAGATGAAATCGTGGCAGTTTAATGTAATAGCGCAAACGAGAGAAAAATTCATGGCAATGACAGCAAAAGTACCAGTAGATAAAACTAAAGAAAATAAGACAGTCTTCTTTGAAATAAAATTTTTAGATTCATTCCAATTCATGTCAGCGTCACTAGCTTCTCTCGTTCGTAATCTCAAGTTTCTTCCTCATAGTCAAACTTTGAAGAAACACTATCCAAACTTAACGGATGAAATAATCACTCGCAAAGGAGTCTTTCCCTATGCGTATTTTAGCTCAATGTCTAAACTAAATGAAACAACCCTTCCTTCCATTGACAAATTCAAAAACGATTTGACGGGTGAAGATTGTCCAGTAGAGGACTATGAACATGCTCAAGAGGCATGGTTAAAATTTGATTGTAAAACGTTTGGCGATTATATGATCGCTTACTTAGAATTAGCTGTCATTTTGCTGGCTGATGTCTTTCAGGAATTTCGACGAGTGGCATTAGAAGAAGACAAATTAGATCCTGTCCACTTTGTCAGTCTACCAGCCATGTCCTTTAAATCAGCCTTTAAAATGACTGGTGAGACTATCCATCTCTTACAAGACCCCGAGATGTACAACATATTTGAGCGCGGAATACGCGGTGGTCTCACATCTGTGAATAAACATCACATAAAATCTAAAACAGTAGGTAATGATCATATCCACCTAAAGTACTATGACCAAAATAATTTATATGGCAGTTCACTGTCTAAACCACTACCTCATTCGGAGTTTAGTTGCTTAAATCAAGATGAGCTTGCGTATTACTCCAACCCTTCAAACATACTGAAGATTCCAGATGAAGGTGATTGGGGATATTATTTTGAAGTGGATTTGATTTATCCAAATAGTATTAAAAATAAAACTGCTGATTTCCCACTCGCACCTGAATCTGGTGAAGTGACTGAAGATATGTTTTCACCATTCATGTCACAATTTCATAATAACTTAAGAGAGTGTGGACAGCCAAGATACAAACCATGCCGCAAACTTTTACTCACCCAATATGATAAGAAAAATTATCTCGTACACTTCTGCATACTAAAATTCTATTTAGAAATGGGCATGCTTCTAAAGTCAGTTCACCGCATTATCAAATTTAGACAGAAAGCCTTCCTCAAACCCTACATAGATAGTAACAGTCAAAAACGTGCACTCGCCCAAAATAATTTTGAAAAGGATTTTTATAAATATAAGAATAACAGTCTTTTCGGAAAGACCATGGAGGATGTTAGAAAACGTATGAACTGCAAACTAGTCGTTGATGAACAAAAATATCACAAATTGACCTCATCACCTCTTTTCATTGATAGAGACATCATCGATGAGGATCTTGTAGGTGTTAAAATGATAAAATCAGAAGTTGAGTTGTGCAAACCCATCTATATTGGGCAAGCCGTTTTAGATTATTCCAAGCTTGAAATGTATCAACTCTTCTACAAAATATTAAAACCATGCCCTCTCGTAAAAGAGGTTCGCTTGCTGGGTGGTGATACAGATAGTTTCTTTTTAGGAATTACCACTCAAAAAGATTTTAATTTTAATGAAGTAGGCAAGTCATTAGAAAAATATTTCGACACATCTAACTACAATCCCACTCATCCACTCTATTCCATACAGAATAAAGCCAAACTTGGTGGGTACCAATGTCCTTCCGCCTCCTTGTGGTGGTACCCGCCCCGTTCCTCGGATCGGGTCGAAATGGGGGACACTTTCCCGAGTGGCCGTCTGTTGGCGCGCTGCCTCCTTCGGGTTTTTGCCAAGCTATTTCTCCGTTGGTCGTGGAGAAATAGTTGTCTTCTTCTGTATATATCTTTACGGTCACTTTCTTTCATCTCCTCTCCCTCGTCTACTCATTCTTCTCCTGCTCCTCATGGCAGGAATCCATCCCAATCCTGGTCCTTCACCTCGCCACCCTCCTGGTACCCATGCTGAGTCTGTCAGAGAAGCGTTGGTTCACCGGCCGTTCTGCTCAGTGCTCGGCATGTAAACTTTGGATTCATCTTCGCAGTTCCTCTCTTACCTCCCGCGCCTTCAACGCCCTCCCCAGGCGTCACCAACGGGTCTGTCCCACCTGCTCTCCTACACACTTTCGTTTTCCTTCTCCATCCCCAACTGTTTCTACCTCAGACCGCTCTTCCTTCCTCTCCCGCGCCCAATCCACCGTTTCTGTCCAATCCTCGGCCCCTTTGGCCTCTTCCCTGCAACCCCGCGTTGTCCACTCTCGCCTCCCCTCTCCTCCCAACCGCTCGTCCTCAGTCGCCGCTGGCCGGCCTCCTCCCTCCCGTCGCCCCGCACCCCCTCGGCTGCCTCTCTCGTCCCTGCAGCCTCGTGTCGTCCTCTCCCGTCTCCACCTTCCGTCCTCTCCTTCCCCGCCCGCTCCGAGCCCTACCCCCGTGACTGCTGCTCCCTCTTCCCTGCAGCCTCAGGTTGTTCTGTCCCGTCTCCCTGCGTCTGCCCTCCCCCTTGTCTCCTCCTCTGTCTTGCCTCCCCCACCTCCTCCTCCCGCTCCTTACCCTTCCTCAGCCTTTTCTTTGCCATGTCCTCCCTCGCCCAGCCCACCTTCACCCGTAAGACCCCTCCGTCCTATTCGCTCTTCCCCCCGATCTTCAACCAACGAGCTCAAGATCCTTCAGTGGAACGCAAACGGAGTGCGGGCCCGCCGCTTGGAGCTCACTCACTTTCTATCTTCAAATCCTTACGACATCATTCTTATCCAGGAAACGAAACTTCTCCCATCCACTACTTTTCGTATTCCTGGATATAAGTGCTACCGCCAGGATCGGACGATTCAGCCCCGCCGCGGCAGTGGTGGAGGCGTGATGACTCTGGTCCGGGATGGTCTTGCACATTCTCCTTTGTCCATCCCCTCGCTCGCTTCGTCTAATTATCATTGCAGCTTCCTTGGCATTCACGTACACCTCCGCTCCAACACTATCTCTTTACTTAATGCCTACGTCCCCCAGCTAGCTCCACCCCTACCGAGGCCCGCTCGCGCCGTACCTTCTCTCCTTCCTCATTCCCTTCTTCCCCGTCCACCTACATCTTTGGGGATATTAATGCATACCACCCCTCCTGGGATTCTCGGGGCCATCCTAACTCTCTCGGCTCCCACATCTACTCCTGGCTTTTTGCTTCAGATCTTGAATCAGTTAATGACCCTGATACTCCCACTCTCGCAGCAGTCTTCTGGATGGCGTACCTCCCTAGACCTCAGTCTGGTACCTTCGTCTCTTGCTCCTAGATGTGGCTGGTCCGTCCTTCCTGATCTTGGATCTGACCACCTCCCCATCTCTATTAAGATTCCTCTCTCCCCACACTATTCTCCCAACGAGCGCAAACCCTCTTACAACTTTAAAAAGGCTCGCTGGGATGACTACAGGACTCATGTAACTTCTCATTGTCCCGACTCTGACTCGTACTCTTCTCTTACTCTTACTAAAGCCGCTGCTCTATCATCCTCGAAGCGGCAAAATCTTCAATTCCTTTCGGTCGTACCCGCCAGTCCCCGAAAGCTTGGTGGTCCGCGGAACTAGATCAGCTCGTCCATGCTCGCCGCAAGGCATTCAGACGGGCCCACCGAAGTGAAGCGGATCGTCAGGCTTATGTTTCTGCATCCCGTTCCGCCTCCAGAGCCATTGCTAAAGCGAAAGCTGATGCTTGGCAACGGACAGCGTCCAATCTTCGTCTTTCCTCCAACCCCCGTAAGGTCTTCTCCCTCCTCCGCTCAGTAGCTGGTACTCCCAAATCCTCCAGTTCTGATCCAACCTTTCCCGGGTGTAGCTCTGCTAAGGCTACAGCCACCCTTTACGCTTCTTTTCTCAAGAGCCACTTCTCTAGATCCCTTCCTTCTAATCGCCGTCCTGAAAGCCACCGCTTCCTTCGTGAGCTCCGCTCCTCTACCTGTACCTGCCCATCCTTTTTCTCTCCTTTTAGCCGAGTTCTCTCTCCTCGTTGACTGCAGCCGGTCCTGACCACGTCTCGTACCCTCTCCTCCAAAATCTTCCTCCTTCTGCCCTTGCTTTTCTTTTGTTTATCTTCAACCTCTCTTGGTCCACCCACTCCTTTCCCTCCGCCTGGAAATCTTCCACCATCTACCCGGTGCACAAATCTGGCAAACCCACAGACGCTCCGTCTTCGTTTCGTCCTATCTGCCTTACATCTTGTATCTCGAAACTCTTTGAGCGTCTCGTGCTAGCCCGTCTGTCTTTTCTCCTCGAATCTAAGGATCTTCTGACCCCTCTTCAGGCCGGTTTTCGCCCAGGCCGTTCTACCACTGACCAGATAGTTCTTCTTACTCAGTCAATCTCCGATGGCTTTCACAACTCCAAGCCTTGTGCAAGGACTGTGTTAGCCACCGTTGATTTCTCTCGTGCCTTCGACTCGGTCTAGCATTCAGCTCTCTACCACAAGCTTCTGGCCTCTGGCCTGCCTCCTTGCTTTGTTCGCTGGACCCAGTCTTTCTTATCGGACCGTCGTGCACAAGTGGCCTTTCGAAACTCTTCCACTAACTCTTTCCGAGTTCGATGGGGAGTCCCTCAAGGGTCAGTGCTCGGCCCAGTCCTCTTCAACCTCTTCATTAACGACGTTTCTTCCGTGCTCCCTCCCTCAGTCCGCTTTTCACTTTATGCGGACGATCTTGCTATTTGGGCGTCTTCTCCTCACATTCACCTCGCTACTGCCGCCGTCCAAGAAGCTCTGTCTGAGCTCGAGGCTTGGTCTTTAAAGTGGCAGCTTCCTCTAAATCCCGCTAAATGCGAAGTCTCCTTCTTCAGCACCGCCACCCGTGAAGCTTCCGTTCAGCCCTCCCTGTCTCTTTTGGGCCGCCCCCTCTCGTTCAACGCTTCCCCCAGGTTCCTCGGAGTAACTTTAGACCTAACACTTTCCTTCTTCCCCCATAGCTCTGCCCTGAGATCAACTCATTTCCCTCGTTTAAGATCTCTCAGGGCTGTTTCATCCGCTTCTTGGGGCCCTTCCAAAGAGTCCCTTGCTTCTCTCTACAAGACCTTTCTTCTCCCCGTCCTCACTTATGCTTCCCCTGGTTGGTTCCCCTTCATTTACGCTAAACATCTTCAACACCTAGAAGCTACCCACCGCTCCGCGTGCCGTGCGATCACTGGCTGCTGTTTGACCACTCCTATTCGTCTTCTTTTGTTGGAAGCTGGACTTCCTCCCCTCTCCGTGACCCTCACCGCTCAGTCGCTCTACTCTTATGAGCGCGCTCTTCGCCTCCAACCCTCGTTTCCCTTGTCTTCTCTAGCGACCCTTTCTGTTGTAAGACTTGGCCCTGTGCACTAGTCCTCACCGAGATCACAGTAGTATTTCAACCAACTAGACGATATAAATATAACCCACAGGAAGGATGGGAAAAGGGAATACTCACCTTCTTCCTCGCCTTTGCTCCGATTCAGAGTAGGGGAGACTTCGGTAGCGTACCCGCACGGTTCCTGTATTATCTGCCTCGATAATGTCACTGCCGGATATTCCCTATTTAAGGGGAATTCTCCCTAACAATAGCTTCACTGGCGTTCGGCGCTATTGAGTCAATAATCTTCACTCAGCGTGTCTCTGGCTCTATTACTGGTATGGCAAGCCCCACCCGCGCGCGGAATAGATGCTTACCCAAATATACTATCGTATATAACTCAAGAAACTAAAATGTCCTATTATCACTCTCCCTCCTGTGAGAGTGACAATAGCTAGAGCCGTAATAACTGCTACGGGAATACTCTACCCGCATATACACTTGAAACTCAATCTAACTCAAATTGTAAGTCACAACCGGTTTGCTCGCTGTCTGCACAGGACGAGCCAACTCACGAAACTGAAAGTCCTGTTCTAGAAGGATCAAGGGTAACCTTCACTCCTTTCTCACTCTCTGATTGGTCAAGAGCCCTACATTACCCTTTTTTTAAAGAATTTGCCCTCAAATTCAGGACCTTCTCAATTAGGGAGGATCACGTAAAATTAAAGATTGCGTTAAAATCTAACGCAGCGTAAAATCAAAAAGATACTGCTAAAAACTAACGCTAAGAACTCAAAGCAATATACATGCAACCGGGCGGACTTCCGCCGTTCCGGCTCAAGGATTATACAACCGTCGTGAATTTTCATTGATTCTGGCTAATGACGCCTCAGTCTGGGTCGCTCTATGAATCGTAGTTTCCGTTAGTATTTTTGTGTTCGCAATCTCATCTGGTTGGAAATTCTCCCAGTCTACTGGAGAGATTTCCTTTGCTGGCGGTCCTTCCTGTATCACCTTTAAAGGGTTCCTTTGATTTTTCCACTGCCTTTTCCGGTTTTCTTTGGCCCCCTCACGAAGTTGCCTCAATCGACGTCTTTGCTGATATCTCCGGGTTACGTCCTCGTACCTCTGCATGGCATGTGTTCGGTATCTTTCCCATCGCTTGTGGGTGGAACCTTTAGATCGGCCTTTTCTTGGTATCACTGGGGGATTTTCTCTGGTCGTAGCTGCTTCTACGTTATACTGCCATGCGTCCTCAACTAATTTTCGATCTGATTCTGAGAGTCCTTGTAATCTGTGCCTTTGCTCTGGCATAATACCACCCCCTCTCAACACTGTAATCTGGCCTGCTTCCGCGGCTACGGTTCGTCTGAGTTGACGTGATCTTTCCGTACTTTGATAGAACAGCTCTATTACTTGTGGAACCATTTCCACCCCATCCATCAGGAAATCCACCATCATGCCCACGATATTTTCTGTCTCTGCCATCGCCTGGGATGGAAAGGAAGGTTCGTTTATCTCTGAGTTGTCAGCCATCACTCTCACTGTGATCTCCTGATCTACTGGAGGAACTGAGCTCTGGTCCACCTCCTCGAGTTCCGTGGTCTGAACGGGTGGCTGATCGGTGACAACCGTCTCTTCTCGGGCTCGGTATGGTTTTAGTCGATCGCCATTGATTGTATGGTGCTTCCTCCTGTTTTGTTTGCTACGAACCAGGTACACTCCATGGGGGAGCTCTTTTTCCACTTCAAACGGCCCATCCCAGGGTCGCGTTAGCTTCCTGTGTGGACCTACCTGCGTGTTCATTACCATAACCAGATCTCCGGCCTTATAGGTGCCGGGGCCAGCTGCCTTTTGGTTGTAATACTTCCGTTGCTGCCGCGCAGCTTCCTCTTCGTTAGCCTCTATGATCTCCCAAGTCTTTTTCATCGTTTGGGTCAATCCCTCAACATAGCTGATGACCTCTTCTGATGTGCCTCTTTCTACGTCCAGTTCAAAGTCCAGCGGTACTTGCAATTTACGCCCATACAGGGCCTCAGCTGGAGTGAATCCTGTAGACTTATGCTTACTGTTTCGGTAGGCATAGAGGCAGCTAGGGATAGGCGTATCCCAATTATCTCGCTCTGTCTCCGTCAGCGTTCTCAAGGCTGTCTTTAGGGTTCGGTTGAACCGCTCATTTTGTCCATTCCCCTGTGGCCAATACGGAGTCGTAAATGTCTTGTATATTCGCAGCTGCCGGCATAACTGTTCGATCAATTCTGATCTAAAATCAGACCCGTTATCCGAGTGTAGCCTACTCGGGATTCCATGCCGCGTGATCCACTCATTCACTATAGCTGAAGCCACTATCGATGCGCGATGGTTGTCCAGGGGTACCGCTTCTGCATATTTCGTGAACATGTCTATAATAGTCAGTATAAATCGGTTTCCTCGCTGCGTTGGCGCCAGGGGCCCGATTATATCCACCGCAATACATTCCATTGGTTTTCCGGTCAAAATTGAATTTAAACTTGACCGATGTCGTGGGTTAGGTCCCTTGACTTGCGCACATACTATACAATCACTTAAGAATGCACTCACGTCGGCTCGCATACGCGGCCACCAAAACCGGTCCTTGTTGACCCGGTCAAAGGTTTTCTGATCTCCTTCGTGGGAAGCTCCCACCCCCGCATGTAATTCGTAAATGTATTGTTCTCTGACTGCCATTGGCAGCACAATACGCTTGGGTGACCCCGGGGTGGTCAGATAAACCAAATCATTATCTGCAGACAGATGATCCCATTCTTTACACAGTCGTTTCAATTCGTTCGACTTATTTCTCAATCGGCTAGGGTGTGGCTTTTCCGGTAATGATCGTAACCAAGTCTTAAGCTGACTGACATCTTCATCTAGCCTAGTTTCTTCGATCAGTTGACTCCTCATATCCGTTGTGAGAGTCACGGCTCTCACAAATTCTGGTGCGTCCAATTCTGGTGAGCGAACCTCGCTGGTCAACCTCTCACTCCTGGACATGCCATCGGCATTTACGTGTGCCCGGCCTGGTCTGTAAATGCAATCGTAATCAAACTCTTCGAGGATATTAATCCATCTGGCCACCAGCCCCTGTGGTTCTTTGAAACTCTTCAGCAAAATCAACGCCCTATGATCCACTCGAGCCACGAACTTCCTGCCCAACAAGTAGTGTCGCAACTCCCGCGCGAACACCACTAGGGCCAACATTTCTCTCGGTGGCTTCATAATTTCTTTGCGCTTTATTCAGACAATGGCTGGCATATAAAATTGGCTTTTCCGACCCGTCTAGCTGTATCTGCGATAGTACCGCACCTATCGCGTCCAAGCTAGCATCGCAGTCCAATATAAACTTCACTCCAGTTTCCGAAAAATCTGGCATTGTTAGAATAGGAGTGCTCATAAGCTTCTGCTTCAGGGTTTCAAACGCCTCTTGACAGCCTTGGGTCCAGTTGAATATAGCCTGCTTCTGAGTCAAAGCATGAAGTGGCTTTGCGATTTTCGCAAAATCCTTAATAAATTTCCTGTAGTAGGACGCTAGCCCCAGGAAGGAGCGTACCTCCTTGGCCTTTCGTGGAGTGGGCCACTCCTTAATCGCTACTACTTTCTGAGGATCCGTCTTTACTCCATCTCTCGATATGATGTGCCCCAAATACCGGACCTCCTCCAATGGCCATTGGCATTTTTCTGGATTTATCTGCAACTCTGCTTCTCTCATTTTTTGCAACACTTTTCCGATGTCCTTCAAATGACTTTGCCAATCCGGGCTGTATACGATGATATCGTCCAAGTAAGCCCAACAACATTTGCCCGTCAAGTCTGCCAACACCTTATCCATGAGTTTCTGAAAGGTGGCTGGGGCCGATACCAACCCAAAGGGCATAACCTTAAACTCAAAAAGGCCTTCAGGACATACAAAGGCAGTCTTCTCCCGATCCTCCCGGGCTACTGGAATTTGCCAATACCCACTTTTCAAATCAATGACTGAAAAGTACTTGGCTCCTGCCATAGCTTCCATCACTGTCTGGGCCTGAGGTAACGGATATGCACACTTTCTCGCAACTGCATTCAACCTGCGGTAGTCCACGCATAGTCTCGTACCCCCGTCCTTCTTGGCCACCAGCACAATGGGCGCAGCCCAAGGGCTATCCGATTCAGCAATAATGTCCTGCTCCAGCATTTCTTGCAGCTGAGCTTTTACCTCTTGCCTTTTAAAAGGGGTAATCTACGAGGATGCTGCTTGACAGGGATAACATCCCCCGTAGGTATCTGGTGTTCCATCAGACTGGTGCGACTCAACTGTCGCCCTTCCCTCATCTGAGTGTCTTCGTACTCTTCGAGTACAGTCTGCAAGGCTTGTTCTTGCTCTTTGCTCAACCGCCACCTACGCTCTGTGGTCACTCTCAAGACTTTTTCAGTCTCTGGTGCATAATCCCGCACCCACTGGGGTGTTTCAAAAGTCCCCACCCAGGCTCCTCGGGATAAGTACTGCACGTCCTCCGAAAGGTTCGCCACCGGTATCGAAAATTCACCCTTTTGGGCCACTGTCAGTGCATCTGGCAACCGAATCCCGGCATCAATCCGTCGAGCTAATTCCTCGACCACGCCCACTACTTGGCGTTGTGCACAACCTTTCATTTTGACTTGTGCCTTGACCCATTTGACCTCCCGAGCCTGCAGTTCTACTGGTTCCTTAAGGTGAACCCTTCGAACTCCGATGTAGCCTTGAGCTGGCAAAAGCGGCACTGCCCAACCATCCGTGGGCTTCCTCAAATGTCCTTGCTCTGTGTCAATCACCCAGTGATTTCCATTAATGAAGTCTGCTCTGATTAACAACTCGTCGGTGCACTGCTCTGCAAGGGGGACGATTACTTCCATCGGATAAGTAATTCCTGCAATGGTTATGTCAACCATTCCTTCACCTATCAGATCGTATGGGGTGGCATTTCCCGCCAACGGCTTCCGCGTGGAGGGCCTGAGGGCTTCCGCCTCTACAAATTTTGGATGGATAACAGATGTATCCGCTCCAAAATCTACCACTCCTGTGATCGTTCTTCCTCCAATCTCCACTTTGATGGTATTCACTGTCCTGACCCTCTTAGTCAGTTGCCGGACCACTGCGGAGGGTCGCGCAGCGTCCGTTTCTCGTTTCCCGACGTGGCCTTTGGATTTCCCTCCTTCAATTCCTTCTCCTTTTTTGGATACTGGCCATTCTATTCTCACATAGCAGTCTTTCTTCATGTGGCCTATCTTCCCGCACCTGTAACATTGTATGTTACTTTTCTCTTGGCGGTAAGGCTTTTTACGAGGGGACCTTGGTTCCCTTGTTGGAGGTTTGTTCATTTCTTTCTCGTCAACTGGTTCTTTACAGGCCACCCTGTTCCTTTCTACCATTTCTTTATACTCGACATAATCTTCTGCCGAGGCCGGGGGGTTGGTCATGAGGAAATTCTTGATGTGAAAATCCTCTTCCCTTGAAATTAATATCCCCACCGTTCTTCTTTCTTCTTCTGCTGCTGGGCTCATCGGAGCAGCCCGCTTCGCCAGACGCACTAGGTCGTACACATATGTGCGTAAATCTTCTCCCTCTTTTCTACGGCGCTGATCGAACAAAGCCAAGTATTCTTGCTGACTCAATCTTACTTCATATCTTCGGACCAGCGAAGTCCATATATCTTCGAATTCCCAAGGAACTCCAACCTCAGACACTTGCTGGGCTACTTTGCCTTCTAGCCGGGCCATTAGTACTTTCAGTTTTTGTCCTGATGTCAACCCTGTCACTGTATTCAAAAAAAGCTGAGACCAGCACGGCCAGTCTTCTTTTTCTCCCTTAAAGGTTCTAATCAACTTCAAAGCAGTTTCCATTTCTTCTTTCGCTCTCTCCCAGTCTCGTCTGCCCCTGAAATCCCTGTCCACTTCTTGCCATAGGTCCTCAAATGTGTCTTCTTCCTCTGCTTGGGCTAGTATTTCTGCAGCTTCTCCCTGCAATTTCAAAATCAATGTCGTCCTCTTTATTCCCTCAGGCAGGTTTTTTGCTAGCAGTTTGAATTTACTGCTCCAAATTCTCCACGCCGCACGTGAAGGGTCGAAATTCTCTAATTGGTCCAGCTTTTGGTCTGCCCTTTCTGGCGACCTTTGTCTTTGTCTCGGCATTTTTACAGTTGCTTTTCGGTAGCGTTTTCCTACTGGCTGTTTGCACACCGGAGCCCCTGGATTTAATTTAAATCCTTTCCGTTGCCACCAGTTGTAAGACTTGGCTCTGTGCACTAGTCCTCACCGAGATCACAGTAGTATTTCAACCAACTAGACGATATAAATATAACCCACAGGAAGGATGGGAAAAGGAATACTCACCTTCTTCCTCGCCTTTGCTCCGATTCAGAGTAGGGGAGACTTCGGTAGCGTACCCGCACGGTTCCTGTATTATCTGCCTCGATAATGTCACTGCCGGATATTCCCTATTTAAGGGGAATTCTCCCTAACAATAGCTTCACTGGCGTTCGGCGCTATTGAGTCAATAATCTTCACTCAGCGTGTCTCTGGCTCTATTACTGGTATGGCAAGCCCCACCCGCGCGCGGAATAGATGCTTACCCAAATATACTATCGTATATAACTCAAGAAACTAAAATGTCCTATTATCACTCTCCCTCCTGTGAGAGTGACAATAGCTAGAGCCGTAATAACTGCTACGGGAATACTCTACCCGCATACACTTGAAACTCAATCTAACTCAAATTGTAAGTCACAACCGGTTTGCTCGCTGTCTGCACAGGACGAGCCAACTCACGAAACTGAAAGTCCTGTTCTAGAAGGATCAAGGGTAACCTTCACTCCTTTCTCACTCTCTGATTGGTCCAGAGCCCTACACTGTCCCCAAGCGCGTCCGTTCCTCTTCGTGGCGCTTCTTCTGTACTTCTCATCCACTTTCTCCACCTGTTTCTTCTCCGCGTGAGCCCCTGGTCTCCTGCCCTCCCTTCCCCCCGTGGTCCCTCCTCTGTTCTCCGTGTCCCTAGCCCTGTCCTCCCCCTGCTCCCGTTCCGACCCAGTCCCTCTTCGCACCGCTTTGGTCCGAGACCACCTTTCCTCCCTCCCCGTTGCTGACCTGACCATCTGGACTGACGGCTCCGTTATTGGACGACTTGGACCAGGTGGCTCGGGTGTTTTCATAAACTGTTCTTCATGCTCTTCCACTTTCTCTCTTTCCTTTCATGCTGGTGCGCACTGTTCAAGCTTCACAGCTGAAATGGTTGCAATCCAGCATGCTCTCTCTTGGTCCGTTTCCCATCACTCCTCATGTCTCTCTTCCTCTCTTCTTCTCTTGTCCGACTCTCTCTCGGCTCTGACCGTGCTCTCTTCACCCCCGTCGCCCCTCTTGTCCACGTCTGTCCACTCTGTCTGGTCCTCTTTGTCGTCCCTCTGCTCTTCCTCGATCTCAGTGTCATTGCAGTGGCTTCCTGGTCACTCGAACATCAGTGGCAATGATACTGCAGATGCGCTTGCCAAAAGTGGCACTTCTCTCCCCTCTGCAGCTCCTCAGTGTCTGTCTTCTCTGAAGTCCTTCATTCGTCATTCCCTGTTCAACTCCTGGAGGACTTCCGTTCGTTCGTCTTTGATTTCTTCACAAGTCCCTAGCGTAGCAACTGAGGAGCTGTCCCTCCCTCGCGCTGTCCGTTGTGAGCTCTCACGTCTTCGTTGCAACGGCCACAGCCTTCTTCTCAACTCCTATCTTCACAGGATTGGCAGGTCCACTTCTCCTGACTGCCCTGTTTGTGGTGCAAACCACGATGTAGCCCACTTACTGTGCTCTTGTCCCTCCCTCTCTTCTACCCGAGCGGCTATCTTCCGGTCCTCGGGCTCTGTTTTTTATCTTTGGCATCGCCCATGGGGGGTTGCCCGCCTCCTCGGTCTCCGTGGCGTTCCGCCACGCCCCTATCCGCGGGACGGGGTCGGGTAATCCAGCCAGCCAGCCAGCCAAACTTGGTTGTTTTAAGGATGAAACAGCAGGAAAAGAAATAGATGAAATGATTCTCCTCCGTCCTAAAATGTATTCCATGAAATTAAAAGAATGTGCAGATAGTATTAAGCGTGCTAAAGGTATATCAAAATCCATTGTTCACAAAATGAAACATCGGTCCTATAAGAAGGCCTATAAAAATGAAACTATAAGGTTTGTCAATATGACAATCTTAAAATCTCAAGTTAATACTGTGAAAACGCACACGTTCAAGAAACGAGCGCTTTCAGCATGGGAGGTGTTGGATAGGACATAACACATCTCTTCCACATAGACATCCTGACACAAACATACCTCCACCCAAAAGAATAAAACTCACGCTACCACATTCAGGAGATGTATTGACATAATCAACTTTAACTCAGTATTTTGATGTTGCTTTTTGTAGACATACATGGTTGTTTTATGTATCGCATGAGATCGTTTCTTCCTTGTGAATATATGCCTACAGTCAGCCCATTCCCCCTATATCTGTGAAAATACTTTTTCATACACATATTTTTATTTCAATAAACATATCACAATGACTTCACTTTGTTTTCCGAAACACTAAAGTTACGAGGGATTTAGTATCTTTCACATGGATGCACTGTTGTAAACCATCTGTAATTTTGATAGCAATAGAGGGTATAGTTTGTTTGACGACGGGATGATAGAAAATAGATTCAAACATCTTCTCGACTATTCCATATGAAGCGTCTTTATTATGAATGAAATCACGTAAAATGTATTCTTTTTTCTCACCAACAGAAATAGGTAGAATCAAATCACTTTGAATGTAAAGGTGCTGTTCATGTTTATCAAGTGTCATTGGTGTTTCTATACCAATCGTATGCGCAGCAGTAAACACAGTTTGTAGCATTAAAAACCAAAGAGTTTTTTCAAATTTTTACTCAATTGACATTGAATGTCATCACCCAGTTTCAGAACAACGCGTTGATTTTCAATTGAAAACGAAATGTGGTGTGTAACAATCATGCGAGAATAAGAACTCATAGTTTGTAGATAATCATGGGAGTTTTCAAAATATCACTTCGAAATCTAAATTCTTCCGGACACTCTTGCGTAAAGTCAATGAATAAGTAACCGTGTGGTTTTTCAGTAGCTGCTTGAAAAATTTCAATTAAGGCTTTTGATCCTCTTGGTGCAACTTGTCGCGCTAAAATTTCAAATTGACTTTTATCTCGCGGATTCTTGAAAATAGCATAATAGTGTGTATTCAGGTTTCGTGTACGAGCTTCTTTTCTATCAGGAAACAAATTTTGTGTGATATAAATGATAAAGCACCTTTTATGATGTGCTGCGCGAGTGAACATATCTGTAACAGCTTTGGAATTCTTACTTTCTTTTAATAAATCATCCAATACAGCAACATCATTAGACTGAAGTTTATCCACTGGAATAATTCCTTCATGTCGAATAAAGTTGCGACTTTGCAGTTCCTGAAACAGCGACGGTTGATAAATACCATAACACCAAATCACTCGATTGATACGTTCCTTAAACAACTCCCTTCTTTGATCCAATAAATTCAGCGTGAAAACAGTTTTACCTGCATGAGATGGACCTGATACAGTCAGAACTTTATCACATTGAAGTCTGAAATCCATTATAATACTTTGAGATTCAACATTTGCATAATTAACTCTTAGAGCCAAAGATATTACCCAATACGTTGCCCACGATAGGAGCTAGCATCGGTAGTAACGCTGGAAGGAAACCGCCCTTTTGTGTTAGAGTTTCCCTCTTTCTTTGAAGGGTGACTTTAGGATTGGAGATGAAACGCAATTTCGTAGCATATCGCTTAAGTAACTTTCGTTGTTTTGGTGCTAATTTCTTCGACCTCAACTTTCTCACATGAGAAATAATTTCACGAATGAATTTATCGTTAGCATGTCGTATAGCATTGTATCGCTGATTTGCTTTCATTCGTCGGAGAGCTTGAATGGCTGAAGAAAACTTCGAAGACTTTTGACTTTTACGTTTCGTCATTTTACGTTTCGCCATTTTCCGTGTTAGTCTTTGCTAAAACCTGTCTTTACCACATTACTTTATCAAGGTACTAACTATTGCGGCATAAGTGACACTCGAAATGAGCAATATCACAGTGGTTACATTTGCTAAGTTGAATGCAATTACGTATGAAACAGCGTTGACAAAAAGCATGCTTACATCTCTTGAAAATGCGCTTTTCATTTCCATCCTTTCGCTTACATACATCGCAACACATAGTTTCACCGTTACTGATGTCTATAGCAAGTCTTTTTGAAGATATGAATTTGCTAGCCTTTTCTAAATAATAGACGCATGTACAGAAGGAATATACTTCGTGAGTGAGCAGGCATAGCTCGAAAACCAGTTGTGCTACAATCAAGTACCACTGCATTTTCAGTTTTTCTTTATAGAAAGTTGAATGTGAATATCTGAAATCGCTTCAATCACTAGACTGCTACCATGATGGTTAAATGCGTTAAGACGTTCAGCAATTTTTATCATATGTCTTTTAAAAAATTCTTCGGGGTGATCTACCACTTCCATTGAATAAGAAGCAAAATAGAAAGAGCGACTTTCCACCTCCTCCTTTCCCAAAATGACTAAACTTAATTTTCGCAACTAATCGCGCCATGACAATGCTATCAGAGAATGTATTCATTAACTCTAGAAATAGAGTGCTAGCATCATCGACCACTGCTTCGATGTCGGTCTCATCTTTATGAAAATTTATCACATAATCTTGAACAGCTCCTTTTAAACTTTGCCTATGAAAATGTAATGTTCCGCAGTCATTTGAGAAAGACATGATCGCCCTTTATCTAACCCATCCATTGCATGAAAACAACTCTTCTCATAGTAACATTTATTGAATAACTGTAACAAGCATGCATTATAAATCAATGGTTTGAAACAGATAAAATAGATACAGCTGGTAACTATCATACAGCGAGCAATGATAACCATACAGGACTTTGGCAGTGTTGAGACAAAACACAAAACAGACAAAATAGGAACACACAAATCCTTAAAACGTTTCGTGACTTCATGGTAGTGTTGATTCACTCTACTATCCCAAGGCGGGATCAAAATATCATCAATGATTAGATTGGGAAATACTTTCCTCTCCTTACCAGGATTATTACAAAAGATGCGTATAAAATTGAAAGCAGCTAACCATCGTTTAAAGTCAATAAGAAGAGCAGTCTCACAAGAAAAGCCATTGTCTTGCAAATATTTCAGATTAAGTCCATGAATGTGTTTTCTCGCCCATTGATCAACATTGGGATCGCAGTTGGCATGTTGATGATAGACACTAACAATCTGATATGTCCAATTGTTCATAGCAATAGCACTGAGCTCCTGTAAAGGTTCACCCTCACAATCCATAAAAATGATGATAGAAGCCTAAAACGGAAATTTACACATCTAAGGAAACGTTCTATAACATATAACAAAATGAAGAAAATCATCGATGCTTTTCACGACAAAATACACAAAAGATATGATGGCAACGAAGAAGTAAAATGTATCTAATAAGACCACGTCTACGACACTCAAAGCACATAAGCGAATTGTCATAGGGTAGAGTTAGGAAAGGACTAGTAATTCTCCTTCTTTGATTTGCGTTTTGATGCAGCATTCTTCTCCGACTTGCGCTTCGTACCACTGCTGTTAAGGATTTGATCAATTATGTCATCCACGTTGGGTGGTTTTGGAATATATAGGATGGATTCCATATGCATGGAGAGGCTATTTTGTTATCCTTGTGCCGACCATAATATAGCCCATTCACTTTGAAAAGGATATTCCAAGTACCTTCTCCGAGCTCGTCGCATGTGATGGATGTTGAATGATCTCCCTCCTTCTTATAGTAAGTGCACCAATGTGATACCGGTAGGCAAATTTGATTACCATCCCAAATCTTTCTATAGGGAATATCCTTGCCATCTCTCGCCTTCCACTCTTGAGCAAGAGGAGTAGGAATGTCCATATTTAATGTCACGTACTCCTCAATAATATCAAGTTGGTGGCGAATGTACGGACTCACGGGGATCAGTATGTAGTCCCCATACTGATTGTGCATTATCTTGACATCCGTGGAAGGGAGCATTCCCGTTTGGAGTACTACGCTATGATCGTCATAACGCAAGACTTGTTTAAATTCACGCTGTAGCGGTGTAGGATTATGTACCTTGGTTGTTTCTTCCACTGGCCTCAGTTGTAGATGATCTGATCGTAGCGAACCTTGTAACGTTTGACCGCCATTTTGTCCTACTAGTGCAGCAGATGGAGAAGATGCCTGAAAATGGAAAAGATTGTATTAAGTTTACGTTCAAGGGAGGAGAGGGAGGAAAGTAGCGACTTACCATTTTAGTTGGATAATAGAATAGGGAACTAGAGAGAGAGAAAATGTGCGTCCGTCACTCGTGCGATTCAACGATGGAATGATTCCCACTGTGGAAGGCTCGCTATTTATATAGAAATGCTTGATTCTCATTGGATGATGATCCTCATTGGACAATAACATCAAGCTGATTCCAAATCTGGCCTCCGTTTACCAATCCGAGCCTTCGTTCGTCCGCTGGAGCTGTTTCTTGGGAAATTCTAACTCTGTCGTTTTTCGCCAATCTCCCAAATCTTAAATGGCGTCTCACATCTAAACGAAGACAGATATGCACAAGCCGTTTCTTTCACTGAATTTGTCTCACTCTTAGCTTTCAAACGAGCTATTGCACGACTTTCTACGATCACTAGAACCGAAATTGGAAGATCGGTGCCGGGGGGGGGGGGGGGGAGGTCGGTGAAATTTGATGGAAACTGCTTTGGTAAAGGTCCCAGGTCGAAATGCGACACTTTGGAAAATTTTCAAAATTTTGCCCATACAAAGTCACTCTGACACTTAGGATTTTTTCAGGTGAGCTCCGACCTAAAATCTTGTAACAGCTCTAACTTTTGAACGGCTGGTCCGATCGACTCGCGGCAAAAATGTCACCGAGCAGTTTTTTCTCCTCTTTCAAACGAGTAGCTGTAAGACAAAATCCATCCACTAGAACCAAAATTAGAAGATCGCTGTCGGGGGGGGGGTCAGTGAAATTTGATGAAACAAACTTTGGTCAGGGTCCCAGGTCGAAATGCGACACTTCGGAAAATTTTCAAAATTTTGTCCATACAAAGTCACTCTGACACTTAGGATTTTTTCAGGTGAGCTCCGACATTCCACCCTCTCAACCTGGCCGGCACACCACGCCAACCTGGAGAGCGCATCACAAACCACCTCTCGCTACGTCGTCGGGCCAGAGGGGGGGACGTCAGACTCGAAGCAACACGGTGGCGGACCACGACCAACTCGTCTGACAGGAGGGGGGACGTCAGACTCGAAGCAACACGGTGGCGGACTACGACCAACTCGTCTGACAGGAGGGGGGGACGTCAGACTCGAAGCAACACGGCGGCGGACCACGACCAACTCGTCTGACAGGAGGGGGGACGTCAGACTCGAAGCAACACGGCGGCGGACCACGACCAACTCGTCTGACAGGAGGGGGGGACGTCAGACTCGAAGCAACACGGCGGCGGACCACGGCCGACTCGTCTGACAGGGGGGGACGTCAGCGACGGCGGCCATCTTGCGCGGTCCAGTGGTGGAATTTTACTTACTACTATCGCCGTGTTCTTCCTTCCAATCAGTTGGCCGGTTCCTCCCATTCAAATGATCTAGGTAGTTCCAAGTTCAAAGACACTGACTCAGTCACTCACCCATCCCGTCAATGTAAGCCGTTAAAACTTCGTCCTTCAAAGAAAGACCGTGTGACTGCACCGTCTGTTCTACTTTTTAATGCTAGATCCCTTTTTAACAAGGTTGACGATCTACGTATCCGTGCATCGAAGTTCAAAAACGACTTCATTTGTGTAACTGAATCCTGGCTGGATCCGAGTATTGATGATGACGTTATTTCTATTCCTGGATATAGCATTATCCGTCAGGATAGAGACAAAAACGGAGGTGGTCTGGCATTTTTTTGCAAGAATGATCTTACAGTTGCTGTTGTTCCTAGCCGAACTGTTGATAGCATCAAGTCAAATTTAATATGTTGCTACGTACAAGATTGTGATGCGTATATTAGCGTCATTGCCGTGCTCACAACGTTATGATTGATCTGCAGGAATTTATTGATGATTCACAGTCCCACTTTGTTATCACGGGCGATCTGAATGACCTTCGTCATCTGCTTTCGGACTTTCGTACATGTAATCATTTAAAACAAATCGTTCAGTTGACGACCAGAGGAAGTAATGTATTGGATGTATTTGCTAATAACTGTTCAGATAAATTTGATTCTGCTTCTCTTATCGTCCCTTGGGCAGGTTGACCACGAAGGTGTCATGGTGAAGTCCAAGTTACTCCTCCAGCTGAAGACGACAAAGTTTAATGTTGATTCGTTTACTCCCATGCTCCTTTGATAAGTGTTGTTGGAATTTCCTTGCCTCTGCTGATTGGGATTCTGTCTGTCATCAGTTTGACGATGTCAATGTTGTAGCCGAGCGTTTCCAACTGTTTCTACGATCCGTTTACATTTCATTTTTTCCGGAAAGGTCTGTTAGGATGAGGAACAATGACCTTGAATGGCTCACTCCCTCTCTGAAATTTTTATCCGATGCTCGAGACAAAGCTTTATCCAAGGGCTATTACGGTAAATACCTCTGCCTTAGAGAAAAATTTATCAAAGAAGCAAGCAAAGCTAAGAAAAAGTATTACGCGAGGTTAAGAACTTCTAATTCCTCCAATGCCTGAGAAGTAATCAATAAACATAGAAAGTGTTCCGGGTATACCAACATTAGTGAAGATAAAGCTAATTTTTTAAATGAACAATTGTATTCTTTCTTTTCGACAGCTGACATCGATAATTTTCGTGATTCCCGCCCGAAGCAGAACTATGTTTTACCACATGTTACTGAGCGGCTTGTGATTGACCAAGTGAGGCGATGCAAGTCCAACTCGATTGGTCCCGAGTGGTATCCCGGGCGTTTTCTTTCGTTTGTTCATTGAGATTCTTGCCGAACCCTTGACCAACATTTTCCATTGTTGCTTTGATACAGCCAAATTTCCTCTGTGCTGAATACTAGGTTTTTTTACATTCCTCTTCCAAAAAACAACTCAGGTTTCGGACCGATTTCTATTTTACCTTTTCTGAGCAAGGTTCTTGAGAAATTTGTCAGAGACCTAATTATCTCACCATCGTTGACGAATTTTTTCGATTCCCATCAATTCGGCTTTGTTCCATCGGGCTACAAAGGATGCACGAATGTTGTCTTATCAATCCCTTTTAATTGTCTCAATCACATCAGCGCCAACAGATCCCACTCTTGCCGCATCTTAGCCATTGACTTTCAAAAGGCTTTTGATAAAATCAGCCACCTGTCCCTTCTGAATGTATTAGCTAAGATTGATCAACTTAATCAGCTTGTCGTTTCTTTTCCAACAGTTTTCTGACTAGCAGATTTCAACGAGTCGCAGTCAACGATATTTTCACTCCTTGGAAAAAAGTTGACAGCGGGGTTCCACAGGGATCAGTTATGGGTCCCTTGCTATTCGTCATCTTCATCAATGATCTCCCCCGCTTTGCTTCAACAAGAATTGTTGCATATGCGGATGACATCACACTAATTCATCTTGCTAGTTCTTCCACTGCCGATACCTTCCAGGATGACATCAACATATTCTCTTCGTGGGCAGAGGAGAAGAAGTTGACTATCGATGTTAACAAAATAAAAGCTCTGACTGTATCTAGGACCTCCAAAGACTTCATTAATTATCCTATTATTATCAATGGCATCAAAATCGAAGAGGCAGGTCAGCTAAGGATTCTAGGAGTTATTTTCTCGGCTGACTTGTCCTAGAGTGCCCAATTCACTTTTTTATACAATAAGTGCCGTAGAGCCATGTCCATTGTGAAAAGCTTGAAATGTAAAACTTTATCAGATGATCTTGTGTGGCGAGCATATATTGGCCTTGTTTTTTTCGCAAATTGCTTTCTGTTGGCCTACAATCTGCGATATTAATGTAAACTCTTTCCGCAAACTAGAGAGGCTCGACAGAGTTGTCAGAACTTCTGACTCAGAAGATGGTCCAATCTAACGAATGAGCCATGTTGTATAAAATTGGTATTCGACTTATACACAAAGTTGCAAAAAACCCGGTTTGTACTCCGATCTTTTCAATCGTACTCCGAATTTTTTATCAAGCGAACATTAGTTTTGCCGAATGTACGTCATAAACGTCTACTGTTATCACATCAGCGTCGGCATGCATTTTATAACAAGTAATTTGTAAAGTTGTCTGAGTTCACGTGATTTGCGCAGCTAAGTATCCATATACCGCTCTTTGTACTGGAAATAAATTATTATTATCATCCGTTAATTTGGACATTGTCTCCGAATTTGTTTGCAAGATCCACAGTCAATTTAATGTGTCCGATGTGAACGAAGCAAGATATACTAAACTCATTCAAATGAGTGGCAAAATCAATAAGGTGAGTTTCGAAGTTTCGATTAGTCTTTATAGCCTAAATGTATGTGAATACGGTCTCGTAAAATGTGCATGTAACGCATTTTCATATTTCAGGAAATCCTTTTACAAACGTGAAGGAGATAGATTGCGCACTACTTCCACCTTCTCGGAGTACTCTAAAGGAGCAAGTACTCCGCACCGAGTATATAACCACAATGTGGATTAATGCAGCAAGACCCCATCCCGTTGATGGGTTGAGCCCCAGTTCGTACGGATGGAAATTAGACTGTTTTTTGCGATCGAAATGGTATGATGGACCATCAATACCTAAACATGTTTTCACTGACTCGAGCAACACAAATGGACGAACACGAAGACTCGCCATGAAGTGATGACTGTGACTCATCAACGTGTTGAGATATTACACATCTACTTGATGAATTCATACATTTTTAATCTTGCATTCATGTATTTCACATATAATGCTTTCATAATCATTGACCTGTTAATGTTCATGTAGCTAGAGGCAATAACAGGGCATAAACAATTTTCAGTTCAAGGTCATTCGGGAGCGTCTCTCAAGGTCAGCCCACCAACCATTACGTCTGTTAAGGGTCAGAATTGAGGAAAGAATGGGGAACAATTCGACATTGGTTTCAATCGGTCACCTTTTGCTTTAATCTAGCCTAGTTGTAGGGTGCTACATGATAGGGCCCTGTGTTTACCGACCACTAAAACCTAGCCAGACAGTCAGTTTCCAGTATTATTAACCACGTACTACATGTTGGCATACAAAAAATTGGCAACCTTTTCGTCTATGCTCGACCGCCCCTGGCGCCTGGTCTAACATTTTTCCCAAATGATTTTAGGAAATGACTTGTTAAAATCTGAGAAATGTCAAGTGGATCTTGAATTTGATGTTCTATATATTGCCTCCAAAGCTTGGAAAATTACCATATTGCAGCCCCAATCCTCTTCCCCTGCTGCGCTTGTCCTGTAGTCTTGTTTCCCTCCCTCCACATTCAGAGAATATGTTAGAATGCCGAATTTCTGGACCATTGAGCCAGTACACTGACTTACTGTTTGAAGCAAAATATTCCGCTGATTTGATAATTCCTGAAGCTGTCGTCTCTTGTAATTCTAAGGGTAAAATTCCTTTGACTGTCATCAACACATCTGATGAGGTAGTGAAGTTGCGACTAAATGATGAGTTACGCTCCCTTCACCCTACCAACCGTGGTCACCTACCAACCGTTTTGTATCCTTTGTTCCCAACTTCTCCCAGATAGCTGCACCACTCAGGATGCTTGAATTATCAAAGCATTGGTGTTGGAGTAAGGAATGTGAGTTCACCCGTTTTGGCTTCTCCAGATTCTGGTCTATCTGCTTTCTGCTTTGTTATTGATTATGATGCGAGTGACTCGGGAATTGGTGGTGTACTCTCCCAATTTCAGAAAGGAGAGATGCGCGTTGTTGCCAGTGGTCGGGCCAGAGATTTTTCCATTTTTCCGCAGCTCTACAAAATTTTTGCAGGCCTACTAATACCAGCAAATTATATCATATTTCATGATTATGAAAAGTAAAACACCGCTCTTATCAAAACTTGACCAACGCCCAGTATCTGTTGAGAAAAGCTGATTTTTCAAAATGTCTTGTGCAATTTCAGCAACTTGCTTTCTTGTAATAAGCCAGATTTTTCGGAAGTAACTCCGCTTCGTCATTGATGATTCACAACAGATTTTTCGCAAATATATCTATCTGATTGCCAAACTATCTGATTCCATGAACTCGCTACTACCGCCATCTATTGTTAATGTTCATCATCATTTTGTTAATGCCAAACTACATGAATTAAAAAAACTGGCATTTTGTTACCGAATCCATCTTATCAACTAGTAAATACATGTGCATGTAGCAAATATAGCCAAAAGTCACTGACCTTACAACTAAGCCTCCAACAAAAATTCTTGTTATTACATGTAACTTAAGACATGATCCTTTCCAGTTGATAACTGGCGCTGACAGGAAGGTCACAACAAAAAAGAAATAAACCAATCAGCAATTGTCAGGAAGTAGAAGTTCTCATCAAAAGAAAACAAGTGATAATTACGGATCGAAAGAGAAACAACGGATGATGTAGAAATTCAGCGGTGTGCAAATCTGAACTTGTAAAGATGCAACAATCCTGTACATAAAAACTTTGAGTATGGTATCTCTGAGTATGATATTCTCTTTCCATTGATTCCTCCTGCTCCTCACGCAGCTGCCTTGCTTGGTTTTCCACTAATATTGCACTGATATTTCCCATCAATTCTCTCCGTCTCGAAATGCATCGAGCTTGAGGGTATAGATTCATCCCAAATTTCCCGGCACGTGGAGGAACTGAAGTCGATCAGTGGCGATTGAACAAGCATCAAATTTTGACATCTGTTTACAGGAAAATGCTGGAAAAATTGGTAGCCGAATTAATCTTATGATCACATTATTTCTGCAACAGACGAAGGTCTTAGACCGAAAACTTGTGTACCAATGAATCTGATTCGAGCAGAACAAAATGTGCTTTCCTGCAATGTTATCAACTCCGGCTCGATAGTTCTACATCGCATTAATGCTTTCCATTCCCTCTTATGTTACTTTTTGCCTCTATCTTTTATCTCTAAGTGTTCTGAAGCATCGAATTTATTGTCACAAAGTTATTCTCCTTTTTTTGCTGTAACTGTTTTCAACTTTTTCTGATGGTCATCTGTAGACTTCTTTCCTCTTTCTCCTCTTGTTCTTTCAAACAAGCCTTGGAATGCTGCTTGGCCAACGACACTTTTTTTACGAAGACTGTCTGTGATTGGCTACGTGTGGCAGAACTGATTGTCGGCAGATAGGTCAACGCTCACACACTATGTTGATCCTAAACAGATGTCTCGAGATTCAGACATCTTATTTTTATGGACTTTGCATCATTTAAGCGAAAATTCCATAACAGTATATCCTCCAGGGCCAGCTATGAAATTTTCTGCCTATCTGGTATAAAATGGGGTAAATTTTTCGCAGCATTCACGTCTTTAGAATGCGTCTTCAAATTTTCTGAATGAGTAAGAGAACCGTTTGTAAGATGAGAGTGCATTCATTAAACATCGCTCATCGCTTGATTTAATCTTTTTGGGTGATCTTCAAAACCACCAGCTGTTCGAGGATACTTTGGACAACTTAATGACAATGTAACTGATAACACAAGTTTAAACATTGTTTTCTGCATCTATCAGGGTCGTTGCATCGTTAGCTGAATATCAAAAGTAAGAGTAAATCTTATGGGAAGTGTGGATGTCGAGCGCTTCAAATGACTCCAGTTGCGTTCAGAATTTCAGGTATTGAGCGGCTGTACAAAATGAATTTTAATACATATATCCGACAACAATGCTCATATCAATTTGAATTTTATCTGTTTCGTCGAAACATTGATTGAAAAAGTATTTGAAATCAAATCGGTTATCTTTCATAAAACTATCGGCAACTTCTTAAACATGGCTTTCAAAGTTTCGTATGTGGTTACAACATCCACAGTAACTCAGTAGATGCTAAGAACTACTGCTGCGATTCTTCTATTTTGCTGAACCTGTTACAAGATGTAAGACGCTGTGAATAATATGAAGCTTTAACTAAATAATAACATAATGAATTACATGCTGACTAGTTGTCATTAGTTTGCATTTTCCATCCTATAGACCAGCATTTATTCTAGACAACATAGGTTCATTTAAATGTAAGAATTACAAGGTTTAAATTTTTCGCAGGACCAAGTCAATTTTTTTCGCAGCGAGTTCATTTTTTTAACATTTTCGCAGATTTTTGCTGTGCGAAAATTTTCGCAGCTGGCCCGACCACTGGTTGTTGCATATACCAATAAGGTATTATCTAGAGAACAGAAATCCTACTGCCTCACACAAAAGGAGATGTTTGCACTAATATATTGCGTGGAACATTTTAGGGAGTACAATGCACTCCCGAAAGTTCCTCATCCGAGCCGATCATGGTGCACTCCGTTGGTTACAGCGGACAAGTACCTCAAGAAATGAAATGCTGAACTGTTCGCTGGAATTCAATTTAGGACGCTTATGATTTCGATTTGGATGCAGATATTTTAGGAAGATAGCAAGAATATCAATTTGAGATTCAATATCGTCCAGGAAAATGCCATGGAAACGCGGATAGCTTAAGTCGAAGACCCTACAGAAAGTCAGGCCATGTCCCTCATGTAATCCTGAGCAAGCTATCTAGTCCAACTACCTGACCGACGGCACAAAGCAATTATTGTTAGAGCAATTATCATCCAGAGATAGCTTGCCTTGCAACATCCCTGAGGAATCCACAACAAGAAGATCAGAAGAATTAAGAATTTGCCCGGTGAGACGATGAGGCTCTGATGTCCACAGTCTTAGGTCTTCGGATAGTGAGACGTCGAATAACTCTGTAGCAAGCACCACACATGAACATGCACAGCTGGTTCATGCAAAACCAATAATTTTGCCGAAAGTGAACTTCGAGAGGGAACAATAGTTATATCCAAGCATCAAGACAGTTATTCTCGCCAAACAGAGCGCCAATAGTAGACCTTCCAAGGAATTGATATCTGGGTAGAATCACCCGATCTCTGTTTGTTGAGTGGGAGCAGTTAACTTTAACAGCACAGGGACTGGCACGTAAATCAAAGAATTCCTAACAGTTAGTTGTTCCTTGGAAAGTGAGACCCCTTGTTCTATCAGCATGCCATGATAAGAGTGGACACAGAGTAATTACAAAAACTAGAGGAGTTTTCAAGACCTTTTGGTGGCCAGATTCTTCCAGGATAGTTGCTTATCATGTTAGACGCTGTTTGACTTGTGCAAGGAGTAAACGTACTGGTCGTAATCAAGTTGCGCACTTAAAACCCCTTCGCAAAAATCAAGTAGCTCATCTTGACCTTGCCGGACCTTTCAGTGAGTCAAAATACGGTAACACCTATGTTGTTGTCATGATAGACCGATTCACGTCATGGATTGAAGTAACTCCTGTACCAAATAAATTACCCTCAACAGTTGCTGAAGCCTTTGTTAAGGAATGGGTCAGTAGAGTTGGGGTTCCTGACCAACTGTACACAGATCAGGGTAAGGAAGTGTCTGGGAATGCAATAAAAAACAATTTGCCGAATTTCAGGCACGGAGAAAATTAGCACCAGTCCTTTGCACCCACGATCTGATGGAAAGGTAGTTGAGAGGGCCATTCAAGAACTTAGGGCCAATCTGAGACTATCAACAACAGAATATCAAAGAGACTGGGAACAGCGGTTACCACTTTCTCTCTTGCATCTGAGAACTATTGAGAGCAGTAGTACGGGATATACTCCATCTATGTTGACACTAGGTCGAGAACTCCTTCTTCCACATGAGGCACTTATAGATATTCCACATGAATTTGAAGCGAATTTAGATGACTATTCACAAGAATTGGTTGGAAGACTTCATTCAGCTCAAGAAAGAAGCGATGGATAAATGTCTAGGGGCACAAAGGAATCAAAAGCGGGTTTTCGACGCTCATTGTTACGGTGATGCCTTGAAAGTTGGAGATTGGGTTTTCGCTGAAGGTCATCCGACACATACTCGTGATCCTCTTCAGCTCCAAGGTCCATATCAAATGTCCAAAAAGATGAATGAATCTATGAGCTCAAACCTGCTTTGAAGTCTGATGGAGAATGGGTAAATTCTTCCCTTAAGCGCAGAAAGGTCATGCACTTTAATCAATTGAGGCGTGTTAAGTCAACTGATTTTGTCAGAGAGCGAATTCAGAACCATGGTGCATGTAGTCCTATTGTTCTTATCAACTCCACCACAGAAGTATGAAAAATCGTTGTACCCAAGTATCGATAGAGGAATCTGATCACCCTTTACATGATAGCCCTTCATCAGAAACTGTGGAATGGGAGGTGCTAGATATCACAGATCGCCTGATTAGTGTAGGTCAAGATTACTCTCAGAATGAAGAAAACAGACTCTAAAAGTAGTAAGGAATCCTCCCAACTGCGCACAGCGCCCCCCCTCTGGAGCGTGAGTTGAGTTGTTGTGGTTCTGGGTCGACCGGCCGGGTGGGTAGTGGTCGACCGTCGTAGTTGTTCTTGGGCGGCGGTCTGTGTTTTTGGTATGTAGCATTGGTTCTAGGGTTGTTTTGTGTTTAGATTTGGTTTCCTGATGAAATTCTGCGTCGACATGTTGTGTTTCTTGGGTGTAGGTGTGTTTTTGAGTGAGAAAATGGCTGTAGCGGCTAAACGAAGCCTCCTACGTGAAAATGGACGGCGGATTTGGACTTTGTGGCCAATTTTAGGTGTAGGGGACTTGTTTCCAAAGTCGTCGGCCAAACAACGAAGAACTTCGACCTCCCCCTCTCGGCAGCGTTCTTCCAACTTTGGTTCTAGAAATGGTAGAGTCGTGCGATAGCTCGTTTGAAAGCTAAGAGTGCTATAAATTGATTGGAAAGCACAGTTTGACCCTATCTTCCTTTGTTGAGGCTTAGGAGTGACATTGAGACTTTTGCCCATGTTAGAGAGCCGTCAGAGGTTAAGTTTTGTGCTTTGAGCTCCAGCGGGCGAACGAAGCATTGGACGAGAGAACTGAGACCAGATTTGGAATCAGCTTGATGTCATTGGCCAATGAGGAGCACATCCAATGAGAATCCAGCATTTCTCTATAAATAATGAGGTTTTCAGAGTGACAATCATTCTATCTTTGAGTCGCACAAGTGTCGGACGCACGTTCTCCCTCTACATTCCTATTATATTATCCATCTGAAATGGTAAGTCGGAAACTTCTTTCCTCTCCTTCCTTGAGTGTCAACTTAATAGCATCTCTTTATTTTCAGGCATCTACTACATCTACTACATTTACAGAACAAGATAGTGTTCAGACGTTACAAGGATCTCTACAATCAGATCGTCTTATGTTGAGGCCAGTAGAAGAGACAACAAAGGTACATAATCCTACCCCACTACAGCGTAAATTTAGACAAGCCATACGTTATTACGATCATAGTATAGTATTGCAAACGGGAATGATTCCTTCCACTGAAGTGAAGATATTGATCAATCAGTATGGGGACTACGTAGTCTTTCCTATGAATCCATACATTCGTCGCCAACTCGACATTATTGAAGAGTTTGCAACATTAAATATGGACATCCCTACTCCCCTTAGCAAGGAATGGAAGGCGAGAGACGACAATGATACTCCATATAGAAAGATATGGGATGGTAAAAAGCGTTCTTTACCACTATTGCATTGGTGCTCATGCTATAAAAAGGAAGGAGATGAAGTGACACCCAACAGATGTGAAGACCTCGCAGAAGGCACTTGGAATATTGGTTTTGCTATCAGTGGAATATATCATGGCTATCACCAGAACAGCAAATTAGGCTCTACATCGATGCACGCTCAATCCATCCTATATATACCAAAGCAACCAGACGTTCATGATATTATTGATCAAATCCTCAACAAGAGCGGTACAAAGCGCAAGTCAGAGAAGAATGCTGCCGGTAAACGCAAGCCAAAGAAGGAGAATCAGTAGTCCTTACCTATCTCTACCTTATGAGAATTCGCTCATGTGCTTTGAGTGTCGTAGACGTGGACTTATCAGATACTATATATGAAATTGAAAGCAAGTAGGTTAATTCTCCGAACGTTTTCGGCCACTCTTTTCAGGGAGTTACATGGCAATGACAAGTCACGAAGTGCGAGCGCATGATAAAACAGTGTTCAACACATCAATCAATACTACATCTACGCTACCAAATATTTTACAAGTTACTACTACTGTTAAATTAATAAGTAATGTCAAACAAGAAGTCAATACAAAAGATAATGCATGCACAGAAGCAGGAATACTGATGAAAGATTAAAAAGATAGTGCTAAAGTCATAACATAATCCTTCTGAGAGGAGAGCACTGGCTTCTCTCTTTGAATCTCAAGATCTCTCCATGATCTTGAGCTCTTTGAAGATCTTGACTTTCCGAAGGATCCTGAAAGCCTCTTTGGGATCCGGAGGTGTCTTCCAGCACTTCACAAGATGCTTGGTGATAGAGGAGCCAGTATCTTTCTTCTTTCCATCTATGAGCCACTTCGGGATATGCTCTTTCGTTCTGTCTCCAAGATGCCTTTGTGTCCTGCCAATATAGCTGTCACTACAGCCACACGAGAATTTGTATACGACGTTGGGGGCGGGAGATGACGGCAAGGGGTCTTTGACAGTCTTAGTCAGAGCCTTGACTGTGTGATATCGAATCACAACTTCTGCGGCTGGGAATGCATTCATCACAGCAAGTCGGATTCTACTTTTCTGTAGAGCAGATCTGACTAAGACTGTCAAAGACCCCTTGCCGTCATCTGCAGTGACAGCTATATTGGCAGGACACAAAGGCATCTTGGAGACAGGATGAAAGAGCATATCCCGAAGTGGCTCATAGATGGAAAGAAGAAAGATACTGGCTCCTCCATCACCAAGCATCTTGTGAAGTGCTGCAAGACACCTCCGTATCCCAAAGAGGCTTTCAGGATCCTCCGGAAAGTCAAGACCTTCACGGAGCTCAAGATCATGGAGATATCTTGAGATTCAAAGAGAGAAGCCAGTGCTCTCCTCGCAGAAGGATTATGTTATGACTTTAGCACTATCTTTTTAATCTTTCATCAGTATTCCTCCTTCTATGCATGCAGTACCTTTTATATTGACTTCAATTATTTGACTTCTTGTTTGACATTACTTATTAATTTAACAGTAGTAGCAACTTGTAAAATGTTTGGTAGCGTAGATGTAGTATTGATTGATGTGTTGAACACTGTTTAGCATGCGCTCGCACTTCGTGACTTGTCATTGCCATGTAACTCCCTGAAAAGAATGGCCGAAAACGTTCGGAGAATTAACCTACTTGCTTTCTATTTCATATATAGAATTGTACCGGGAGCAGAGTGCTTCAAATTCACTTATCAGATACATTTTACTTCTTCGCTGCTGTTACGGGTTATTATTTTCTTAATATTCCCAAAACATATGATTGAAAAATGTAAATGAAAAATGTGGATAAATTATATTGTGAAAATAAATAAATGGTGCAAACAGTCCTTACAAGTTCACAGTTATAAGACAGTCACAGCACCAACAGAGTCTCCAGATTCTTCCAGGACCACAAGCCGTGGTGATCACGTCCGCAGCAGTTCGATGATAGTTCGCACATAGAAGATAGGCTGAAACACCGTCAACGGCTCTCGCCGACAACTTCGCTTGGAGAGACCAGATTGCGTGAGCGGACGTTGTTCATGCCGCGTTAAATACGTCTGAAGATTCGCTCACGGTCAGCTACCAATTGTTTGGTCATCCATTGTCTGATGACATGTCATGTCTGTTGTCAGTCATGCACCGTAGATAGCTGACAAGTTGGACTTTTGTATGACATTGGAACTTGAAATGCATGCCGCGGAAAAGTTATTGCTCTAACAATGGAATGGAGATTGCTCTCACAAAACAATAAAATGCATAATAAAGCAAGAAGACAAACTGCCTAGCACACAACACGCCCCACCAAAAAAATAAAAATCACATTTTTATTTAACTTCTCGACAAACGATCTGCTATGATGTTATCTCTCCCGGGTACATGTTGAATGATAATATTATATTCCTGTAACAACAGACTCCATCTCAAAAGTCTCTGATTGTCATTTTTCATTCTGTTAATGAAAACTAACGGATTGTGATCTGTGTAAACAAAAGTAGCTCGCCGGCCTTTGAGGAAATACGCAAGGTGTCTCAAACTTTGAACCAAAGCTAGGGCTTCTTTTTCAATCGTACTGTAATTTCTTTCGTAATGATTGAATTTCTTCGAATAATATGATAATGGATGCTCGTTCCCTTCCTCATCATCTTGAGCCAACAATGCACCAAGACCAAGGCCGCTAGCATCGACATAATTTGAATGGTTTTTCAAATGTAAGTACTGATAAAATCGGTGGTGATGCCAGCATTGTTTTGACTTGTTCGAAAGCTACTTGGCATTCATTACTCCAAGTATATTTTATTTTTGGGCTCGTGAGGCTTGTCAAAGGGTGTACATCTGCGTAATTTTTGCAAAATTTTCTATAATACCCAGCCATACCAAAGAATCTTCTTAGTTCCTTTCTTGAGTTAGGTACAGGAAAGTTTACAACGGCTTGAACTTTTGCCACAATAGGTTTTATTTTCCCATGTCCGATTTCAAAACCTAAATAGTTTAGCGACTGTTTCCCAATCTCGCTTTTGCTGAGGTTGATTGTTAAATCGGCCTCGCCGATTCTTTGGAATAATTTTCGTATTTGTTCCAAGTGATCTGGCCAGTCATTACTATAAACGATTATGTCGTCAATGTATACGGCGCAGTTGTCTAAATTTTCGACGACTTTATTAGCTAGTCTTTGAAATGTTGATGCGGCATTTTTCATTCCGAAGGGCATAACTTTGCATTGAAATAAACCCTCTTCGGTGACGGAGGCTGAAATTCGCTTTGCTCTTTCTGTTAAAGGAACTTGATAATATCCTTTCAATAAGTCAAACTTGCTGATTATTTTCGAATCTCCTACTTGTTCAATGCAAGTCTCGATATTCGGCAAGGGATAATTGTCTGCGATTGTCAATTCATTTACTTTTCTATAATCGGTGCAAAAACGATGAATTTTATCTGGTTTTGGTACCAAAATGCATGGTGAACTCCAATTGCTGTTGCTATTTTCTATTATGCTATGATCTTTCAGATATTTTACTTCCTTTTTCATAATTTCTCTTTTCTCTGGATTCATTCTGTACGGACTCTGTTTTATTGGCCTTTCTTCAGATAATTCGACATCATGTTCTGCCCACGTAGTTATTTGCGGATGATCGGAAAATATTCCTTTGTGCTCTTTAATTATTTCTTTTATCCTTTCTTTCTGTTCGGAATCGACATGCTGGAAATGGCTATCAAGATTTTCTAATATCTTTGAATTATTCATTCTTGGCATGATGAGATTGACTTCTTCTGCATCACCCGGCGATGCCAAGTTCGTCAGCGATGTTGCCGCTGCAGACTCCCCTGACGCAATCATAGTGATCGAAGTGCCTGTAAAATTTTCTTTTATATCACCCAGTGCAGGTAAATTCGTCTGCGATGCTGACACCAGACTCTCCGGCACAGCATCAGAAGGGTTTGACTCAGTTGTTGACTCTTCGTCTCGGTCGTGATATTTCTTGAACATATTTATGTGACACATTCTTTGTTTCTTTCTTCTATCCGGAGTTTCTATAACATAGTTGACTTCACTTATTTTCTTTTGTATCACATAAGGACCTTGATACACTGCCTTCATCGGATCTCCCGAGATTGGGAATAATAAGAGTACTTTTTCACCTTGCTGAAATGTTCTTTTGTGTTTCTGTCAAATTGCTTCTTCATTTTACTTTGCGAATTTGTTAGATTAGCCTTTGCAGACTTTTGTATCTCAGTGAGTCTTTCTTTGATCTCAGACACGTAGTCTAACAAATTCGTGTTTTTCTTCTCTTCGCTGAGCATATTTTCTTTCATCAACTTCAGGGGTCCTCTAATTTCATGACCGTAAATTAATTCAAATGGACTAAATCCGAGTGAATCTTGAACTGTTTCGCGGATGGCAAATAATAGCATTGGTATACCTAAATTCCAGTCTTTTTGATGTTCTTCGCAGTAAGTTTTCATCATAACTTTCAATGTTTGATGGAATCGTTCTAACGCACCTTGAGATTCTGGATGATAAGCAGTTGAACAAATATGTTTTACTCCAAGTACTTCTGACACTTGACTAAATATCTTCGATGTAAAGTTCGTGCCTTGATCTGAGCGTATGACTTTCGGTAATCCCACCATAGTAAAGAAATTGATCAAAGCCGAACAAATATTTTTGGCGTTAATGCTTCTCAATGGGATAGCTTCTGGAAATCTGGTTGACGAACACATAATTGTAAATAGATATTCATGTCCCATTTTGGTTCGTGGTGAAGGTCCAACACAATCAATAATGATATTTCTGAATGGTTCTTCGCACGCAGGGATTGGAATTAACGGCGCTTTCGGGAGATCTAACTGATGTTTACCAACTATCTGACATGTATGACAAGTTCGACAGAAGTTAGCTACATCTTTGTACATTTTCGGCCAGTAAAAATGCTTCAATATTCGATAATGAGTTTTGCGTACACCGAGATGACCACTTAATACGTTTTCGTGTGCAACGCCTAAGACTTTTTGTCGATATGACTTAGGTATTACAATTTGATGTACTTCTTGCCATGTTTCTTCAGGAGTGGCTTCTCTTGGTTTCCAGCAACGAAATAGGATACCATTTTGCTTGTAAAAGTAAACGCGCTCATTCTTATCACTCTCGTTCAGTTCTGCGGAGATGTTTTGTAATTCTTCATCGCTTTCTTGTTCTTTTATTAGTTGACACCGATCTATATTCGTTTCGAATGTTATTTCTTTCTCTTCAATATTTTCATCAATTTCATTCTCTTTTTCTGATTTCTCTTTCTTACTCATGGATCTTGTGACGGCACATACTGTTGTTTGTTCACTTTCTTTCGCTAGTTCAATCTCTTTCAGTTCATTCTCTTTCGCTTCATGATCTTTTATTTCTCCTTCGTTTGCTTCAATTTCTTTCATGTCTGTTATCATACGTGGTACCTGAACTTTGCATCCGGCTAAGTCGTTCCCAACTATCAAATCGATCCCTTCAATAGGAATTTTTTCTCGATCGACTAAACCAATTATGAAGGTACCTTCCACTATCTCCGTTTTTACGTACAACTTATGCAGTGGAGCTGAGATACATCCTCCGACGCCGCGGAGTGGAACACATAATCCTGTGTATGTAGCATCTGACACTGGAACTATGTCTTTCACTATTAATGATTGAAATGCTCCGGTATCTCGCCATACTGTAACTGGATATAAATAATCTTTATCATTACCAACTAGACCGTCTTTCGTGAAAGCTTGCTTCCCTTCTTCAATTAGTTGTTCACTTTCGTCGACTGAAGTATACCTATCATGCTCATTGACCTGAACACCATAAAAACTAGTAGGAAAGGATTTTTCCTGCTCAGTCTCAAGATGGCAGTTCGTTTCACGAACAAGCGTTACGGGCTTTCTATCGTACTTTTCTGGTCGTCAATGCAATTGCCAACATTCTGTTTTTGCATGTCCCTTTCTCTTACAGTGTTCACATTCTATTTTCCATCTTGGCGTTTCTCGTTTTCTCATATCTTCTGGCTGTTTGTTTTTATTGTCATATTGTCTGTTATCTTCATAATATTTTTCCTGTCTTTTCTCTTCATGATATTTTTCTGCACTTCTTGTGTAATAGTTTCTTGGCTTTTCATAATGGTAATACGACCGTGGCTTTTTATGCGTCAATTCGTATTGATCGGCGATTCTTGCTGCTTCGGTTATGTTTTGTGGCATCCTCTCATCTAAATATACTTGGATTTGTGGGCTCAAACAGTTCTTAAATTCTTCGATGAGGATGACATTTCGTAGTTTCTCAAACGTATCGGCGTTTTCGGCTTTCGTCCACCTATCAAATAAGACTTCTTTATCTTTGGCAAATTGTAAATGATTTTGCTCTTTCATTCTTTGCCATGAGCGGAATTTCTGTCGGTAGGCTTCTGGCACCAACTCATATGCTTCAAGGATTACTTGTTTTGCCTTTTCATAATCTTTCGCATCGCCATTAGGTAAGGCTGCATATGCCTTTTGTGCTTTACCAGTTAAAACTGTCTGCATCAGGAAGGTCCATTTTTCTTTTGGCCACTTTGCCGTTTCAGCAACCCTCTCAAAACACAGGAAAAATTGTTCCACGTCTCTTTCGGAAAACTTTGGAACTATAGATGCATTTTCTTTTAATGATGCTTCTGATTTTCTTTTTTCAGTTTCTGCTTTTGTTCTTATTCTCTCTATTTCAATTTATCTTTGCATATTCATCTCTCTTTCTCTGAGTTCTCTTTCGGCCTCCCTTTGTTCTCTTCGTTCTTCTCGTTCTAATCGCTTTTCTTCTCGTTCTCGTTCTAATCGCTTTTCTTCCAATTCTCGTTCTAATCGCTTTTCTTCCAATTCTCGTTCTCGTTCTAATCGCTTTTCTTCAAATTCTCGTTCTTGTTCTAATCGCTTTTCTTCCAATTCTATTTTTTCAATTCTAACAACACATTGGAATTTTCCGGCAACTCTCCTTGGACATACTTTTCTATCTTGCCTTCTTCGATGAAATGCCCTTTGATTCTCTGGAGTATTTGCTCCTTTCGCATAGTCATCTTAACTGGCAATTGCAACTGGATTCCAACATCGAATAGCTCCGCTTTCTTCAATTCCTTCAGCTGTTGCACATTTGGGGCTTCATTGAATTGTTTAAGGAACTCTTTAGCATCGAAGTCCATTTCTTACGTTCTTAGCTAATTCCTAACAATCCTTATTAAATAACCCGAGAAAATTTTATTTTATTCAGGAAGATCAAAAAACGCAAAAAAATTGAGAAATATATAGCTCAAAACTTGCACACGGTTAGTTTTAGCCTTATGCTTAGGCCTACAGTTTTTAAGCCTTAAGACTTAACTTAAATAGAGTGGACCGAGGAAGCGAAAAAAGAAAAAGTTCAGAACCTTAACTGGGAAGAAGTGGTAGTTCGAAGAACCGACGGCTCTCAGGCGAGCTGTGCGTCAGTGAAAACAAAGCTGGGTCCTGGCGTGGTCGCCAAATATGTTGCGGGTTATTATTTTCTTTATATTCCCAAAACATATGATTGAAAAATGTAAATGAAAAATGTGGATAAATTATATTGTGAAAATAAATAAATGGTGCAAACAGTCCTTACAAGGACAGATGGTACGTTCACAGTTATAAGACAGTCACAGCACCAACAGAGTCTCCAGATTCTTCCAGGACCACAAGCCGTGGTGATCACGTCCGCAGCAGTTCGATGATAGTTCGCACATAGAAGATAGGCTGAAACACCGTCAACGGCTCTCGCCGACAACTTCGCTTGGAGAGACCAGATTGCGTGAGCGGGCGTTGTTCATGCCGCGTTAAATACGTCTGAAGATTCGCTCACGGTCAGCTACCAATTGTCCATTGTCTCATGACATGTCATGTCTGTTGTCAATCATGTACCGTAGATAGCTGACAAGTTGGACTTTTGTATGACATTGGAACTTGAAATGCATGCCGCGGAAAAGTTATTGCTCAAACAATGGAATGGAGATTGCTCTCACAAAACAATAAAATGCATAATAAATGCATAATAAAGCAAGAAGACAAACTGCCTAGCACACAACAGCTGCCATCATGTTATTTGTGTATTTTGTCGTGAACAGCATCGATGTACTTCATCACCTTGTAATATGTTATAGGACTCTTCATCAGATGAGTGAAAACATGTAATTTCCTTTTTAGTCATCTATCATCATTTTATGGATTGTGAGGGTGAACCTGTACAGGAGCTCAGTGCTATTGCCATGGACAATTGCTCATATCGGATTGTTTGTGTTTATCATCATCATGCCAAGTGTGATCCCAAAGCTGATGGATGGGCGAGAAAACATATTCATGGACTTAATCAACAATATTTACAAGACTTTGGTCTTCCTAGTGAAAGTGCTCTTCTTATTGACTTTCAAAAATGGTTAGCAGCTTTTAATGTTGTATGTATCTTTTGCAATTATCCTACTAAGGAGAAGAAGCTACTTCCAAATCTAATCATCAATGATATTCTACTTCCACCTGGGAATAGTAGAGTTAATCAACACTATCATGAACTCCCTAAACGTTTTAAGGAATTGAGTGTTCCTATTTTAAATGTTCGTTGTAGTCGCTACATTCATAATCAATGCCTTTTTCCTCCATATCTCAACACTGCTAAAGTAATGTTTGGTCATCATTGCTCTTTGTATGATAGCTACCAACTGTATCTATTTTATCTGTTTCAAACCCAAAATTTGTGATGCATGCTTGTTAAAGTCGTTCAATAAATGCTTTTTGAAGAGATTTGTTATTTTCATGTAGCGGGTGGGATAGATGAAGGATGATAATGTCTTTCTCAAATGATTGTGGAACATTGCGTTTTCATAGACAAAGATTAAAGGGAACTATTCAAGATTATGTGATAACTTTTCATAAAGATGAGATCAACATCAAATCAGTTATTGGTGATACTAGCACTCTATTTTTAAAGTTAATGGATACGTTTTCTAATAGAATTGTAATGGCGAGATTAGTTGCAAAAATTCATTTCAGCCATTTTGGGAAGGAAGAGGTAGAAGATCGTTTCTTCCACTTTGCTTCTTATTCGATGGAAGTTGTAGATAATCTCGAAGAATTTTTTGAAAGACATATGGGAAAAATTGCTCAACGTCTTGATGCATTTAACCATCATGGTAGCAGTCTAGTTATTGAAGCGATCTCACATATTCACATTCAACTTTGTATAAAAGAAACTTAAAGATGCAATGGCACTTGATCGTAGCACAATTGGTTTTCGAGTTGTGTCTGCTTACTCTCGAAGTATATTCCTTCTGCACATGTGTCTATTATTTAGAAAAGGCTAGCAAGTTCATGTCTTCAAAAAGACTTGCTTTAGAAGTTGTTAGCAAGAGTGAAAATATGTGCGATGTATCTAAGCGAAAGGATGGAAGTGAAAAACGCATCTTTAAGAGATGTAAGCATGCTTTCTGCCAGCGCTGTTTCATACGATACTGTATTCAACTTTGTCAATGCAGTCACTGTGATACAGCTCATTTTCAGTGTCATTTCTGTCATCAAAGTTAGCACCTATGCAAATGTGGAAATATCAAGTTGTAACAATGGTTAAGAGAAAAATGGCGAAACGCAAAAGTCGAAAGTCTTCAAAATTTTTTCAGGCCATTCGAGCTCTTCGACGAATGAAAGGAAATCAGCGATATGATGCTATACGACATGCTAATGATAAATTTATTCGAGAAATTGTTTCCAATGTGAGAAGTTTGAGGACAAAGAAATTATCACCACAACAACGAAAGTTACTTAAGCGACATACTACAAAATTGTAATTCATCTCCAATCGTAAAGTTACCCTTCAAAGAAAGAGGAAAACTCTAACACAAAAGGGCGGTTTCCTTTCAGTGTTACTTCCGCTGTTAGCTCCTGTCGTAGGTGACCTATTGGGTAGGATCTTTAATCCTAAGCGCTAATTATGCAAATATTGAATCCCAAAGTATTAAAATGGATTTCAGACTTCAATGTGATAAAGTTCTGACTGTATTAGGTCCATCCCATGCAGTTAATTTCTTTCACTCTGAATTTGCTAGATAAAAGAAAATAGTTGTTTAGGGAACCTATCAATCGACTGATTTGGTGTCATGGCATCTATCAACCGTCACTCTTTCAGGAATTGCAACGTCGTAACTTTATTCGAAATGAAGGAATTATTCCAGTGGATAAGATTCAGTCCAATGATGTCGTTGTATTGGATGATCTATTAAAAGAAAGCAAGAATTCTTAAGATGTTACAGATATGTTCACTCGCACAGCAATTCACAAAAGATACTTTATAATCTATATCACACAAAATTTGTTTCCTGATGGAAAAGAAGTCCGCACACGAAACCTGAATACACACTATTACGCTATTTTTAAGAATCCACAAGAGGTTCAAAAGCCTTAATTGAAATTTTCAAGCAGCAACTGAAAAACCACACGGTTACTTATTTATTGATTTTACACAGGAGTCTACGGAAGAATTCAGATTTCGAAGTGATATTTTGAAAGAGCCTATGATTATCTACATACTATGAGATCTTATTCTCGCATGGTTGTTATTCCTCAGGATGAATATGTGCAATTGACTGCCATGCAACAAGTAAGACAACATCTCGAAAATCAAATCTATGAGAATAAATTAAATTATCAGCAAAATGCGCATATCAAAGATCCACATCGTGCTGTATTATTACAATCGGAGACTGTCGAATTAAAAAGTTTGAAGAATAAGATGCGTGACTCTGTTTCGACTGTTACACCTTTAGCATCTCGCGCACATGCAATGTCCCTTTTCAACAGCATTGAACCATATCTCACTGTGAATGATAGAGGTGAAATCATTTCAGATGATAATGAAATTATTAACGCTTCACGTTATGAAGACTTGATTCAGTATACAACACGCAGAAAGCGCCGTCAAGGCTATGTCCCACCTGGTTGGTCTTACTTTCTTAAACTATTGAAAAAGCACAATGTTCCAAAATTTGCTTTGAATAATGAAGCATTGAAGGAACTTGATTCTATTTCAGCAGTTTATGCTACTTCATCTACTTCACCGATTTAGAGTAAAATTAAAATGCCAAGGAATTGGTTTAAGAGATCACCTTCTACATCCCCTCCCACACCCATCAAGCAAACAAGGGGAAGAGAAAGACGTAGAAGAACTCCTCCAAAGAAATACATGTTCTCAGACTATTAATATGGAGCAGATGTGTTGCTTACCATGCAATGAGCCGCCAGAAGTAAATGTAACTGTAACTTGTACTTGCTGTGCCAGCTCTCACAATGAGACTCCTAATGTAAACGTAAATCCCATAAATACTGTGGTTGCTGCAAATGCAAAAAGGCAAGAAAGCAAAATCATGAGAAGAAGGAGAAAGAAACAGTCGTCATCGGATGAACTTTTAATGTCAATATATTATGATGTAAAACACCCAGCAGGATTTGCATCTATAAAGAAATTGTCAAAAGCGAGCGGTCTTCCACACTCACAAGTTAAAACAATGGTTAAAGGGTCAAGCTACATATACACTCCACAAACAAGCGAAAAAGAAGTACCGGACCCGTCATTATATTGCTCATGACATTGATGAACAGTGGCAAGCAGATTTGTGTGACGTTGCCGCTATTTCAAAACATAACTCGAGACACAATTTTATCTTAACCGTAATTGGTATTTTCTCGCGTTATGCGTGGGCTCAACCTTTAAAAACTAAAGAAGGTAAACGAGTAGCAAAGGTATTCCAGTCAATTTTCCGAGAGGGTCGTATTCCAAAGAGAATTCAGAGTGATCAAGGAAAAGAGTTCGAAAATCAGCATGTGGGAAGATTGAGAGATATGATATTGATCTGTTTAGTGTAAAGAGTGTTTATAAGGCTGCACTAGTTGAACGTTTTAATCGCACATTAAAAAATCGCTTGTGGCGACACTTCACTGCCAACTTAACACAAAATTGCACGAAGGTTCTACAAGATACGCTTTATTCCTGTAATCACTCTATTCATCGTTCTATTGGACTCAGACCAGCGGATGTGAATGCTGACAACGTAGATAGAGTGCGTGAAATATTCCAACGCAAGCGTAATAATGCAAAAAGTTATGTGAAAATAGGTGATCAAAAGTAAAGTGTTTTTGCTAAAGGTTATCTCCCGAATTGGACAGAAGAAATTTTCACAGTTTCAGGTATCATTAAAAAGGACTCCCCAACAACTTACAAGTTCAAAGATTACGATAATGAAGAAATTTATGGTAGCTTTTATCGTGATGAGATTGAGTTGGTCACTCAAAGTGAAACATATTTAGTAGAGAAAATCGTTCGATGTAAAAAACGACAAGGTGAAGAATGTTGTCTTGTTAAATGGGTCGGTTATCCTTCAAGTATGAACTCTTGGATGCGTCGTGCAGACATCTTTCATCTACGCGATCGTCAGTGATTTATGCAAAGATATAACTTGTAATGTCAAGGCCTAAGTTATGAATCCGACTGCATCGTTTTATTCACGCCCCTCCTATCTAAGTGGCGTGGGTGCAATTTACAGCGGCACCCGCCGTCAACGTGGAGGTAGCATATTTGGTGAGCTGAAATCTGTTGTAGCACCTGTCTTATCTACTGTCGGAAGATCTTTAAAACGAACTTTTTTCAATAATGCTGTTGGCTTTGCTCGTGATGTTGTTAATGACTACTGTTGTTAGAGTACTTTACTAAATCGTGGGAAAGAACGCGGTTTAAGAACTTTACAGCAAACCTTCAATGCTACTCAACAAAAGAAAGCACCTAAACGAATGAATGTTAGAAGAAAAAGAAAACAGCGCGCAGGTGGTAAGAAGCGAACTTCAAGCAAAGCTAAGAAAAGGCATTCACGCAAACGTCGCGCGCGCTGTAATCTTTCATCAAGTGCTAAACGACGACGCTGTCATAACTTCTAATCATGGGGTGCAAAACTTCAGGGTTTTGTTTGTTTGATCAACAAGCAATACAGACACATATTCTTAGCTCAAATATTGTAGATTATCATCCTCGCACAGCTGAGAATACTGGTCCTATTGAATTTGTTATTCCTGGCGCTAGCGATGATTACATTGATTTGAGTTATGCCATGGTTGATGTGAGATTTAGAATTAAACAAGAAGATGGAACTAAAATTGGAGATTCACATAAAGTTGGTCTGAACAATTTACCGCTGGCTACATTATTTCGCGATGTTTCTCTAACTATTGGAGAGCAACAGGTGGAAGGTGGTCAAAGCGATTATCCCTATAAAGCATATTTGAATGCTCTATCACAGTTTCATCCAGCAGCTCAAAACAGTTATATGGAAGCAATGGGATGGTATAGAGATCAAGCAGCACTATTTGATAGTGAGATAAACACTGGTTTTCTAAAGCGATCTGCTTTGATTAAAGATAGTAAAGTATGTCAGCTATATGGTCCACTTAATTTAGACTTCTTCAGACAATCAAAATTTTTACTCTGTAATACCAGTATGCGACTCAAACTTACATTGAATAAGCCTGAATTTTTGTTGAATGCATTTGCTACAGTTGTGAAATTTAAAATTCATGTGGAAGATATCACAGTATACATTCGGCGAGTGGTAGCTAATCCAAGTGTAATTAGAGGGCATGCTGAGGGTCTTAACCGCAACAATGCCATTTATCCCATTCAACATACAAAGCTTCTCACATTTACTATTCCTAAAGATCAAAAGAGTTTTATGAAAGATGGCCTCTTTCCATTGGAAGCCCCAAAGCTCCTCATGGTGCAATGGTTGAAAATGATGCATTCAATGGCAATGTCAAGAAGAATCCTTTCAACTTCAAACACAACAATTTAAGTGAAATTGCTTTGCGTGTAAATGGTGTTAGTCATCCTGGTCCACCCTATAAACCAGATTTTACTTATTAATTTCTGCGTAGTTATGTTGATTATATGAATGTCTTTGGCTTTTACAACACAGACGATACCAACGGACGCACAATGAAAGAGTCTAAGAATGGATATACTATTTATGCATTTCATTTGACTTCCGACAGTGATATTGGTGCACCTTATCGTCAAGCTAACGTTCCTCATAATATTCGCTTGGATCAGGAGTTCAAAACAACGCTAACTGAGACGATCAATGTATTAATATATGCAGTCTTTGATTCAAGTATTGAAATAACTAAGTATCGTGACGTGATTCTCCACTATAATCGCTAATGAGTTGGTTGAATGCTGACGATATCAAGACTAAAGTGCAGCGCAATGCAGATGAAGCTACGCTGAAAGCTTCTGATAATGTCTATTCGCTAGATACCTTAACGACTACAGTAAAACAGTATCCCATCTTTATTGTATTGAACACTCATTCACAGAATTTAGAAGGTGAGCATTGGAAAGCTATCTTTATTGGAAAAGACAGGCGTGGTGAAATATTTGACTCTCTTGCTCAACCTCCGAATATACCAACACAGCAGTGGTTGAGAAAGCATACTCGTCAATATCAACGAAATGAGCGCATACTGCAACATCTACTTTCATCAATTTGTGGTGCTTTCGTATTGTACTTCATTTTAAAACGTTTACATGTACACCAATTTAAATCTGTTATTCAAAAGTTTTCATGTAATCCATCCTCTAATGAAAAGATGATTTGTATGTTCTACAATGATTTGAAATAAAAAGCATCATGTTGGAAAAATTGTTTTTGTTTTACAATCCGTTGGTTATGTACATACTCGATGAGATAGTCCAGGATCGTATCTGCTTGCATTCAGATTTCAGTCCAGTAATGATAACTTTACTATTATGAAAGATTGCAACATGTACAGGTAACCAGCAACTAATGAGAGCCGCGTGTAAAAGTTCTGGTTCATAACACAAATTGAAACTGTTGGTATGAATCTTTAAAAACGATACATCTTCACTCAATTGAGTAGAGATCACCATATTGTCCACAGTCAGATTCGACATCAAACACTTCTCCCTCCTCCATATCCGTCGTAGTAGTTTCTGCAGCTCTAAGCGCATTGACCGCGCCGATGAATGAGAAAGGGCGCCGAGAATCTGAACAGTTCCATTTGGGAAGAGTTGAAGATTCCGTAAATTGCTCATCTTCATCACTAACATTTCCGGCCGACCAGGATAATACTTGCTGTTTGGAATTTCGTGATGTAATGTTGCGAGATCGATTTTCGTGTAGAGTCTGATGCGTCGGAGAATGTTGACGATGGTGTAGCGATGACGTTTCATGATAAAGAAATGAGTAAATAGAGCGATGTATCTTCCTTTTATACTTTTACCAACTGCCTTGATGAAATGTGAAGTAGGCAGAAAGTTGTGAATGACAGATTTGAATTCGCTGTTTGTTGAGTCGCAACCATATGCGGTTTCCTATGCGTGAATGTTTTTTCATATAGAAGTATTTCAAGTCCTTCATAATATGATTTAGAGACTGAAAATGTCGATATGATAAAGCAAATACTCTTCTTACATTTCCAGTATAATCTTTGAAACATACGTTTCGTTCATGATAAATCTCAATATATTGTAGGAAATCCAATTTCCAAGTCTTCATGATGGAGTGTGACTTTGTGTTGAAGATGGTGTCTGATTAAGATTTGCGTAGCAATGCGATGAACTCGCGTCAAATGAATGACATAATGGAGCGATGTACATATCTTCTATATTTTTCCCAATTACATTTGCGAAATGAGAAATAGATGGAGAGATGAGAATGATAGATTTGATTACCAAACTTACCAAATTGATTACCCAAGGAGATGAATTTCAACGTTTTGAAATATTCCAAATCCCTCATGACATCATTAAGACTGAAAAATTGTCGCCATGTTAATGTAATTCCTTTCGATGTATTTCCATAACAATTCTTGAAATGAACGTTTCCATCGCGATCAACTTTAATATATTGTAGAGAGTCCAAAATCCAAGTCTTCATGATGTTATGCAAATTGGTGATGTTTAGATTACCGAAATGAAAATGTCATTCTATCATGTTTTGCTTAGCAATGTGGCAACAAATAGATTTGTTGGCAATTGAGCTGCTATCTCTTCTACTCCCATTGATAATACACAACAGCTGAATGGAAAATAGGAAGTAGGCGTCACCCAAGTTGTTCACAGTAACTGTGTCTATGCTTTTGATCATGAATTGATGACTATTAATATGAGACGTACAGATGCATATCAGTGTGAAGAGGGATGTCGAGTTTACATTCCAAAATGGCCGAAGAAAGATTTCTCAACATGTAAAAAATTCGTATTTGATTTACTGAATAAAGCATGTAGACACATTGTCGAGTTTAATGCCCACGATGGCGCATATAATAATATGTATCATGCAGTTGATAAAGATTGGATTGTTGCTTTGAGTCCGAGTTTAAGAAATGATTTAGGTTACTTTGCTAGCGCCTTGACAAGCTATGATAATTATAAAGCTAATTACTATCAAAGAGGTTGTAAAAATTTAACTTATAAAGAGAAAGCCTATTATGTGGATCTTATTCCGAAAAATGAAAAGACGTTGATGAAGAAGATTGTGATTAAGGCAAGAAAGACGAACATGACTCCTGAAGCATTATTGAAGAAATTTAATTATCTCCTTCGAATAGATGGTGAACAAGTGACAACATTAACTTACAACAAAGGGTCTAATAATATCGTAATCAATAAACTAAATAATGATGATCTAGTATTGGTTTGTTCAGAAGATTTTCATCAGTTCTTGCGACATCGGTCTGCAGCTCTTCATGGAAAATTTAATATGCGCTATCTGGGACATTATAGTTCAAATCAATTTGATACAGAATGGTCCGTATCTTTATACAGAAAGTGTATAGATTCTTTAGGTGGTATCTTACATAAAACAAGAGTGCTGACACCTCGCATTATCACTTCAGTGAAATTGGCCATAAATTATATGAATGAAGTGATTAATGAACAGCATATTTCTTTTTCTGAAAAAGGTGTTCTGTCTCTTAGTGTAATTGGGAAAGATATTGAGCTGATTATGGACAATACCCCAATGGACAGTTTGGGATTTGATCAAAATACTTTTAAAAGTTGTACTGTAACAAAAGCTAGCGCGAGCATATCGTTATCGCGTCGTATTAACTATTTTCAGATATATTCCAATATTGGTGAAGATGTACGTGTGGGAGATGTTGAAGCTCCACTTCTAGCAATGATACCCTACCAACGAAAAAGCAATAGTACTCTATCTGAGCATACTTTCAGAAAGTGCATTATACAAACTTGAAATCAAACTATTTACCACAAATTGATATTGCAATTATTGACGATGCTGGTGCGTTGACTCCTTTTCATAAAGATGCTGTGACAAGCATCACACTCCATTTTCGAATGAAGAATTAATGATGAAGTATGGAAAGTGAAAATAAGGATTCGTTTCTAATTTACTTACCCAGTAATGCTTCTATGAATAAATTTCCCAATAAAAAACCATCAGACTATCGAGTAGAATTAAATCGTCCATTACTTCTAGAAGGTGAATTGGAAGTAGGTGTTTCCAGCATTTGTCATGATAGCAATATTCAGAATGTGAATGAATTGGAAGAAATGGTATTGACTCCTCGCACCCATGATGGGATGAATAATGCATTCAAGTTTCCATACCATTTAACATCAGATGGAAAGTGGAATTATGAATGGAATCAGTTAGAATCAGATTATTATGGATCATCAGATGAAGACAAAATCATTAAGGCATTCAATAGTGGCAATGCTTCTATTATGATAAATAAGGGTCAGAAAGTTTATGAGTTTACTATCTATGAATGGCACGGGAGACACTTCTCTCGTTTTCACTCTTTTACTAAAAGTCTTAATAATGAATTCTATCCACATCTCGGTTTTGGACACAGTCTGCATCTGACATCAATGGCTATTACAAATGTTACAAAAATCTATTCAAACCGAATAAACAAATTTCATTATAAATTTAAAATATTTGATGAAGATGTTGTAGAATGTGGAGAACGTATCATTTTGAAAAGCGTGGTGTCAAGCCTATGACACTTATTGAGTTACTAAAGCGATGGAATGAGACTGTGGGTAAGAAGTATGGAGACAAAGTCATGGCTCGGAAGGATAAGATGGTTATTCAGAAATATGATGACAAACTTACAGTTTATTTCTCTCCAACCTTGCGTCATTTTGTGAGACATGTATCGCCTATTATTGGAAGCGGTTTGGTTTATGCTTCTCATGAATATCACACTAAAGCTGATTCAGTTAATGATGAATGGTGGGTGGATATCTATGGTGATCGCATCAAGAAAATTTACCAATCTTATCAAGAAACTAAAGTTAGTATCAATACAATGCCGCGTCTATACAATATAGTTGAAAACTTTATTCTTGTCATAAATCCATATATACAACATAAGTTGAAGCAAGTGTTGAAAAGTAGACATGATGTAAAGACACATCACATTTCGTTTTCAATTAAAAATCAAAGTGCTGTTCTGAAGCTGGGTGATCACATTCAATGTCAATTGAGCAACAATTTGAAAAAACTCTGGCTTTTCATTGCTACAAGATACGTTTTCTACTTCATACACGATTGGTGTAGGAATACCAATGACACTTGATAAACATGAACAACATCTCTACATTCAAAGTGATCTGATTTCACCTATTTCTGTTGGTGAGAAAAAAGAATACATTTTACGTGATCTCATTCATGATAAAGATACTTCATATGGAATTGTTGAATACCTATTTTCTACCATCCTGTTATCAAACAAACTATCACGTCTATTTCTCTCAAAATTACAAATGGTTTACATGAGTGCATCCATGTGAAAGATACTAAATCCCTCATAACTTTAGTGTTTCGGAAAACAAAGTAAAGTCATTGTAAAATTTTATTGAAATAAAAAGATATGTATGAAAAAGTGTTTTGAAGAAGTGTTGAGTAAGGGATATAGGACCGTTCTAGGACAAGCAAAAAATAAAAAAAATAAGGTGCCCCAAAAATGCAAAAAAATGAATATATGAGCGATTCAGGACAACTAAAGAGAAAAAAATTAATATATGGCCGGTCCAGGACAACCAAAAAATAAAAAAAATAAGGTACCAAAAAAAGAGTTTTATCAATAGAAAATAATTTAAGGATAAAATCAAAAAAAAGTTTTAAGCTCGTTGGGATTTTTCATATACTGAGAATGAGTATAGGAAATATTTCATACACTGAAAGAGTTTTATAAATAAAAATAATTTTAAGGATAAAATCAAAAAAACAGTTTTAAGCTCGTTTGGATTTTTTCATATGGTGAAAAGAGGTTTCAAAATTTCACGTAGTCCAAAAATTTACGTAGTCTTTTCACATAGACCAAAAAATATCAAACATTTCAAAGCATTTATTAAAAAAATGGATGAAACAAAAGTGGAAGAAACCTCAAAAATGGAAGGAACCTCGAGAATATATCCTTCGTTATCACAATTAAAAACAAGTGAAATGGACATTGAAAAAATGAATAAAGAAAAACACAAAGATAGAGTACGTTATATGAAAGTTAAGGAATCTCAATTATTATTAAGATTAGAGCATTATAAAAAATTAAGAAAGAGATGGACTAAAGTTAAGAATGTAACACAAGGAATTGGCATATTCTTAACAATAAGTTTAGGTGCTTTAACAATTGTTATATCTTCAGGTGTTTTAGTAATTCCAGTAATTGCTACAGCTTTAACAGGTACGGGTGTTTTTGCAACTTCACTCGTTACAATGTTAGATAAATCTTTAATAACTAAGAAACGAAAATCATTAAAAACTAAGCATTTACATATTACAGAAGTCTATGATAAACTGCATTATTACTTTCAAAGAGTATGTGATGATAATGTTATCACGTTAGATGAGATTGAAAAATTTGATCAAATAGCTAATGAAGTAAATCAAATATCATTTCAATTACAGACACAAGTTAATGACAAGAATAAACAGGTTGGTAAAATTTCTAGTGAAAAAAATGATAAATTTTTTGGAAGAACTAAAAACTTTATTAAACAAAACTCGAAAAAATGTCAGACGTCAAAGCAATAAAAAAATAATTTGTTCAGTAAAATGTTTTTGTTGTATTCCAATGTTACCACAAAATTAAAATATTATATTCTAAAAATGGATAAAATTAAAGCTGATAATCAAAAAAGAATTCAACAATTAGATGAGTTAATAAAGAAAAAAAATATCATGAAAGAAAATCATACTCAGCATAGAATGACAAAAGCTGGTATTCAATCTGATATGTTTGAAAAAATGCAGCAAACCAAACAAGTAAAAACTGATTTTGAAAAAACTATTGAACCATTTAAAACTCTTGAAAAGAACTTGCTAATCAGGATAACCGAGTAAATATAACAGATGCAGTACTTAAAACATTATTAGATGATTATGGATTGTTAGAAGCAAATAAAGAAAAAAAATTACAAAAATCTATGTTATTTGAACATTCTACTTTCTTTTTAGATAAAAAATTATTTGCAAGATTTTATCTTGGCGGAAAAGAAATATTTCCACAACCTTTTCGAGGTTTAATTTTTCACCAGATAAATCTCCTTTTAGTCTAGATAGAAATTTTGTTGATCTTTCAAGAGGAGCAGATTTAAATAATTATGCTGTAAAAGATGTCATAAAATATAAAGCTATGTTAGATAGAGTTGGTGCAGTAAAATCTCTTAGACGTTATAAACAATTAGAAAATTTATTACCAACGGCACCATAAGTAGGAAAAGGTTTCAAAACAGAAACAACTATATTTTTACCAGATGATCCACAAGAATTATTAAATAGATTAAATATTTTAATATCTGCAATAAAAGAAGGACATGATTCTAGTTTCAATGAAATTCATGCTATATTAAAAATACTATTAGAAAAGAAGATTCTAAATGAAGAGGATTATAAAAGTATAGCTGAAATATGCTGCTTTTAATTTTTATAAAAAAATATTTGATAAAAAATATTTATTTAAAATTTTTATTAAAAAATGTGTTCAGCAGATTTAGAAAAAATTAATAATCATTTAGAAAATCTAACAGACATTTTGGGTTCATCAAAATTTAGTACGACGTTAAAAATTATAACGAGTACTTCATCACAGACTTGTGATTTAGAACCCATTCTACATTTGGAACAAAATAAAAATTATCAAATTGCATTGACTAGTTTCTCCACATTTAACACTATTCAAAACGTTATCAAAGATGTGAATGATCAATTTAGATACTCTACTGATAAAGGCAAAACGTGGAAAGTACTAACCTTTCTTCCTGGTTGTTACGAAGTTGAATCAATATCAAATGAAATTAAGAGGCATTTAGGTACACCATCTAAACATAAGAAACAATTACATTTCGCAGTTGAACCAGCAGTTAATAAATTTTCCCTCATGTTGATTTTAATCATGATAGATCATTATCAAAACTATTGGGATTTAATAAAGAAACCTATAGTCAATGTCATCACTCAGGTGAGAAGATTCCCAAAATAACTGAAATAAATTCAATTGTTGTACATTGTGACATTATTGAAGGAGGTTATATAAATGGTAAATTGTCAAATTTAATATTCAGTTTTCCACCTTTTACTGTACCCATTGGTTATAGATTAAATGTAATTCCAGAAACATTAATATATTTCCCTATTACAAGAAAAACTATTAACAGCATTAACATTAGAATTACGGATGAGAAAGGACAAGAAATAAATTTTGGAGGTGAAGAGATTATGATAGATCTTTTGGTTAGAGAAGTTTAATTTTCTTCTTAAAAAATAAAACTTATTTTATTAAAAATAAGTGAAGAAATTTCTACAAAACTAGCATTAAATAAAAAACTTAAATTCAATCATCACCGTAATCTATCCAATAAAGTTTTATCAGTTATTTGTGGAAGATCAGGATGTGGTAAAACATATCTATTATTTAAAATTCTAACTACTCCAAATTTTTTAGATTATGACAATCTTATAATTTATACAACAACAGCAGAACAACCTGTTTATCAATTTTTAAAATATGCTTCATTATTCAAAGAATATGAAAAATGTGAATATGAAGAGGAAATAAGTTCGTGGTGTGAAGAAGCAGCAAAAAAATAATCAGTTAGTAGAATCCAATAAAAATAAGCATATAAAGATACAATTAATAGATGATAGTGGTAATATGCAAGATCCTAGTAAACTAGATAAAACAATGAAGCATTGTGTAACTTTTGATGATTGCGTTAATGATAGAAATCAGTCAGTTCAGAGAAATTATTTCGCAAGAGGTAGACACAACAACTACAGTGTTTTTTATTTAACACAAAGTATGTATTCATTAGACGGAAGTGTTATTAGAAAGAATGCAAATATATTTATACTATTTGAAATAAATGCAAGAAACTTAAGTGATTTGTTACGAGATCTATGTGTAAGAAATAAATATGAATTTAAACAATCGTGCAACAATGCTTGGTCGAAAGATTATGGCTTCATTACAATTAATATTGATAAAAAAATACATGATACAGTTATCGAACAATTGTTCTCTGACCAAGCTTCGCCCCGTCTGAAAGTCGATAGAAAATATTTTCGCGGAGTGATCGAATAATTTATTTTTTTCTTAATCTTTAGAAATTACAAATTAGAAACTTATATTATTTATATTATTTTATGTATATATCAAATTCATCTATCTTAGAAATTAGAAAATTAAAAAGGTTCAGTAGTTATTCCATCAGGTAAAATTTTTCTTTTATCATCAAATGGATCTAATGCTAATTTATGTTAATTTTTTAAATACATTTTATGTTTCTTTGAATTAAGTCTATAATTACATGCTGTTTTTATTTTATTATTAAATAATGCATTCTTATAATCTTGAAATGTTATTTGGTTAGCCACTGATGCCTTTGAAATTCCTTTTAATGTTTTAGATGTTTTTGAATTTGTGTTAGAATTTGTGTTACAACAATAACATTTAGATTTTAAAAATACAGCTTCTGTTATGTACGCTTCATTTCCTTATAGTTCATCTTTTACTTTACATAAATCAGAAGGATGAATGATATCTTTTATTTTATTAATTTCTTCATCAAGTGAAGAATTACACGGCATTGTTAATTCTAAGAAAACGGAATCCGTATCTGTAAAGTGTAATTTATAGTTTTCGCTATAAGCAGGTGCTAAATAATCATATATAAATCTATACATAAATAGTTTAGCTAATTCTAATTTAGTGAATCCTGCAAAATTAAACTTATCATGTTTCATAATGTTTCGTCTTAGATGCACTGCACCTAGTTCATCACTAAATCTAGTAGTTCTTTTATATGTAGGTTTCCTTGTTAAATTTTGAAACATATCTCTATCATAAACTATTTCAATATTTTGTCTATTACGCACATTTTCTAAAGTCTTACCATAAAATGCATTATTCATTAATTTAAAGAACACGTTTCCAAAATCATCTTTATTTCTTTATTGAACTCTATATAATTTTTTAACCATTTAGATTTTTGATAAAATAGTTTTCGATGTATTTTGGTGAGAATCATTCCATGTTCTAAATACCAATCTAGCATTCTTCCTTCAACAAGATACTTTCCTTTATTACTTTGTGTTAACATAAATTTTTTTGTTGGCCTGTATTTCTTAGGAATTATAGATTTTTGATAATCTGAAAAATCTTCTATATTGGGAATTTTGTTTTCGGGATAGAAAGGATAATATTTTGTTGCGCCTTTTATGTAATCAGGGTATGCTAAATCAACTTCATATATATAACCATTATTATTTTCACCATCTAATGTAGGTTCGTATTCAAGAATGGTACTCCATTCCATTTCACCTGTTGGTAATTCTTGTATCATGCAAGAAGAATATAAGCTATTAAAATCATAATATAACAAATAGTTTTCTCGCATGAATTCATCACCTGCTGCTTGACTCTCTTCATTTGATATAAGTCCTTCTATATTTTGATTAAACAATTTTATAAATTGATCTTTTTCTTCTGGATCTAAAATTTTTAAATAACCGTAATCATCAGGATTTACTTTCTTATTATAACATTTAACATATCTATTACCTAGAACAGATGAAACACCACCTCTAATTCCAGATTCCAAAAATAATAATTTATCATAGGAACTTTCTTTATAATATTTAAGTTTAACTTTTGTATGTTTTAATCCTGCCAACCATGTTAAACCTGGTGTACTATATGTATAACATGGATCTATTCCATAATATTCTATACACATATCACGAGAGTTTTCAAAAATATAAGCAAGGATTAACACATCTATCTGATGTTATTTCATTGCATAATCATACATTGTTCTACAATTTAACTCTTTCCAATTTTTTTCAGCTTCTGCATAATCTTCTTCAGATAGTTGTGATTGTTTTAATGTTGATTTAAATTTATCGTGATTTTAAATGTTGATTTAAATTAAATAAATTAATTTAAATTACGAAGAAAGTTGATGTTCTTGCATTATTTCATTTATTCTATCTATATCTCCAGTTAAATATTCATACGGAAATATGCCTTTTAAAGGTTTTAAATTATATTTATATAATATTTTACATTGTTCAGGTTTCAAAGTTTTTCCCATGAACTCTAATGAATAAGGATTAAAAAATCTAAATGCATCTAATATTCTAATACAACCTAATTGCATTGAAAAATATTCTTCTTCTGTTTTACATAGTACGTTTGTTCTCAGTTGTTGTAATTTTTCAGATGAGAATAGATCTTTTATTATTAAATGGAAATCATATTTAGAACCATTGTAGAAATATAAAGGTACAAAGTTATAAAAGGTACATTAAGATTACAAGAATTATGTGCTGCACCTCTATATAATCCATTTAGATGATTATGATCATTTACTTTATAAGTTGTAAATTCTTTTCCACAGTAATAACTATTTTTTTCATTATCAAATTGTACTAATTGGTCATACGTTAATGGAAGCATTGGTTTATTTGTTTTAAGCAATTGTGAAAAATACTTTTGTAATTCTTCTATTTTCTTTGTAAACAATTCTGAACTATCTTCACCATAGTATTGATAATATTCTGATTTAAATAATTCAGGATAAATTGAATGAATGTACATTCCCCAACATAATGGTTTTTGTTCAAGCAAATGCCTACCAGACCTTTGTGTCATGTTAACATTATATGCTTCAAAATCACAGTATATAATAAAGGGTACTTTATTTTTGTAATACCATTTATTATATACTAAATAATCTTCTTTAGTAAAAGTATTTTTAACTGCTTCATTTTGTTGACAATTCTCCAAATGTCTATTCATTTCTTCCTTAGTTCGAAAGCTCGTCATACATTGGAGACAGGGAAAATTAGCATTATCTGAAGTTTTTGTAAATATAGAAATATCTTTACACAATATGTAATGACCTTGATAATATAGTATATTCGCTTGTGCTGATTGCATAAACTGCTGCTTTAACATTTTAACTTTTGTTGATATTCCTGTTGTAATATTTCTAACTGTTCTTGATATTGTTCTTGATATTTTTTTGAAATTGTTCTTCATAATGTTTTCGACATTGTTCTTCATATTGTTCACGATATTCCTTAATATATTTTTACTCATATTATATTCCTGTAGACTTTTTTGTTTACAATATTCTTTATATTGTTGTAGATTTATTGGATGACATTCTAGTTCATTAAATTGAGAATTACATTGTTGGTGGACTATGTATGATAATTTTAAATATTCTTTATCTTCAAGATTCAATTCTTTTTCAATATATTTGTGAAATAATATAGTTTCTTCCTGTTGATATTCTTGTAGATATTGATTATGTAACATTTGTAACTCTCGTTGATATTTTTGTTGATATTGTTCTTTATATAGTTGCGGTAACATCTCTAACTTGTCTATATTCTGATGATAGAGATGAATATTCTGTGTCATACTCATAGGGAAATCCACATCCTTTATAATTATTATGATTAATCATTATTGGTGATAATGTTTTTATCATTTCATATTTTTCAGTACATATTACATTTCCTTTGTAAATAATATTATGATGCATGTAATTTCCTCTTTCATTGTATACTATTTTTGTTTGGCATAAATTTTTGTTATTCAAATAAAATTGTTAAATTTGTTATAAACAATGTTATTAACTTCAATATCTCCGGGATATAAGGGAGTAATATCACCAATAGAAACATACATCACACTTAATTCAAAAACATTTACTTCTATTACATTTTTATTCCTTTTATGAAACTTCATTAATTTATTATAATTATACGGACCTTCATCTAAGTCATCAGAGAGATAAAGTTCATTTATATATTCTTCTTTATTATAATGACTTAGTCTTTCTTTGTGATATTTTGCAGGATGCAAATGTGCTATAACACTCCAAAGAAAACAATGTTCATCTTCATTCTGTATGTCAATTATTTGTGGAGAACTGAAAGGAAGGGGTATGTAACTACCACCAGTATTATTTTTATATTTGTCAATTACTATTTTGTTAGATAGTATTGCAATAAATCTCCAACCAGATTCACGCAACTGAGCTTCAGTTATAGCATCTTTTAATTTATTTATCATTGTTTCAAATATGGGTTGTATATTATTTACATTATGAATTTCTTGTGTCTGTGTAAAATGTCCTTGTATTATTTCTTCTGTCATTCCATCGGATCCAGTTTTTGTATTAAGTACTTCTACATTCATATAACATTTAAAAGATTATAGATATATTATAGAAGTTTGTTAATACATCATAAAAAGTTTCATCGGTTTCATTATGTTCAACAGACTCATCAAATAAATATTTTATAACTGTTACAGCTTCGTCGGTTTTGTCAGTTTCATTGAATAAATATCTTTTATCTGTTTCGGGCGAAGTACTAGAACCTTCGATTTCCCCAAAAAATTTTCACTATTAAAAACTTTTTTATATTCCGAATGTGAATAATCATCAAATATTTTTTTAACCTTTATATCAGTAGGTAATGTATCTAAATAGTGTTTCTAATTATTTAATTTTGATACATTTCCCTCATCAGCTCGATCTACATTTTGTAAATGCATTTTACTTTTTAAATGAGATTGATAACTTCTTTTTGTTTATAACTGTCTTTTACATCAAACACAATAAAACTTGGTATTTTCCATTATTTGTTTTTTTAAAGAAAAAATTTGTGTTTTAATTTTAGATATAGACATTCTATTATCAAATGATGACACGTGGGAATGATAATTTTTTATTACACCTAAAAACTTATTACATCTAAAAGTTTTATTACATCTAAAAATTTATGAACCATATATTTTGTTTCTAATCGTTGTTTTACAATTTCTGAAAGTTCAACATCAAATTCTTTAATATCGTTAATTTCTTTAAAATAAGGGATAGTATCTTTATATTCCCCGAAATTTAAATATAAGAAATGAATTACCGTTTTATCATGATGTGAAATACAATAATAGACTTCTTTATTTGAATCAGTACAAATTTCTTTTGTAACATTATTTTCATGACTAGAATAATAATTAGGAAGATAATGAAATATTTCACGTATAATATCACGTTCTTTAGTTATTTTATTTTCTTTATCATATAAAGTCTTATTAAAAGATAATTTAAATCTATTTTCACTAACTATTGATTCTTCATCAACATCATAAATCACACTTTTTGGTATAGGATGCCATTCCCTATATAGGATATAGGAATATCTAATTCCAAATTATATTTATTATCTGATAATAATATAATAGAGAAAAATATTGGTCTTTGATCTCTATTGGAAAATTTAATAACACCACCATAATCTCAATCATTTTTAGTTTTTATTAAAGATGATAAAATTTTAAATTGATTAGATGTGAATCCTAATTAGTAGTAAGCAAAACTCCACTTCTGGACCGCGCAAGATGGCCGCCATCGCTGACGTCCCCCCCCCTCTGGCACGGCAGAGTGTCGTGGTCGGCCGCCGTGGTGCTTCGTGTCTGAGTCCCCCCCCTCTGGAACGACAGAGGTTGTGGTCTGTCGTGGTGTGCCGGCCAGGTGGGTTCACGTTCACAACATGTTCGCTGACTCCCCCCCCCCTCGACGAGTGTGAGTCGCAACGACAGAGTGTGAGACTCGGGTGAGTTGGTCCGACCGCCTGGTTGACGTGGGCGACCGTCTAGGTTGACGTGGGCGACCGCCAGGATTAGTCTTGAGGCTATAGTGTGTGATGTTTTTCGTGCAATCTGCTGAATGTTGGGTTGTAAAATGGGTTGTTTCGAGTGGAAGGAGTGGTCGGATGAGAAAACGGAGGTCGGATTCGTATTCAGCGTGAAATTCTGCATCGGTAGGGTGAGTTTCAAGTCAATCGGTGAGAAAAAATTTTCAACATTTTTCGAAAAACGACAGAGTTAGAATTTGGGACGTTTTGGTGTGTAGCGTCCAAACGAAGCATCGGATGAGAGCACGGAGGTCAGATTCGGATTCAGCGTGAAATTCTGCATCGGTAGGGTGAGTTTCAAGTCAATCGGAGAGAAAAAATTTTCGGCTGACGCCCCCCCCCTGGACAGCTTGCTTCGATTTTGGCTTCCAGTGGACGGATTTTGTCGTGCGATAGCTCGTTTGAAAGCTAAGAGTGAGACAAATTCAGTGAAAGAATCGGCTTGTTCCTATCTGTCTTCGTTCAAAAGTTAGAGCGGTTACAAGATTTTAGGTCGGAGCTCGCTCACCTGAAAAAATCCTGTGTCAGAGTGACTTTGTATGGGTAAAATTTTGAAAATTTTCCAAAGTGTGGAATTTCGACCTGGGACCGCCACCAAAACATTTTTCATCAAATTTCACTGACCTCCCCCCCCCGACAGCAATCTTCTAACTTTGGTTCTAGTGAACGGATTTTGTTCGTTCGAGTTGCATTGGAAAGAGGATGAAAAACTGCTCGACAACATTTTTTGTTGCGAGTCAATCGGACCAGCCGTTCAAAAGTTAGAGCGGTTACAAGATTTTAGGTCGGAGCTCGCTCACCTGAAAAAATCCTAAGTGTCAGAGTGACTTTGTATGGGTAAAATTTTGAAAATTTTCCAAAGTGTGGAATTTCGACCTGGGACCGCCACCAAAACATTTTTCATCAAATTTCACTGACCTCCCCCCCCCTCTGGACAGCTAGCTTCGATCTTGGCTTCTAGTGGACGGATTTTGTCGTGCAATAGCTCGTTTGAAAGCTAAGAGTGAGACAAATTCAGTGAAAGAATCGGCTTGTTCCTATCTGTCTTCGTTCAAAAGTTAGAGCGGTTACAAGATTTTAGGTCGGAGCTCGCTTACCTGAAAAAATCCTAAGTGTCAGAGTGACTTTGTATGGGTAAAATTTTGAAAATTTTCCAAAGTGTGGAATTTCGACCTGGGACCGTCACCAAAACATTTTTCATCAAATTCCTCTGAACGAGGGGGGGGGAGTCAGTGAAATTTGATGAAAAATGTTTTGGTAAAGGTTCCAGGTCGAAATTCGGAAGTTTTAAATTTTTCAAAATTTTCACCATACTGGAGCTCTCACACTTAGGAATTTTTTCACTTGTGGCATGTTACATGCACATGTGCTGACGGAACAACTTCCCGTGGTCATATGAGAATGGTTCAGGTGTCATATTGTAAAGAATGATGAGACGAATCGTTTGCAACAAACCGCATGTCGCTACGATGAATACTTTCGGAGATAGAGCCATTTTAAGTTTTCTTCCGAGCATATATAAACCCCCGACAACGTAAGTCTGATCACTTCATCGAAAGACGAGGTAAGCGACGGTCGTCGCTCTGAGCTCCCGATATCGGGTGTTTCAAAGGACTCTATCTTTTGAAGTAGGCAAGCTATCTTCTTACTTCAAAGTTTGTATGATAGAGTTTGATAGTGTCTTTACTACTGATAAAATTTTTTAAAAGTAGTATGAGTAGTAAAATGCGGAATTTTTTAAAAATTCTTAATTTTCAGTTTTTTCAAAGTTTTAACATATAGACTAAGGTTTTCAAGTATCCTGAGTTCAAATATGCTATCAGATTTGAAATTCAACTAAGTCTAAGGCAGCTTTGAGGGGTTAGATCCCAGCTACTGATCACTACCTTTGACTCGGCGTTCCTGTTACCACTTCGGGGCAGTGACAATGATGTCTTCAGCTGTAAAGAGCGGGTATCGGGGAAGATCTCTCACTTCCCTAGTGATCAGTACAAGGCCTTCGGGCTGTCGACGGGATCGAGTGCCACTCACTACACTCAAATCTATCATTCCTCACTAAGTGTTGATATTATGTTGAATGTTGACTAAGTTGAATGTTGAATGATGATATTATGTTCTAGGCCGTATGCTACATTCAAATCTGCTATCAGATTTGAAATTTAACTCAGTCTAAGGCAGCTTTGAGGGGTTAGATCCCAGTTACTGATCACTACCTTTGACTCGGCGTTCGTGTTACCACTTCGGGGCAGTGACAATGATGTCTTCAGCTGTAAAGAGCGGGTATCGGGGAAGATCTCTCACTTCCCTAGTGATCAGTACAAGGCCTTCGGGCTGTCGACGGGATCGAGTGCCACTCACTACACTCAAATCTATCATTCCTCACTAAGTGTTATGCTTTAGGGTGTATACTACATGATTCAAAACTTATACTAATTTCATTATCTTACAGTTAACGAGAAATCTCAGTAACGACAAAAATGGTCAATAACGACAAAAACAAAAAATTTCACATCAAAATGTGTGTGTGCGGTCGGATCAACCGCCGAGACGGTCTCAAGGACCACATCAAGAAGGCAGGGGCCGACCACATGGTTATCCTGAGTAGGGTTGCCTGTGTGAAGTGCAGGGTGCTGTTGGTTGTTGGGCAGGAGGCCGAGTTTTATTTGAGGCATGGTGAGTGCACAGGAGGGTTGGTGACCGATTTGAGATTTGTGGAGTTGATGAATGCTGAGAAGGAGCGAATGTTGGGGAAAGAGGCCAAGAATGTTGTTGAGAATGCTAGTGGGAATGTTGTTGAGAATGCTAGTGGGAATGCTGTGGAGAATGAGGTAGAGAATGCTGTGGCCGGTTTGAAGGCTGACAAGTGGCGGAAGAGAGTGTTTGAGAGTGATGATGAGGATGATGTGGATTTGGATAGGGAGCGAGTGAGGAAGTGTGTGAGGAAGTTGAGCTCTTCATCGTCGGAGGTATCCAATATTGTTATTAGCGACCCCCCGAAGAGCTCATCTTCCCCAATAGTGAAGGGTGGTGGGGTACGGAAGCAGTCGGCGCGGTGGGATGAGGACATGGAAAAGAAGCATGTGTCGCAGCAAGCGGCACATGCTTTGTTGGTAGATCGCTACGAAAGTTTGAAGAAGGTGAATGAGAGAACGTTGAGTGAGTTGAGTGAGCTGAAAATGAAGGAGGTGAAATGTAAGGAGGTGGCAGATGAGAATATCCGTATGAGGCGTGTTGTGAAAGAGTTGAAGGAGAATGTGCGAGTGTTGGAAGACAAGAATGATGAGTGTGAGAAGAGGGCGAGTGCTGCGGAGAGGAGAATGGGAGAGGCAGAAGCGAAGTTTGAGGAGATGATGAAGGAGATGAGTGTGTTGAGAGCGAGGAATGTTGAGTTGGAGAGGACTGTGGCTCGGCGGGGTGATGAGAGGCAGGCGTATGAGAAGTTGGAGCGCATGAGGGATGAGTGGGAACGTGTGAATGAGGATCGTTTGTTTGAGTTCCACATCCCTATTCGGGATAACCATCTGGCCGGCGAAGTCCTCGTCAACCAAAGCCTAGACGAAAGTATTGTATGCTATAATGGTCATTCGAGTAAGAAATGCCTCCACGCCACTCTATGTATGCGCGGGCATCTCCATAAATTTTCAATCAGGAAGCCCGCGAGACTGCCTAAGGATGACTAACTTGGTAAGTGAAAAGCAAATAAGATAGTATATCCTATTCTAATACATATCATTTTCATTGCAGATCTTTGCCTGCCTTCACCACCCCATCAATTCACTCCCGAGAACGAACCATCGGCTCTCTTAAGGGCCACCTAGGGGCAAGACATGATAGAACCTCCTCGCGGTTTGCCCTGGGCAGTCTTCGGACTGGCGAATACTATCATTAAGTTGAATCTGCTATCAGTCAACTTGAACGTTGCGTCGCGTTAGAGGGGTATATAAACCACTGCCTCTCATTTCATTTCATTTCAATCATGCAGACGCCGAACAGTCAAGTCAGCTCTCCTCGCGGACCGCAGTTAAGGCCGCGAAATTTATTTGAGGAGTTTGTCAGGCTAGAGGAGCAAGACAGAGTTTTTAATAATCTTGCTCGGATTGGCAATCCGATGACAGCAACTGCTGTCAATCCAACGGAATGGCGCTACATTCCACTTTTTAGCCATGTACCAGTCAGTGTGGAAGTCGACAGTGCTACCAAAGCGAGAGTCAAAGACTCTCTCAGCAGAATTGGTAGGGTGTAAGATGACGTTACTCCCGAGAATGAACCATCGGCTCTCTTAAGGGCCACCATGGGGCAAGACATGATAGAACCTCCACGCGGTTTGCCCTGGGCAGTCTTCGGACTGGCGAATACTATCATTAAGTTGAATCTGCTATCAGTCAACTTGAACATTATGCAGTCGATTGCTATCCCTGAAGCATTCTGATTCGCTGTTGAGCAATTCATTGTTGAAAACCCTATATAAAGCAGAAGATTGTAGCGCTTCTCATTCAATTTGAAGTCACGATGGAAGCGACATCTACCGACAACATTCCCGTCTTCACCGATGAAGACAACGGCATTCCCGAGTTCGTCATCCTCGACGAGTGGGATGAGGAGGATGAGAAGAAGGGGAAGATCAAGAGGATCGTTTGGACGGATGGGGTGTGGACTCCAAATACCACTCGCATCCGAAAGGTGCCAGATGCACCAGTACGACCTCGGCGGTATAGGGTCTATGACAACCTAACCGTCATACCCATTGACTATTCAAGCCAATAGTCATCTTGTTACTCCCGAGAACGAACCATCGGCTCTCTTAAGGGCCACCATGGGGCAAGACATGATAGAACCTCCTCGCGGTTTGCCCTGGGCAGTCTTCGGACTGGCGAATACTATCATTAAGTTGAATCTGCTATCAGTCAACTTGAACGTTGCAAATGAAGTTCGGTGTAATACTTCCTTTCGACGGGCGTTCCTGTAAAGGGCGGCGGTGAAACCCGTAGCTATGTATACCGCAAGGGACATTCGGCAATGGTCAATCTTGTTAAACCTCTCTGCGTCATGTTTGCAAGTGATTGCCTCTGTCTCAACGTAGTATGCATTCGCGCCAGGGCGACATTTAGCCAACTGTCGAAGGTTGCCTAAAACTTTCCATTGCATACGTTATGAGAACCATGAGTTCTACCTGTCTCTATCAATGAGACGAATTGATGAATGGAATGAAATGGGAGGACACTCACGCGCCACACGCAACATAACACACTTCTCTCTTCCGTAGTCTAACAAGCTCTTTACACATGGATCGCAGTCGATTGCTATCCCTGTATCAGAAGTGTAAGCTATCTTAATTTATTTGACACTATTTCATCTATTATCATCATCGTCCATATGAAATGTTTTAAGATTTACAAGTTAGACTAAGCGTGCTACTATTTCCAAATGAAAAAGTATACATGGTTAAATCATCCACTTAAGCCCATCCGTAGTCTAACAAGCTCTTTACACATGGATCGCAGTCGATTGCTATCCCTGTATCAGAAGTGTAAGCTATCTTAATTTATTTGACACTATTTCATCTACCATCATCGTCCATATGAAATGTTTTAAGATTTACAAGTTAGACTAAGCGTGCTACTATTTCCAAATGAAAAAGTATACATGGTTAAATTATTCACTAAAGCCCCATTCAAGTAAGTCAGTATGAAAGCAAAGATAATACGAAATAAAAATTTATTATGGCATGTATTTCAAAAGGTCTTCATCGTCAATATCGTCCCAGAGTCTGGCTTCACATAGATCACAAAAACAGTTGAGCTGCTTTAAACGTTCTTCTGCAGCATCCCTCACTTTCTCAATGTACGCCCACTCCGCCACGGTTCGCGGTTGGGAGTTAGGGGTGTACCACTCCCATATTTGATGCAAGTGCGACTTGCTGGTCATCTCCATCACCCCTTCGGCATCATATTGTAAATATTTCCACCGTATGCCTGTTAGGTCGGGCAACTCCTCTTCATCCTCCTCCGATAATGATAACTTTCGTATATTGTCGAGATTGTATGTCTTCTCCACCTTCACCTTTCTTGGTGCATTTGGTGTAACGAGCACCTTTGCTGATGTACATGGAGAGGAGAACTCCAATGCGGTATTTGGTGTTGTTGGAGGACTTGTCATGTTGTCTTTGAAATGCTGACTTTGAATAATGATAACTTTAACCTTTTTCTAATTCTTAAGTATACACAAGCAGCCAATCAGAATGAACATCCAATGAATGAAGAGAATGAAAGTATATAAGCAAAGTGACATTCGTGTCATTTCACTCTGTCTTTGAGACGTATAAGTGAAGTGTTCTCTAGCAAATTCTATATTTGAGGCGTACAAGTGAACTGCTCTCTCGTAAATTCCAAATTTGAGACATATTATTTGAGTGAAGTCTCTATCTTGTTGAAGTATCAACCTTAAACTTGATTTCGTTGAAATGGTAAGTTGAAAATTTCTTCACTCATCTCCGTCAAACGTGCGGTTAATAGCATCTTCCTCAATTTCAGCCATCAACTTCATCACCAACGCCCTCCCTTCTCGAGGAAAGTTTAGAGTCGTTGAGTCAAGGTAGGTTGTAACAATACACTGAGACTTGAACAGAGATGATAGAATGATTTCTCTTTCAGGTGATGTGAGTTCCAGCTCAGGACTCTCGCGACAAGGCAACGAGTGGGAATGTGCCGACTGCGGACATATGTTTACAAGGAAGCACAGTCTCCTTCGACACATCAAACAACGTGTGTGTCAACGCAAAGCGGCGTCAATCTCCGGAGGTGAAGTTGATTCTGACGATGACATCTCCTTTCCTTGCGATTTGTGCCCTCTTTCTTTTGATAGTCACTTTCAGCGATCTTCGCACAGACTTCAACACACGCATGCAAATGATCACTACACCAACGGTACCTCTACCATCTCCCTCATTAATGTTTCACATAATAATTTAGTACGCGACTACTGCATGGAGTCCAATACTCAAATAGTAGATTTTCCTGAGTGGCTCCTTCAAAATTCTAACATTATCGAAGCGCTCTTCAACAATTTAGACAATTTTAGAATGAAGGCGCTCATCTACCTTAAACTAAAATATATTAAGATAGATTTTCAAACGGGTCAAGTGACGGAGAGAATACAGTTTCATGTTCCTTCCTCTTCCGCAACCGAAGTTGTAGACTGCGAGTCTTGGCTAAATTTTCACATTCAATGTTTAAAATCAAATGTAGATAAATTCAATCAACGCGACAGCGCTCTCATTTTTGATGGTGTGGACTCAGCCATACTCAAAATTTCACTATTAGAAAGTCATGCAGCTCGAGGTACATTTAGACTACCAAAAACGTTGTATAATAAGAAAGCTGTCATCAATGTCGATTGTAAATCACAGTGTTTCAAATATGCAGTCCTATCCATCCTTCACTATAATGATATCAACGCACATCGAGATCGCACCTATAGCTATAGACAGTGGGAGGATGAACTAGACTTTGAAGGTTGTGATAGTAACAACATGAAAATCAAAGATGTAGAAACGTTCGAAAAACATAATAAGATTAAAATTGTCGTTCACGTGTGGGAGAAGGGGTTGAAGGGTGCCCGCTATAATTCACGTTCAACTTGTTATGAACGTGTAGTCAACCTCTTATTAGTAAAACAAGATGATAGCGAGGAATGGCACTACTGTGGTATTCCCAAAATCTCTCGCTTGTACACTCACTTGGGGCACTCTAAAAGAGGTGAACATTTTGTATGCGACCGCTGCATCCGCTCCTTTTGGAGTAAAGATAAATTTGAAACTCACTATGAATGGTGCAAGCGAGGTAAATTACAAATGGAACGCATGCCCAAAGATAAAATATTTTCACATAGGGATAATGGTGACGAATTAAGTCCCCTGCGTGTCATTTACGCAGACATAGAATGCTACATTGATGATATCATCCACAAGCCAGCAGCCATATCCTGCTATGAAGTATGGCATGACCACTTTAGGAATAGACAAAACAAAATGCATACTTGGCAAGGTGAAGATTGTATTTCAAAATTTCTAGAATTTCTCGATAAAGCTGCTAAATTTCAACAATCATATGATTCCCAATTGCAGCGTAAGTCACTACATATGTCAGATGAAGACAAACAGAAATTTGAAAGTTGCACATCGTGCCCTAAATGTCATAAAACGTTTGATGATGATAAAATTAAGAAAGTGCGTGATCATGATCACATCACTGGTAAATTTAGAAACGCACTCTGCTCCAAATGTAACTTTTCACTTAGGTTGAGACGTCGTGTACTACCCGTCATTTTTCATAACTTTAAGGGCTATGACAGTCATATGCTCATAAAAGGAGGGTTGAGCCAGATGAAATCGTGGCAGTTCAATGTTATAGCACAAACGAGAGAAAAATTCATGGCAATGACAGCAAAAGTACCAGTAGATAAAACTAAAGAAAATAAGACAGTCTTCTTCGAAATAAAATTTTTAGATTCATTTCAATTCATGTCAGCGTCACTAGCTTCTCTCGTTCGAAATCTCAAGTTTCTTCCCCATAGTCAAACTTTGAAGAAACACTATCCAAACTTAACGGATGACATGATCACTCGCAAAGGAGTCTTTCCCTATGCGTATTTTAGCTCAATGTCTAAACTAAATGAAACAACCCTTCCTTCCATTGACAAATTCAAAAACGATTTGACGGGTGAAGATTGTCCAGTAGAGGACTATGAACATGCTCAAGAGGCATGGTTAAAATTTAATTGTAAAACGTTTGGCGATTATATGATCGCTTACTTAGAATTAGATGTCATTTTGCTGGCTGATGTCTTTCAGGAATTTCGACGAGTGGCATTAGAAGAAGACAAATTAGATCCTATCCACTTTGTCAGTCTACCAGCCATGTCCTTTAAATCAGCCTTTAAAATGACTGGTGAGACCATTCATCTCTTACAAGACCCGGAGATGTATAATATATTTGAGCGCGGAATACGCGGTGGTCTCACATTTGTAAATAAACATCATATAAAATCTAAAACAGTAGGTGATGATCATATCCACCTAAAGTACTATGACCAAAATAATTTATATGGCAGTTCACTGTCTAAACCACTACCTCATTCCGAGTTTAGTTGGTTAAATCAAGATGAGCTTGAGTATTACTCCAACCCTTCAAACATACTGAAGATTCCAGATGAAGGTGATTGGGGATATTATTTTGAAGTGGATTTGATTTATCCAAATAGCATTAAAAATAAAACTGCTGATTTCCCACTCGCACCTGAATCTGGCGAAGTGACTGAAGATATGTTTTCACCATTCATGTCACAATTTCATAATAACTTAACAGAGTGTGGACAGCCAAGGTACAAACCATGCCGCAAACTTTTACTCACCCAATATGATAAGAAAAATTATCTCGTACACTTCTGCATATTAAAATTCTATTTAGAAATGGGCATGCTTCTAAAGTCAGTTCACCGCATTATCAAATTTAGACAGAAAGCCTTCCTCAAACCCTACATAGATAGTAACAGTCAAAAACGTGCACTCGCCCAAAATAATTTTGAAAAGGATTTTTATAAATATAAGAATAACAGTCTATTCGGAAAGACCATGGAGGATGTTAGAAAACGTATGAATTACAAACTAGTCGTTGATGAACAAAAATATCACAAATTGACCTCATCACCTCTTTTCATTGATAGAGACATCATCGATGAGGATCTTGTAGGTGTTAAAATGATTAAATCAGAAGTTGAGTTGTGCAAACCCATCTATATTGGGCAAGCCGTTTTAGATTATTCCAAGCTTGAAATGTATCAACTCTTCTACAAAATATTAAAACCATGCCCTCTCGTAAAAGAGGTTCGCTTGCTGGGTGGTGATACAGATAGTTTCTTTTTAGGAATTACCACTCAAAAAGATTTAAATTTTAATGAAGTAGGTAAGTCATTAGAAAAATATTTCGACACATCTAACTACAATCCCACTCATCCACTCTATTCCATACAGAATAAAGCCAAACTTGGTTGTTTTAAGGATGAAACAGCAGGAAAGGAAATAGATGAAATGATTCTCCTCCGTCCTAAAATGTATTCCATGAAACTAAAAGAATGTGCAGATAGTATTAAGCGTGCTAAAGGTATATCAAAATCCATTGTTCATAAAATGAAACATCGGTCCTATAAGAAGGCCTATAAAAATAAAACTATAACGTTTGTCAATATGACAATCTTAAAATCTCAAGTTCATACTGTGAAAACGTACACGTTCAAGAAACGAGGACTTTCAGCATGGGAGGATAAGAGGTGTTGGATAGGACATAACACATCTCCTGAATGTGGTAGCGTGAGTTTTATTCTTTTGGGTGGAGGTATGTTTGTGTCAGGATGTCCATGTGGAAGAGATGTGTTATGTCCTATCCAACACCTCTTATCCTCCCATGCTGAAAGTGCTCGTTTCTTGAACGTGTACGTTTTCACAGTATGAACTTGAGATTTTAAGATTGTCATATTGACAAACGTTATAGTTTTATTTTTATAGGCCTTCTTATAGGACCGATGTTTCATTTTATGAACAATGGATTTTGATATACCTTTAGCACGCTTAATACTATCTGCACATTCTTTTAGTTTCATGGAATACATTTTAGGACGGAGGAGAATCATTTCATCTATTTCCTTTCCTGCTGTTTCATCCTTAAAACAACCAAGTTTGGCTTTATTCTGTATGGAATAGAGTGGATGAGTGGGATTGTAGTTAGATGTGTCGAAATATTTTTCTAATGACTTACCTACTTCATTAAAATTTAAATCTTTTTGAGTGGTAATTCCTAAAAAGAAACTATCTGTATCACCACCCAGCAAGCGAACCTCTTTTACGAGAGGGCATGGTTTTAATATTTTGTAGAAGAGTTGATACATTTCAAGCTTGGAATAATCTAAAACGGCTTGCCCAATATAGATGGGTTTGCACAACTCAACTTCTGATTTAATCATTTTAACACCTACAAGATCCTCATCGATGATGTCTCTATCAATGAAAAGAGGTGATGAGGTCAATTTGTGATATTTTTGTTCATCAACGACTAGTTTGTAATTCATACGTTTTCTAACATCCTCCATGGTCTTTCCGAATAGACTGTTATTCTTATATTTATAAAAATCCTTTTCAAAATTATTTTGGGCGAGTGCACGTTTTTGACTGTTACTATCTATGTAGGGTTTGAGGAAGGCTTTCTGTCTAAATTTGATAATGCGGTGAACTGACTTTAGAAGCATGCCCATTTCTAAATAGAATTTTAATATGCAGAAGTGTACGAGATAATTTTTCTTATCATATTGGGTGAGTAAAAGTTTGCGGCATGGTTTGTACCTTGGCTGTCCACACTCTGTTAAGTTATTATGAAATTGTGACATGAATGGTGAAAACATATCTTCAGTCACTTCGCCAGATTCAGGTGCGAGTGGGAAATCAGCAGTTTTATTTTTAATGCTATTTGGATAAATCAAATCCACTTCAAAATAATATCCCCAATCACCTTCATCTGGAATCTTCAGTATGTTTGAAGGGTTGGAGTAATACTCAAGCTCATCTTGATTTAACCAACTAAACTCGGAATGAGGTAGTGGTTTAGACAGTGAACTGCCATATAAATTATTTTGGTCATAGTACTTTAGGTGGATATGATCATCACCTACTGTTTTAGATTTTATATCATGTTTATTTACAAATGTGAGACCACCGCGTATTCCGCGCTCAAATATATTATACATCTCCGGGTCTTGTAAGAGATGAATGGTCTCACCAGTCATTTTAAAGGCTGATTTAAAGGACATGGCTGGTAGACTGACAAAGTGGATAGGATCTAATTTGTCTTCTTCTAATGCCACTCGTCGAAATTCCTGAAAGACATCAGCCAGCAAAATGACATCTAATTCTAAGTAAGCGATCATATAATCGCCAAACGTTTTACAATTAAATTTTAACCATGCCTCTTGAGCATGTTCATAGTCCTCTACTGGACAATCTTCACCCGTCAAATCGTTTTTGAATTTGTCAATGGAAGGAAGGGTTGTTTCATTTAGTTTAGACATTGAGCTAAAATACGCATAGGGAAAGACTCCTTTGCGAGTGATCATGTCATCCGTTAAGTTTGGATAGTGTTTCTTCAAAGTTTGACTATGGGGAAGAAACTTGAGATTTCGAACGAGAGAAGCTAGTGACGCTGACATGAATTGAAATGAATCTAAAAATTTTATTTCGAAGAAGACTGTCTTATTTTCTTTAGTTTTATCTACTGGTACTTTTGCTGTCATTGCCATGAATTTTTCTCTCGTTTGTGCTATAACATTGAACTGCCACGATTTCATCTGGCTCAACCCTCCTTTTATGAGCATATGACTGTCATAGCCCTTAAAGTTATGAAAAATGACGGGTAGTACACGACGTCTCAACCTAAGTGAAAAGTTACATTTGGAGCAGAGTGCGTTTCTAAATTTACCAGTGATGTGATCATGATCACGCACTTTCTTAATTTTATCATCATCAAACGTTTTATGACATTTAGGGCACGATGTGCAACTTTCGAATTTCTGTTTGTCTTCATCTGACATATGTAGTGACTTACGCTGCAATTGGGAATCATATGATTGTTGAAATTTAGCAGCTTTATCGAAAAATTCTAGAAATTTTGAAATACAATCTTCACCTTGCCAAGTATGCATTTTGTTTTGTCTATTCCTAAAGTGGTCATGCCATACTTCATAGCAGGATATGGCTGCTGGCTTGTGGATGATATCATCAATGTAGCATTCTATGTCTGCGTAAATGACACGCAGGGGACTTAATTCGTCACCATTATCCCTATGTGAAAATATTTTATCTTTGGGCATGCGTTCCATTTGTAATTTACCTCGCTTGCACCATTCATAGTGAGTTTCAAATTTATCTTTACTCCAAAAGGAGCGGATGCAGCGGTCGCATACAAAATGTTCACCTCTTTTAGAGTGCCCCAAGTGAGTGTACAAGCGAGAGATTTTGGGAATACCACAGTAGTGCCATTCCTCGCTATCATCTTGTTTTACTAATAAGAGGTTGACTACACGTTCATAACAAGTTGAACGTGAATTATAGCGGGCACCCTTCAACCCCTTCTCCCACACGTGAACGACAATTTTAATCTGATTATGTTTTTCGAACGTTTCTACATCTTTGATTTTCATGTTGTTACTATCACAACCTTCAAAGTCTAGTTCATCCTCCCACTGTCTATAGCTATAGGTGCGATCTCGATGTGCGTTGATATCATTACAGTGAAGGATGGATAGGACTGCATATTTGAAACACTGTGATTTACAATCGACATTGATGACAGCTTTCTTATTATACAACGTTTTTGGTAGTCTAAATGTACCTCGAGCTGCATGACTTTCTAATAGTGAAATTTTGAATATGGCTGAGTCCACACCATCAAAAATGAGAGCGCTGTCGCGTTGATTGAATTTATCTACATTTGATTTTAAACATTGAATGTGAAAATTTAGCCAAGACTCGCAGTCTACAACTTCGGTTGCGGAAGAGGAAGGAACATGAAACTGTATTCTCTCCGTCACTTGACCCGTTTGAAAATCTATCTTAATATATTTTAGTTTAAGGTAGATGAGCGCCTTCATTCTAAAATTGTCTAAATTGTTGAAGAGCGCTTCGATAATGTTAGAATTTTGAAGGAGCCACTCAGGAAAATCTACTATTTGAGTATTGGACTCCATGCAGTAGTCGCGTACTAAATTATTATGTGAAACATTAATGAGGGAGATGGTAGAGGTACCGTTGGTGTAGTGATCATTTGCATGCGTGTGTTGAAGTCTGTGCGAAGATCGCTGAAAGTGACTATCAAAAGAAAGAGGGCACAAATCGCAAGGAAAGAAGATGTCATCGTCAGAATCAGCTTCACCTCCGGAGATTGATGCCGCTTTGCGTTGACACACACGTTGTTTGATGTGTCGAAGGAGACTGTGCTTCCTTGTAAACATATGTCTGCAGTCGGCACATTTCCACTCGTTGCCTTGTCGCGAGAGTCCTGAGCTGGAACTCACATCACCTGAAAGAGAAATCATTCTATCATCTCTGTTCAAGTCTCAGTGTATTGTTACAACCTACCTTGACTCAACGACTCTAAACTTTCCTCGAGAAGGGAGGGCGTTGGTGATGAAGTTGATGGCTGAAATTGAGGAAGATGCTATTAACCGCACGTTTGACGGAGATGAGTGAAGAAATTTTCAACTTACCATTTCAACGAAATCAAGTTTAAGGTTGATACTTCAACAAGATAGAGACTTCACTCAAATAATATGTCTCAAATTTGGAATTTACGAGAGAGCAGTTCACTTGTACGCCTCAAATATAGAATTTGCTAGAGAACACTTCACTTATACGTCTCAAAGACAGAGTGAAATGACACGAATGTCACTTTGCTTATATACTTTCATTCTCTTCATTCATTGGATGTTCATTCTGATTGGCTGCTTGTGTATACTTAAGAATTAGAAAAAGGTTAAAGTTATCATTATTCAAAGTCAGCATTTCAAAGACAACATGACAAGTCCTCCAACAACACCAAATACCGCATTGGAGTTCTCCTCTCCATGTACATCAGCAAAGGTGCTCGTTACACCAAATGCACCAAGAAAGGTGAAGGTGGAGAAGACATACAATCTCGACAATATACGAAAGTTATCATTATCGGAGGAGGATGAAGAGGAGTTGCCCGACCTAACAGGCATACGGTGGAAATATTTACAATATGATGCCGAAGGGGTGATGGAGATGACCAGCAAGTCGCACTTGCATCAAATATGGGAGTGGTACACCCCTAACTCCCAACCGCGAACCGTGGCGGAGTGGGCGTATATTGAGAAAGTGAGGGATGCTGCAGAAGAACGTTTAAAGCAGCTCAACTGTTTTTGTGATCTATGTGAAGCCAGACTCTGGGACGATATTGACGATGAAGACCTTTTGAAATACATGCCATAATAAATTTTTATTTCGTATTATCTTTGCTTTCATACTGACTTACTTGAATGGGGCTTTAGTGAATAATTTAACCATGTATACTTTTTCATTTGGAAATAGTAGCACGCTTAGTCTAACTTGTAAATCTTAAAACATTTCATATGGACGATGATGGTAGATGAAATAGTGTCAAATAAATTAAGATAGCTTACACTTCTGATACAGGGATAGCAATCGACTGCGATCCATGTGTAAAGAGCTTGTTAGACTACGGATGGGCTTAAGTGGATGATTTAACCATGTATACTTTTTCATTTGGAAATAGTAGCACGCTTAGTCTAACTTGTAAATCTTAAAACATTTCATATGGACGATGATGATGATAATAGATGAAATAGTGTCAAATAAATTACGATAGCTTACACTTCTGATACAGGGATAGCAATCGACTGCGATCCATGTGTAAAGAGCTTGTTAGACTACGGAAGAGAGAAGTGTGTTATGTTGCGTGTGGCGCGTGAGTGTCCTCCCATTTCATTCCATTCATCAATTCGTCTCATTGATAGAGACAGGTAGAACTCATGGTTCTCATAACGTATGCAATGGAAAGTTTTAGGCAACCTTCGACAGTTGGCTAAATGTCGCCCTGGCGCGAATGCATACTACGTTGAGACAGAGGCAATCACTTGCAAACATGACGCAGAGAGGTTTAACAAGATTGACCATTGCCGAATGTCCCTTGCGGTATACATAGCTACGGGTTTCACCGCCGCCCTTTACAGGAACGCCCGTCGAAAGGAAGTATTACACCGAACTTCATTTGCAACGTTCAAGTTGACTGATAGCAGATTCAACTTAATGATAGTATTCGCCAGTCCGAAGACTGCCCAGGGCAAACCGCGAGGAGGTTCTATCATGTCTTGCCCCATGGTGGCCCTTAAGAGAGCCGATGGTTCGTTCTCGGGAGTAACAAGATGACTATTGGCTTGAATAGTCAATGGGTATGACGGTTAGGTTGTCATAGACCCTATACCGCCGAGGTCGTACTGGTGCATCTGGCACCTTTCGGATGCGAGTGGTATTTGGAGTCCACACCCCATCCGTCCAAACGATCCTCTTGATCTTCCCCTTCTTCTCATCCTCCTCATCCCACTCGTCCAGGATGACGAACTCGGGAATGCCGTTGTCTTCATCGGTGAAGACGGGAATGTTGTCGGTAGATGTCGCTTCCATCGTGACTTCAAATTGAATGAGAAGCGCTACAATCTTCTGCTTTATATAGGGTTTTCAACAATGAATTGCTCAACAGCGAATCAGAATGCTTCAGGGATAGCAATCGACTGCATAATGTTCAAGTTGACTGATAGCAGATTCAACTTAATGATAGTATTCGCCAGTCCGAAGACTGCCCAGGGCAAACCGCGTGGAGGTTCTATTATGTCTTGCCCCATGGTGGCCCTTAAGAGAGCCGATGGTTCATTCTCGGGAGTAACGTCATCTTACACCCTACCAATTCTGCTGAGAGAGTCTTTGACTCTCGCTTTGGTAGCACTGTCGACTTCCACACTGACTGGTACATGGCTAAAAAGTGGAATGTAGCGCCATTCCGTTGGATTGACAGCAGCTGCTGTCATCGGATTGCCAATCCGAGCAAGATTATTAAAAACTCTGTCTTGCTCCTCTAGCCTGACAAACTCCTCAAATAAATTTCGCGGCCTTAACTGCGGTCCGCGAGGAGAGCTGACTTGACTGTTCGGCGTCTGCATGATTGAAATGAAATGAAATGAGAGGCAGTGGTTTATATACCCCTCTAACGCGACGCAACGTTCAAGTTGACTGATAGCAGATTCAACTTAATGATAGTATTCGCCAGTCCGAAGACTGCCCAGGGCAAACCGCGAGGAGGTTCTATCATGTCTTGCCCCTAGGTGGCCCTTAAGAGAGCCGATGGTTCGTTCTCGGGAGTGAATTGATGGGGTGGTGAAGGCAGGCAAAGATCTGCAATGAAAATGATATGTATTAGAATAGGATATACTATCTTATTTGCTTTTCACTTACCAAGTTAGTCATCCTTAGGCAGTCTCGCGGGCTTCCTGATTGAAAATTTATGGAGATGCCCGCGCATACATAGAGTGGCGTGGAGGCATTTCTTACTCGAATGACCATTATAGCATACAATACTTTCGTCTAGGCTTTGGTTGACGAGGACTTCGCCGGCCAGATGGTTATCCCGAATAGGGATGTGGAACTCAAACAAACGATCCTCATTCACACGTTCCCACTCATCCCTCATGCGCTCCAACTTCTCATACGCCTGCCTCTCATCACCCCGCCGAGCCACAGTCCTCTCCAACTCAACATTCCTCGCTCTCAACACACTCATCTCCATCATCTCCTCAAACTTCGCTTCTGCCTCTCCCATTCTCCTCTCCGCAGCACTCGCCCTCTTCTCACACTCATCATTCTTGTCTTCCAACACTCGCACATTCTCCTTCAACTCTTTCACAACACGCCTCATACGGATATTCTCATCTGCCACCTCCTTACATTTCACCTCCATTTTCAGCTCACTCAACTCACTCAACGTTCTCTCATTCACCTTCTTCAAACTTTCGTAGCGATCTACCAACAAAGCATGTGCCGCTTGCTGCGACACATGCTTCTTTTCCATGTCCTCATCCCACCGCGCCGACTGCTTCCGTACCCCACCACCCTTCACTATTGGGGAAGATGAGCTCTTCGGGGGGTCGCTAATAACAATATTGGATACCTCCGACGATGAAGAGCTCAACTTCCTCACACACTTCCTCACTCGCTCCCTATCCAAATCCACATCATCCTCATCATCACTCTCAAACACTCTTCCGCCACTTGTCAGCCTTCAAACCGGCCACAGCATTCTCTACCTCATTCTCCACAGCATTCCCACTAGCATTCTCAACAACATTCCCACTAGCATTCTCAACAACATTCTTGGCCTCTTTCCCCAACATTCGCTCCTTCTCAGCATTCATCAACTCCACAAATCTCAAATCGGTCACCAACCCTCCTGTGCACTCACCATGCCTCAAATAAAACTCGGCCTCCTGCCCAACAACCAACAGCACCCTGCACTTCACACAGGCAACCCTACTCAGGATAACCATGTGGTCGGCCCCTGCCTTCTTGATGTGGTCCTTGAGACCGTCTCGGCGGTTGATCCGACCGCACACACACATTTTGATGTGAAATTTTTTGTTTTTGTCGTTATTGACCATTTTTGTCGTTACTGAGATTTCTCGTTAACTGTAAGATAATGAAATTAGTATAAGTTTTGAATCATGTAGTATACACCCTAAAGCATAACACTTAGTGAGGAATGATAGATTTGAGTGTAGTGAGTGGCACTCGATCCCGTCGACAGCCCGAAGGCCTTGTACTGATCACTAGGGAAGTGAGAGATCTTCCCCGATACCCGCTCTTTACAGCTGAAGACATCATTGTCACTGCCCCGAAGTGGTAACACGAACGCCGAGTCAAAGGTAGTGATCAGTAACTGGGATCTAACCCCTCAAAGCTGCCTTAGACTGAGTTAAATTTCAAATCTGATAGCAGATTTGAATGTAGCATACGGCCTAGAACATAATATCATCATTCAACATTCAACTTAGTCAACATTCAACATAATATCAACACTTAGTGAGGAATGATAGATTTGAGTGTAGTGAGTGGCACTCGATCCCGTCGACAGCCCGAAGGCCTTGTACTGATCACTAGGGAAGTGAGAGATCTTCCCCGATACCCGCTCTTTACAGCTGAAGACATCATTGTCACTGCCCCGAAGTGGTAACAGGAACGCCGAGTCAAAGGTAGTGATCAGTAGCTGGGATCTAACCCCTCAAAGCTGCCTTAGACTTAGTTGAATTTCAAATCTGATAGCATATTTGAACTCAGGATACTTGAAAACCTTAGTCTATATGTTAAAACTTTGAAAAAACTGAAAATTAAGAATTTTTAAAAAATTCCGCATTTTACTACTCATACTACTTTTAAAAAATTTTATCAGTAGTAAAGACACTATCAAACTCTATCATACAAACTTTGAAGTAAGAAGATAGCTTGCCTACTTCAAAAGATAGAGTCCTTTGAAACACCCGATATCGGGAGCTCAGAGCGACGACCGTAGCTTACCTCGTCTTTCGATGAAGTGATCAGACTTACGTTGTCGGGGGTTTATATATGCTCGGAAGAAAACTTAAAATGGCTCTATCTCCGAAAGTATTCTCATCGTAGCGACATGCGGTTTGTTGCAAACGATTCGTCTCATCATTCTTTACAATATGACACCTGAACCATTCTCATATGACCACGGGAAGTTGGTCCGTCAGCACATGTGCATGTAACATGCCACAAGTGAAAAAATTCCTAAGTGTGAGAGCTCCAGTGTGGTGAAAATTTTGAAAAATTTAAAACTTCCGAATTTCGACCTGGAACCTTTACCAAAACATTTTTCATCAAATTTCACTGACTCCCCCCCCCTCGTTCAGAGGAATTTGATGAAAAATGTTTTGGTGACGGTCCCAGGTCGAAATTCCACACTTTGGAAAATTTTCAAAATTTTACCCATACAAAGTCACTCTGACACTTAGGATTTTTTCAGGTAAGCGAGCTCCGACCTAAAATCTTGTAACCGCTCTAACTTTTGAACGAAGACAGATAGGAACAAGCCGATTCTTTCACTGAATTTGTCTCACTCTTAGCTTTCAAACGAGCTATTGCACGACAAAATCCGTCCACTAGAAGCCAAGATCGAAGCTAGCTGTCCAGAGGGGGGGGAGGTCAGTGAAATTTGATGAAAAATGTTTTGGTGGCGGTCCCAGGTCGAAATTCCACACTTTGGAAAATTTTCAAAATTTTACCCATACAAAGTCACTCTGACACTTAGGATTTTTTCAGGTGAGCGAGCTCCGACCTAAAATCTTGTAACCGCTCTAACTTTTGAACGGCTGGTCCGATTGACTCGCAACAAAAAATGTTGTCGAGCAGTTTTTCATCCTCTTTCCAATGCAACTCGAACGAACAAAATCCGTTCACTAGAACCAAAGTTAGAAGATTGCTGTCGGGGGGGGAAGGTCAGTGAAATTTGATGAAAAATGTTTTGGGGGCGGTCCCAGGTCGAAATTCCACACTTTGGAAAATTTTCAAAATTTTACCCATACAAAGTCACTCTGACACTTAGGATTTTTTCAGGTGAGCGAGCTCCGACCTAAAATCTTGTAACCGCTCTAACTTTTGAACGAAGACAGATAGGAACAAGCCGATTCTTTCACTGAATTTGTCTCACTCTTAGCTTTCAAACGAGCTATCGCACGACAAAATCCGTCCACTGGAAGCCAAAATCGAAGCAAGCTGTCCAGGGGGGGGGGCGTCAGCCGAAAATTTTTTCTCTCCGATTGACTTGAAACTCACCCTACCGATGCAGAATTTCACGCTGAATCCGAATCTGACCTCCGTTTTCTCATCCGATGCTTCGTTTTGACGCTACACACCAAAACGTCCCAAATACTAACTCTGTCGTTTTTCGAAAAATGTTGAAAATTTTTTCTCACCGATTGACTTGAAACTCACCCTACCGATGCAGAATTTCACGCTGAATACGAATCCGACCTCCGTTTTCTCATCCGACCACTCCTTCCACTCGAAACAACCCATTTTACAACCCAACATTCAGCAGATTGCACGAAAAACATCACACACTATAGCCTCAAGACTAATCCTGGCGGTCGCCCACGTCAACCTAGACGGTCGCCCACGTCAACCAGGCGGTCGGACCAACTCACCCGAGTCTCACACTCTGTCGTTGCAGAGGGGGGGGGAGTCAGCGAACATGTTGTGAACGTGAACCCACTTGGCCGGCACACCACGACAGACCACAACCTCTGTCGTTCCAGAGGGGGGGGGGACTCAGACACGAAGCACCACGGCGGCCGACCACGACACTCTGCCGTGCCAGAGGGGGGGGGACGTCAGCGATGGCGGCCATCTTGCGCGGTCCAGAAGTGGAGTTTTGCTTACTACTCTAATTTAAATTTTGTAGACCCAACACATAGTTGTCTAATAGTACGAGTATCTTCAACTATTCCATTATTATTATTTTCAATTGTTAAAAAATGAAATTTAGATAAATTTTGATGATATGTAGTATTAATATCATTATTATCATTATTATTATCAAATTTTTCAATATGATTCACAGGATTATTATGAGTATGATTATGATTATGGTCATTGTTAATAGTATAAGGTGTTGTCCACATATAAATTTTTTCTTGCTGTGCTAAACCATTTATATATGATTTTAATAAATTAATGTTTAAATTAGAATAGAATCCCACATATGTGTCATTATCATATCTTTGGGGCATTTCTACCATTTCTCTTTTATAAACAGTATCTCTATAATATACTTGACATAATCATTCTTCATTATGTTTTTTACTTTCAATATGAATATTATATTGATTTAATTCGTCTACAAATAATCTAATTTTAGATTTTGAGAAAGATTTTAATTTTCTTACTAATTCTCTAATGTTGATATAATTGATAATTTTAGTTTCAATCCAATCAGCATTACTAATAGGCAAAACAGCTCAAATAAACCCATATACACTATTATACCCTATGAAAACCATATTTTCTTTATTCAGTTCCACATATGCAACATTATTATATTTACTTACAATATTCATAAATTTTATAAATGGATCACCTGGAAATATACAATAGTTGGTATCAATATCAGGTAAACCATTAGTCTGTTCTTTAAATATTTCAGCTTGTAATTCAAACAAAAGATTAACATCTGTACATGGATTATTATTATTATCAAAACATTTATTTTCAAATCCCGATGATCTCGTCGAATAAGAAGAACAGGATGATACGGGCAAATATAATTTTTCTAAATTTGCTTTTTCCATTTTTTTCTTCAATATAATTTTTTGACAACCTAAACACATTACTTTTGCTTTTAAACAATCCGCACGCAGATATTTACTATCATAGAACTCTGACCTAGGATTCATAATTTGGCACATTTGACTCATTTCCACTTTTTTATTTTTATGTGAGAAAAATTACCTTTTTATTGTTAAAAAATGATGTTACCAAATGTTGGTGGAGGTGCATATATCCCGAATAATCGTGAATCAGAAATAGAAATAGAAAATTATATCATGAAAACTGGAGACGTTTTATCTGGCCCATTACATCTTTCTATTCTTCCACAACAAAATACAGAGATAACGAATAAACAATATGTTGATACACAAATCAATGACTTAAAAGAAAAATATATAAATGACGTTTTGGTTCCACTGATAAATGAATTAAAGTTGCTTAAACTTAATGACAAATCATTAAACGAAAAATTATTAAAACTTGATAAAAAGGATAGAGAGCTAGAAGTAAATATAGCAAAACTTTCAGAACAATCAAAAATTTTAATATTACTTTCTATAAAGTTAAAATCTGCAGTCATTAAAAATAAACATCAGATACAACTATTGAAAGAACAATTAGAAAATCAATTAGAAAAACTTCCTAAAAATTTTTTTAAAAATTTAAGTAAGTTACAAGCTACATTCCAAAAAAGTGTTGATGAATTAAGTTCTAAAATTACTCAACAAATGAAAAGGATGAATAGAATAATAAATGAAGTAAACTCACTAAATCAAAAAGTTGACAAAATGAAAACTCTTAAAATCAATTTAGAAAATGAATTAAAGAAAAATTATAAAGGAAATAAAGAACAATTAGATGCTGTTAAAAATCAGTGAGATGTTCTTAAAGTTCAATTGAATGCACTTAAAACGGCGTTGAAGATGAATCAGGAAAAATGCAAGTTAATAGAGAAGAAATTAAAATACATCACACGCTGCTTGACGCAATAGATAAAGTGCAACAGAAAATTAATAAAGCTATCACGCGGTTGTTGTCAATTCACACACGTAAATCTTAATAGAACCTTGTTCAAGAGGCTTAAGCCGATCGGACCAAAGCTCCTCAGGTTACTAACCTATAGAACCTTGCTCAGAGGCTTTAGCCGATAACACACGTAAATCTTAACGTAAATATTTTTCCCAAAAAACAAATTTAATCCTAAAAAATGCCTATAATTTATAAACACAATCTTAAAAATTTTGCTTCAAATAAAAAAATTGCCCATGAAGCATCTATGAAATCTGTTTACCATTATAATAATGTAGAAACTATTCAAAAAGAAGGAGATGGTATATTTTCTGGTATTGGAAGTATCGTTAATGTTATTAAAAATAATAAAGATTTAATTACATCTGCCGCAAAAGGAGCAGCTGCTATAGGTAGTACAGCTAGTGCAATATCAAATGCTGTTAAGTCTCAAAACGAATTAAAACAACTAGAAACTATTCGTAAGCTTAAGAATGATTCTGAAGAACTAAAAAAATTCAAAACTCTCAGAGGAAACAAAAAACAAAATTGCTAACATAGCAGCAGAAGGTGAAGCCTCGAGGAGCGGAGCTCCATCTGATAGTAAACATGAGAAATCAATTGAAGAAATAAGAGGTAATGGCTTAGCAAAATTCTAAAATGTATTCTAAAAAGGAATCCTAAGAAAATTACTTTTAGAAAAAACAAAAAAGTCAAATAATTTTTTATAAAAATGTCTTCCTTAATTGAAAATAAATTTAGATTAGACGATCCTCCGTTCGTCAGTTATAATCAAAAAAAGAATGACTATATAAGAATTGCTATGAATCCCGGATCTTCTAGAAGAGTAAATACTGGAGGAAATTTAATCTTTGAAGTTGATAATCAACAAAGTTATTTATATTTACCTGATTCCTTTTTACACTGTGAATATTTATATAGTGATGCCAAATTTACAACGCCATTACCAGATAGCGATAATATTGCATTAGAGAATAATGTCTTTCCAAGATTATTTACACAAATGCGTTTAGATGTTGCAACTCAAAATATAGAAACAATAAGTGATTCTCCAGGTGTAATTAATACAATGCTTAGATTTGTAACAATTGGTGAAAATAATAGAAAGTATGAAATCGAAGGTTGGTTTCCAGATAATAATGATGGTATAATTGTTGATGATTTCACTCACGCTGGAACAGATGCAGCAGGAATTGCGAAAGATGTAGAAAATATTGCAAATCATTTAAATAAAACAAATAATACTGCATATAAAGAAAGACGTGTTTTTAACAAGAAAAGTAAACAGACAGTTAATTGGTCATTGTCTCCATTATTCGGATATTTAGATTATGACAAAATATCACATCAATTAAAATTTAAATTAATAATTCATCGCACAGCAAATAATGAATAATCTTTTATGGTAAGGCTGGAAAAAAGCATATTTAAAAATTGATAGACTTGAATGGTGGATAAAACATATTACTCCTAGTTTAGAGGTTGAATTAACTATTGCAAAAAGATTAAATACTATCAAACCAATTCCAGTAAATTTTCTAAAGCGTACTGCTAGTTCCGTAACTTCTACTGAACAAAGATTTAACTGGCATTTTACTAGAACTGCGAATACACCAAGATATTTATTACTAACTTTTCAAAGAAATAATTCTCCAAGTTTTGATAAGAACAATAATCTCTTCCATATTAATACAATTCGAAGTTTACAAGTTTCATTAAATCAAACCCGATATCCAATTGATCCATTAAGATTCGATGATACCAATAATCAATTTATGGAAGGATATGATTCTTATCGAAATCTTTGTATAGAATTTGGAGTTGAACCACAATTAACTCCTGGAGATTGGAGACATTTATATCCTGTTTTCTGTTTCGATTTTAGCGCACAATCTGAAGATATTATCAAGACTGGTTGTGATGTAACAATTAATATTGAAAAGAAAGATTCCACAACTTCATTAATGGCTTATGGTTTACTGCTAGAAGATGTAAAATATTCTATTGAAATTCTTAATGGAAAGATGGTTAGGGTAGGTTAGTAACCTGAGGACCTATGGTCCGATCGGCTAAAGCCTCTGAACAAAGTTCTATTGGTTAATTAGAATTTTTGGTAACTTAAAATTTGTTCTTAACCTAAAATTTTTTTATGAAAAATGTCGCAAGCGAAAAGTAATAATAAAACTGTTGAATTAAAACTACGTAACATTGTTGACAAAAATACACCTAAAACTATTACTATTGATAAAAAGAAATATTACATAAGTAAACCAATGATAGAGAATATTAAATTACAAGAAGAAAATAATGGTGGAATTCTTCCATTAATTCCACTAATAATAGGAGGTATAGCAGCAGCAGGAAGTGTTGCAGGTGGGACAGCTGGTATTGTCCAAGCAGCAAATAAATATAAATCAGAGAAGGCAGCATTAGAAGAACAAAATCGTCATAATAGAGAGTTAGAGAAAGTTGCTAGGGGTGACGGAATAGTAGATAATTTTATTAGTAAATTAAATTTAATTGATGAAGGAAAACGAGATCTCAAAAACATTCTACATAATGTTGATGACTTGATAGAAATAAAAGAAACTAAAGATGGTTCTGGAATATATCTAAGTCCTAGTATGATTAGGTAAAACATTTATTTTATTTTATCTTTAAAAATGAATTCCATAAATTCTACAAATTGCATAAATCACGAAATTTTAATTAAATTAAAAATTTCTAATCTATGAATTATCGCTATGACCACCGTTATAAAGGAGGAGACATACAGAAAGCATTAGAAAACTTTCCTGGATTTATTTGGAGTAAATATTCAAAAGAAAAACATCTTCCTGGTCATTTATATACCGGTCCAGGAACCCGATTAGATATAAGACTAGATGAGAATAATAATCCAAAACCAGTTGAAGAACCAATAAACAGAGTTGATGCAGCAGCTTATAGACACGATTTAGCTTATCGAAATCATGACCTAAAATCTCGTCATGAAGCTGATAGGAAAATGATAGAAGAATTGGATAATATTCAAAATCCTTCCTTTAGAGAAAGAATTGACAGAATGTTCGTAAAGAAAGCATTAGAAGCAAAAATACTGTTCGGTCAGGGTTTAGACAAAACTGATAACACTGAAACCTGCGCGTCCGAAATTCACAAGGAATATAGAAAGCCGAAATATCTATTGAAAGTAAAAGTATTTAATAAAGATCATATTTGGAGTGCTGATCTAATCAATATGCCGAATGAAGAAGATTATAAATACGCATTGACCGCTATAGATTTATATACACGATAAGCTTGGGCAAAGCCTTTAAAAAAACAAATGGTCTGTCAGTTAAATATGCGTTTGAAGAAATTTTTAAAGAAAGTAATAGAAAGCCAAAAAATTGTTTGTTGATAAGGGATCTGAGTTTTATAACAGAAATGTTAAGCCATTATTTGATTTTGTTTATTCCACAGAAAATGCTGGAAAGGCTGTAGTAACAGAGAGATTTAATAGATCATTAAAAAGTAAATTATTCAAGAAATTTACAGAGCAGGGAAATCAGAAATGGTTGAAGATACTACCAGGAATTGTTGATCAGTACAATAATAAAGTTCATTCATGTATTGAAGAAACTCCAAAGATTTCTGATGATCCTGATTTAATACGAAAGAAAATATTCGAAAATAATTATTCGAATGAGAGTAATCCGAATTTACGGAAACGTAAGCGGAAATTTAAGATTGGAGATAGAGTAAGGATATTTAAGTATAAGAATAAATTTGAAAAAGGTTTTGTAGGCTATTGGACTAAAGAGTTATTTGAAGTTTGTAATATAAATCAAACTTGACCGATTACTTATGAAATTAGAGATTTAGATGATCAGGAAATCACTGGCAGATTTTATGAAAACGAATTACGAATAACCGTGCTTTAACCTTTAGGTGGCGCTTCAGCTAGCTTCGCTTGAACTTTAATTACAGTAATTGGAACTAACGTTTCGAGAATTAAATTTCCTTATTCAATTCTAACATAATATCTAGAAATGGTACTCCTTTTTGTAATTTGTACAAAATATATAAACATAATTGACCAACATAAGTAGTTCCTGGTGTTTGAATTTGAAACGTATTGTATGTTCCATTGCCAAGTATTTCTCTTACTTCGTTTGTAGGTGGAAGTCCTTAAGAGTCAAAATAGTATTATCTCCATTTTTATTAGAAAACCTGCTGACCAATGTACTACTTTTTGATCTGACGTGTGGAGATTTGTTACAAAATTCACTTCAGGTACATCTTTTATCCATAGTAATTCATACCTCATCAATAGGTGAAAATTCTTTATTCCCAATTGATTTGCGATCTTATTTAAATCGAAATTCGAAGTCGTCTGTGTACCATAATGTTTTAAGAAATCATTTATGTTGCTCATTTTTCATGAAATAAAATGTACTGTTTAACAATGTTCCATTATATTTTTATGATCTCTCATTAAGAGGATATTGATTGTTTTATCTGTATTCAGACAATACCATCATCTGTTACCACATTTCTCAAACCGCATGATTGTTTTAGGCGATCATACGGGTTGTGCATTCATAACATACCGTTAATAACATAAAAGCAATCTATTAATTCATTCTCTGCTTTGAGGGAATATTCTGTTGTTATAGCAATCATTCAATACAATATCGCAGTATCGATAGTCGAGACCGACTGTCAAGCCAAAACCAGAAAAGTTCTGGAATTGGTTCTGGTTTTGTAAATGGAATTGGATCTCGTTAGAGTTTTGATACTGCAATTTCCCCATTGGCATTCAAGCACATTTATTCATACCCGTCACATAATGTTGTCAAGGAAAATTCATTCACCTATAGTGCCGCTTTGCTTAGATCACCATTAATAATTTCCAATTACTATTTAAACACACACACAATTCATAAAACGTGACACATTACAATCTTAGTTTGAATTTTATCGTCACAATGGTTGGATCTACTGAAAGATCTGTTCGATTGGAGACAAAGCGGAGAAGAATTCAGAAGTTAACAAGGGCAATCATACATCTGCAAGCACGAAGTAAAATATTCTTACACTTGGATATGGAAGCATTTTTGAATGGATCGGAGACTCGCACATAAATTATACAATTGATAAGAAAATATTAAAATTCATTGAACAACGGCAGAAAGCTATATTTTCTTTAAATAGAACCTTATCAAAAGAACGGGACGATCAAATTATTGAACAATCAACAACATCATCGAACAACGTTGATACAACAGGGCCGCCAACTTATGAACAAGTTATAAATCAAATTAACGAAGAACAAGCAGCACAACGGCAAGCAGCGCAACAGCAAGCAGCGCAACAACATTAAGTGAAAGTGTTAATGTTACTAGTTAGTACTAGTGAACATCCTTCACCGCTTGTTCGTAACATTATTTCTTTTCATACAACTTATTCTATGTTTGTGTTTTGTTTTGTCCATTTGTTCCAATATGGGATATAAAGGGGCTGATGGTTCTTTTGGGTTTTCATTTTCATCTTCCATTTTTTAATAAATATTTTGATATTTTTTGGTCTATGTGAAAAGACTACGTAAATTTTTGGACTACGTGAAATTTTGAGACTACGTAAAATTTTGAAACCTCTTTTCAGCATATGAAAAAATCCCAACGAGCTTAAAACTGTTTTTTGATTTTATCCTTAAAATTATTTTTATTTACAAAACTCTTTCAGTGTATGAAATATTTCCCATACTCAATCTCAGTATATGAAAAAATCCCAACGAGCTTAAAACTGTTTTTTTGATTTTATCCTTACATTATTTTTATTTATAAAACTCTTTTTTTGGTACCTTATTTTTTTTATTTTTTGGTTGTCCTGGACCGGTCATATATTCATTTTTTCTCTTTAGTTGTCCTGAATCGGTCATATATTCACTTTTTTGCATGTTTGGGGTACCCTATTTCTTTTTCTATTTTTTGGTTGTCCTAGAACGGTCTTATATCCATTACTGTGTTGACAAAGTGGGAAATTCTTCACAGATATAGTGGGAATGAACTGACTGTAGGCATATATTCACAAGAAAGTGCAATCTAAAGCAATACATATAGCAACAATGAATATCAACAAAAAACATCATCAAAATACTGATTTAAGAATGAATCTATTTACACATCTCCTGAATGTGGTAATGAGTTTGATTTTTTTGGGTGGTGATATGTTTGTGCCAGGATGTCCATGTGGAAGAGATATCTTATGTCCTATCCAACACTTCTTATCCTCCCACGCTGAAAGTGTTCGCTTCCTAAATGTATGAGTTTTTACCTCATGTGTCTTTGATTTTAAGATGGTCATGTTGACAAACGTTATGTTCTTATTTATGTATGCCATCTTATAGACCTTATGTTTCATATTTACAACAATCGATTTAGATATGCCTTTTGCGCGCTTAATACTGTCACTGGAGTCTTTTGGTTTCATAGAATGCATTTTAGGACGAAGAAGAATCATTTCCTTCATTTCCTTTCCTGCAATTTTATCTTTCAAGCATCCTAATTTTGCTTTATTTTTAGTAGAGTATAGTGGGTGATCTGTAGGATAATTTGATGTATCAAAATATTTTTCTTAAGATTTTCCTACTTCATTGAAATTTAACTCTCTGCGCAGCGATACTTAAAATAAATGAAACTGTCGGTATCACCGCCCAGCAAACGCACGTCTATAATTAGAGGGCATGGTTTTAATATTCTATAGAAGAGTTGATACATTTCAAGCTTGGAATAATCTACACAGCTTGTCCGATGTAGATGGGTTTGCAGAACTCTACTTCTAATTTTATCATTTCAACACCAACCAACTCGTCATCTATAAAATCTCTATCAATAAAGAGAGGTGATGTCGCTAACTTTTGAAATTTATCATCATGATTCACAAGTTTTAAGTTTATACGTTTTCTAACGTCCTCCATCGTCTTACCAGAAAGACTATTATTCCTACATTTATAGAAATCCTTTTCAAAATTATTTTGGGCTGGTGCACGTTTCTGGCTGTTACTATCAATATAAGGTTTCAGAAAGGCTTTCTGTCTAAATTTGATAATACGGTGAACTGTCTTTAAAATCATCCACATTTCTAAATAAAATTTTAAGATAGAGAAGTGGACTAAATAATTTTCTTCATCAAATCGAGTAAGCAAAGTTTACGACAAGGCTTATACTTGGGCTGTCCGCTCCCTTCTAAATCTTTATGAAATTGTTTCATAAAGTCCGAAAACATATCTTCAGTCACTTCGCCTGATTCGGGTGCAAGTGGAAAATCCACAGTTTTATTTTTAATACTATTTGGATGGACAAGATCTATCTCAAAATAATATCCCCAATCACCATCATCTGGAATAGCTAGTATGTTTGAAGGGTTGGAGAAATGCTGATTTTCACCATCACACAACCAGCTGAACTCAGAGTGAGGTAGAGGTTTGGACAGTGAGCTACCATACAAATTATTCTGGTCATAGTACTTCAAATGAATCTGATCATATTCTACTATTTTTGATTTTATTTGATGCCTATTTACAAATGTGAGACCACCGCCAATTCCTCGTTCAAAAAATTATACATCTGTGGATCTTGCAAAAGATGGATGGTCTCTCCAGTCATTTTAAAAGCAGACTGGAATGACATGGCTGGAAGACTGACAAAGTGGACAGGATCTAATTTATCTTCTTCTAATGCCACTCGTCGACACTCCTGAAATACATCAGCCAGCAAAAATACATCTAATTTTTCTAATTTGGCGATCATATAATCGCTAAACGTTTGACAGTCAAATTTTGTCCATGCAACTTGAGCATGATTGTAATCTTCTACCTTGCATTCTACACCAGTCAAATCATTTTTTAATTTGTCTTGATGGAAGAGAGGTCTCACTAAGTTCAGAAATGTTATCAAAGTATGCATATGGAAACACTCCTTTGCGTGTGATGACTTCATCCGTCAAGTTAGGATATTGTTTCTTCAAATTTTGAGTTAGTGGAAGAGACTTAAGATTTTGAACGAGAGATGCTAGTGACGAAGCCATGAATTGATAGGAATACAAAAAATTTTTCTTTAAAATTTTCTTTAGTTTTGTCAACTGCTACGTTTGCTGTCATGGCCATGAACTTTTCTCTCGTTTGAGCTATTACACTTAACTGCCACTCTTTCATTTTTCCAAACCCCCTTTTATCATCATATGACTGTCATAACCTTTGAAGTTATGAAAAATAACGGGTAGAGTACGCCGTTTCAGTCTCAGTGAAAAATTGCATCTTGTACATAGCGCGTTTCTAAATTTACCAGTGATGTTATCATGGTCACGCACTTTCTTGATTTTATCGTCATCAAACGTTTTATTACATTTTGGGCTGACTTTACAACTTTCAAATTTTACTTGATCATCTGCTGATATATTCAATGATCTGCGTTGGAGTTCACTATCATATTTTTGCTGAAATTTGACAGCGCTTTCGAAGAATTGTAAGAATTTATGTATACAATCCTCACCTTGCCAGACGTGCATTTTATTATTTTCATTTTTCAAGCAATCATGCCATACCTCATAACATGATATGGCTGCCGCTTTATGGGTGTTATCATCAATATAGCATTCGATGTCAGCATAGATGACACGAAGAAAACTTAATTCATGCATTCTATTTGCAGTTTACCTCGCTTACACCATTCATAATGTGTTTCAAATTTGTTCAAGTTTCTTTTGAACAGAAGGGGCGCATACAACGGTCACATATGAAATACTCCCCTCTTCTAGATGTTAAGTGGGAATATAGTCGAGTCATTTTAGGAATACCACAGTAATGCCAATTTTCACTATCATTTTGATATACTAGGAGATTGACTACCCGATCATAAGTTGATGAACGGTTGTTGTAACGCAAACCCTTCAGCCCCTCTTGCCAGATATGAACAAATATTTTAATTTCATTTAATTTTTCAAATTTCTCTGTATGTTTAAATTTCATGTCTTCGATATTGCAGTCATCAAACCTCAATTCATTCTCCCATTCATGTTATTTGCTTCTACGGAAACGGTTGTTCTGTACTTCATGATAGTGGAGAATAGACAATACCGCATACTTAAAAAACACTGTGATTCACAATCAACAGAAATGACTGCATTCTTAGCTCTCAACGTGTTTGGAAGATTAAAAGAGCCTCGACCACGGTAATTTTCTGATACATTTATTTTAAACTTGGCAGATTCTATGCCATCAAAAAATTAGACCACTATCGCGTTCGTTAAATTCATCAATATTTGACTTTAGTCCTTGGATGTGAAAATTCAAGGATTCGTTCACGTTCCTCTTGTTCCTTTATACGTTTCTTTTCCAATAACACTCGCTGATGCTCCTTTTTCACTAAATATTCCAGATCCTCATAATAATCCAATAAACGATTAATCAGTTCACTAGCTGATAACTGTTCTTCTCGCGTTGTCAATAATTCTATATCTTCACGTGGATATTCCAACTCCAATGCTACATGCCATGCGACTGGTAAAGACATGATTTCATTCACTCACTCTCCTAATACCAACCTCCTTATATACTAAATCACCTACATATCTTACAACGCCCATATGATAAAAATACCTCTTTTCACAGACGTATTTTATTTCAATAAAGCACAGTCTACATGCATCACATTATCAATACCCGTATCATATAAATTGTCATCATCGGCACCGGAATCATTATCATTACTATTATCAGTAACATTGTCGTCATCATCATCAGAATCATTGTCATTATTAACATTATTAGCAACAGTGTCATTATTCACATTACTTGACATTACATTTAATCGATCAGCCTCCATCAGGTGTAACAGCTCTTGCTCCATCTTTCGTTTTTCCATACATCGCATATAGTTTGCACGTACACGGTACATTGTTCGAACATAAAATGCATATCCATCATCATATAGTTTTAAACGTTCATTGGGGATGCATGCATTCTCATATAGATGAATCACCATATATGATTGAATACGTAAATGTATATCCGTTAATGGATGAAATTCACTTATACGATGTCGTTGTATACACACACGAACACGATGGGGGTAGTAATAACTCTGTAACATATCCCGAAAACTATCTGACTCAACAATGTTCACTTCACGCGCCCATTCCCGTTCACAATCCGTTGGTAACCCAAATGGTAAATCTAATATTGTAAATCGATCTTCATGTTCAACCTGCTCCCTCATTCGTTTCGCTCGTTTCTTGTATCGATGGAATGGAAGGGGTTCACGTCGACACTGCTCTTCAATAGTCTTCTCTTCTTCACCCATACGCTATCATCATCTTCACTCAATACATGCAGTGGGGATATTATACTTTGTCGCCGTTTCACACCTCTCCGCTTATTCACTTGGTTTGAACATATAATCGCATCTGATAATCGCACCACTTCATTTGATGTATAGGGTCGTAGGGATGTACTGTGTATAATAAGACTGGGACATCGCACTCCAAATACTTGTTCCACAGTTTTATCCTTGAAATAAGAAATATTATGTCCTCTATAGGGATTTAAAGGATCTAATGGGATATACACGCCCATATCTGCCGTATGCATCCGTAATGCTCCTTTATAAGACACTAAATACCGTGTAGCCATATCTTGCTCATTTGTAATCACCACTCCATCTCGATCCTTCATCTCAAGATTATCAATTGCCGCTTATCCACTGCTACTGCCATAACTAAATCTACCTCCATCTACGCATCCTTTATATAGGGTGATTCTGGAACCGTCTGATACGTTGTATATTGAAAATATCCAGCTGTGTCTTTTACATGTCGTGGTTGTAGTTCCCGCTGTGCTTGTTTATAGACACTACGTGATACATGCACTGTGCATCTATTTTCGTCTTCCAACGCGCCATCTAATGCCTCATACACTTCTGTCATACTCGTTTTAACTCCCTTTACTGGAAAGATACTTTGACCATACTTTTCTGGCATATCACTCCACTCCATACACTCCACTGTCATCGATACCTATTCCTAGTCCTCTTCTTTACTTAAAATTGATACCACTATCGTTTTCTTCTTCTTCTCCCACGTCGTCTCTTTCCTAAACCACCACCTATCCGTGGCCCCCATGTTCTCGGGTCAGACCCTAGTAGAGCTCGAGCACGAGCACCACCTTTCAAGCGTTTTTAAGTTGCACCTGATATTAACCCTTTAACAAATCCCACTGCTTTAGGTAACATAGGAAATAAGTATTTAATAATCCCACCCCCACGCTGACGTCGTCGACCACGATATATTTGCATCTTGTTGTTTTATGTAGTACACTTCTTGATTATACTTAAAATCAATGCTAATGTCTTCACCGTCTTCGTCGCCGTCTTCGACGTCGCCCACCTGTGATTTTACTTAGCACTTTACTTGCAGCTAAACCTCCTGCTGACGCTGCGGCTCCACCTAATGCTGCTTTCCCCGCTAATGCTAAAAATGGTAGAATGGCTGGGAGAACTGGAAGAATACCTCCACGCTGTCGTCGTCGTCCTCTAAACGCCATATCTTATATAACACGTAAAATGATTCATTACTTATTTACTTAAACACAATCACACAGCTAAAATATCCCCCTTATAGCTCTCATTATCGCATTCCCATTCTGTTCCGCAACTTTGGGGTTAATTATACCACTCAATATGTTCTGTATTCCAAAGCCATCTCTCTGTCTCCTCCTCCTCCTCCCTCTCCCATGTCTTCTTCCTTTTCTATGTCTTCGTCCACCACGAAATGACATTATTGTCACATTTACTCTTTCTAATCACACTTATTACTTAATTCCTCATCATATCCATAAAAACAATATTTTTCACATTACACTATAATAATAATAATAATAATAATAATATAACATAACATAACACAATATACACAAACTTACATTAATCCAATGTGGATAGAATATCCATCGCAAGTTCTATAGATGAAGATGAAGATGATATGTTTGTAACATCTCTCAAGGTTGACGGTAATACTGCTGGTATTAGTTCTGGTGACACTGATCGTGTCGGTGATGCTGGTGATTCACCTTCCACAAATCCTTGTATTGGCAATAACACCCCCACTACCAATGTCAGATCAGGCAATTCTGGTGATGGTTGTCGCCATGGAGCCATATTCTCCTTCATATATGCCTTGTACGCATATCCGTCCATTGTCCACATCGTCACCATATCTCCCGACACAAAATTTACACCACCTGCTGTTTCCGATAGCAGGGTGGCGTTCCTGCTACTGTCATCTCTTCATCTTCTTCCTCTTCCTCTTCCTCGTCTTCATCTTCTGTCTCTGGTGCTAGTATATCTATTGGTGGTGATGGTGGTGCAGCTGCTATTAACAATCCATTATGCTGCATACACTCCACACAGTTACAATCAACCCCCATGTTGGTCTGCAATTCGTCTATCGTATTTACTATGTCCGGCGTCGTTGGCGTTCGCGGAATCTCCACTACATCTATCGTGTCCGGCGTCGTTGGTGTTCGTGGAATCTCAATCGTCAGATCTGTGATCGTGTATGGTTCGGTATTTAACATTAATGGAGAGTTCAATGGTGAGCTCGCCACTAATGGCCACACAGCATTTAACACCTCACTCCAATTCTCCGGATTCACCACAGGATATTCCTCAGCACTATCAACTCGTTGCTCTTCATCTATTTCTCTCTCTTGGCGCTCCATACTATTCACTAATAATGCTCACATATGTCACTGCATCCACTATACATGAATATATACACTCACGGGTCCCGTTACGATGAGTCACTTGGTGGGTCCTGTCGTGGTTGTTTATAGTTTTTCGTCTTTTCACACCACACACCATCTCGAAATAGATTGGACTGACGTTGATGGCTTATAATCGTCATTCGTCGAACCACTGTGCACGCCTCCTCACATTCTGCAATTATATGTTCATCTCCTGTTCCATACGCACGTTCTTTATACCGATGTATTAGATCATCTATCGTCGCCAGTTCTTCTTGATGTCGTGCTCGCATCATACTCTTCTCATCCATCGTTGATCATCAAAATACTATACTAACATTTATATCATCATTATATACACCATAAATGCATTCATCTGTGGGCCCCATCACCGGGTCCCTTTGCGGGCCCCCTTGTGGGTCCATAACTGGGTCCCGTCACAGGTGCATAAACGGGTCCCGTCACGGGACCATAAACGGGCCCCGTCACGGGACCTGATCACTCAAGTACAGAAACGTCATTTAATCGTTCAACATCCTGCATTTCTTGTGTATGGATAATTTCCACCCATTCTCTCCTCTTTTCATCTCTACGAAATCGTCTTGTTTCGATAGGAGGATCAAATATTTTGGGATAATGCTCATACACCATTATATACGCCTCCGATAGCTGCCCATTCATTGCACGTCTCCCAGGCGCATGTCGCACACATGTCTTTTTCGGACTCCATGACAATATAATATCCCCTTCATACATTTTAATATTATCTCGCTCCATATACACACACTTCTTTGGAATATCTACACTTGTTCGTATAGGTCGTTCATATGTCGGTACCACCCACAAGTAAAATGTCTCCACACATGCTGATAATACATGTGTTGCCATCTCAACCACATCTCGATAGATAACAATACAATTCGTTGTCTCCGATAACACTTTATCTCTCAAATACAATGAAATCCCATGATGATATGTCCGCACTTCCCCTCGCGCATAGTAAGTAGGATATTCAATCACTATGTTCCTCAATTCAGTCACTGCTAACACATTATCGCTACACTCAGCCATGATTAACTATCCCGCAGTCATCTATCTCCTTAAATGCTCTTCCTATCAGGTATTTTCTACATAAGACATCTCTTACAGCCCATCAGATCCATATAAAATACAAACTGGTACCATGTATGTTTATTGAAAAAAAATAGACTAAATGAAAAAAAAATTACACACATCTATATACAGAAACTAGAGTTCACACACATCTATGTACAGAAAGTAGAGTTCAAACACTGTCCATTGCATTCCACTCACCACCCGCTGTCACTCCTTTCACTGTTAAGTCGAGTGGCTCTCGTCGACGTCGCTTAGACAACCATACACCTGTCTCTACATCCACGTCCTCTCCTCTCGCCACCATTCTGTCTTTCCTCTTCCTCTTTCACCGCTGCCATTCGTCGCATCTCCTCTTCTACTTCTCTCTCCATAAGCATCTGATGCTCTGTGCGTATCTTTGACTGAGCACTGTTCTCACCAAACTGAGTCACGAACATATTCTTCATATCATTCAATGTCCTCGCTCGAGTTGCTGGGGGAATCACTACACCGCTCACATTATCTCCAATCCGCTTTCGCGTGGGTATCTCTATATCGCACATCACTCCTGTTGGCACCACTTCCACCCACTGGCGATTCTTCAAATCCATTCGGAAGCGGCGAGTGGGATAAGGTGGAATCGCTGTTGGCTCGTGCTTGTACATCACCACTGCCGCCTCCTTCAGTTCTTGACCCACTTGATGCCCCGGAGCACGTCTCACCACTGTAGAACTGTCGTGGAATGTTATTACGACGTCACCCTCATACATGGTCATTCCTCTGGGATCAATATATAATGGTTGGTCTGGAATGCTCACCGTCGTTGTAATTGGCTCCCTCAATGTTGGCCACACATTATAATAGAATGTTTCAATAACTGGCATGCTGAGGTAGTAGCGCGCACGCCTCACCACCACACAATTGTCTCTATCGGTGATGATTGCATCCCCATCAAACATGGGCACATCTCGAAATATGAATGTTGGCTCGCGTGAGCCCATTAGGTACTTTGGATAGCAGACCTGCTGCAACACGTTATGGTACTCACTAATCATTACTCCATCCCTTCTGCGCACCCACACCGATTTCACCAACTGAGTGCCATACGGTTGAATGTCATTGTAACACCATGCCCCTTGACATTGAGAACTTTGTCGGGGGCATGGGAGTCCGTTGCGTAAAATGCACCGATGTGGGAAGGATGGCGATACTCCCACTGTGGGCTTCGATGCTGTTGTTGTTGTTGAAGGTACAGGTGATGTCGCTGGAGATGTCATGGGTGTAGGGGTTGATGATGACGTATCCATAGTAATAGTAAGCGTTCGTAGTGAGACAATGCTAGACCAGATGAAAATGAATGATGTCACTCTTGCAGGCTAGCATTATATATGTCTCGCTCACCGGACCCACGTCACGGGACCCGGCGCCGACCCCGCCGCTGACTCACCCGCAGGACCCACTGTCACGGGACCCGACAGCTCAGACGCGTGGGCGGCACGCCCACGCACTTTTCGGGAACTGGTTACTGTGTATTCTCAGGCTACTAAGATCCTAAGCTACTCTCAAATCTGACTTTTTTTGAGTCCAACCTTGCTTTTCTGCCATCCCCTGTTCAGAAATTGGACGAGGTAGGATTGACAATATCGTCAGCCATTCATACTCTCAAAGAGGTTGAATTGAATATCGGACAGATCGGATGACCAAAAGGGGACATTTTACTTTCGAAGTTTAGATCAGTGATCTGAAAAAATTCACGTCTGTCAGCTATTTCAACTGTCGAATATTATGTTGGGTGACAAGGGAGATATACCCGAGAGATTTTCACCTGATATTGCTGCGATGAAATTCGCTCCACTGGTGAATGTAGACGTCGAGAGATAGCTCTCGTCTTATCGGAACATATTGACAGATAGAGGCCAAAACTTGAGTGAGGAAAACTAATCTAGATAATGAATTTTTGACTCACCAACCAAAATATTCAAATATTTCTAATATTAGTCCAATATTTAAACCAAAAATATTAAATCGCTGCCTGTGATTTGAATGTGCCTGTGGTCGAACAACCAGAAAAAAATCTATATTTCCGCATGTGTCCGATTTTGTTTAACATCTAATTGTTCCCTTTGATTTTTATTGCTCATAATTTTCCGAAATAGTCAAAGGCATGATAAGCTTACAGCCCCTATTTATTATTACAGGATGTTCCTGTAAAAGCCCGAAAGGGGTATTCATGTACGAACTGTACTACCGGAGGATGTCAGAATATCTCTGAGTCAAGAACTGTAAATGCATTGACAAATGCATCAAATAATGAAGATCAACATCCATCTACAAATATTTCAAGCTCCCAGGCTGTCGGCCCAACAAAGAAGCTCAGAAGAAATTTCCGACAGCTCCCATCCCAGATGTACAGTCGCATGGGCATTTCGCCGTCAAGGTGTTCCGGAGCGACTCATCGATGTCGTCATGTCACTGTATGTCGGTTCGAAATCACAAGTCAACGTCGCAGGGGGTGTATCTGACGAGTTCGGGATCAACGTTGGACTACATCAAGGATCTGCTCTCAGCCCACTTCTCTTCATCCTAGTGATGGAGGAGGCAACCAGAGACTGCATGATCGGAGGTGTCTGGGAGCTCTTATACGCCGACGATCTGGTTCTGACTGGTGAGAGCAAGACGGAAGTCATGGAGAGGTTTGGGAACTGGAAGGAGAAATTGGAAAAGTGTGGTATGAAAGTCAACATCGGGAAGACCAAATACATGGTGAGCGGAAAGGAACCCAGCGAACCCATTCGCGGAGGCAGGTATCCTTGCGGTGTGTGCGGAAGGGGTGTTGGCGTCAACTCAGTCCTCTGTGGTCAATGCAACAAGTGGTGCCACAAGCGCTGCAGCGGCTTGAGAAGCATTTGTTACGTGGTCGATTTCCGCTGTCCCACATGCTCTCGCTCCCCAACTGTGCTAAGCAGCGCTCATGAAGACGATGATGAGAGTGATGACCAAGAAATGGATGAAGTGTACGATTTCTGTTACCTCGGTGACTTCCTCGCATGCAACGGCGGATCAGAGCGAGCTGTTAAAGCAAGAGTTACATCTGCGTGGAGGAAATGGAAAGAGCTTGCCAGTCTTCTACGCAACTGTCATATCCCGCTGAAGTGCAGAGCCACTGTATACAGCACTTGTGTGAGATCTGTGTTGCTCTACGGTGCGGAGTCCTGGAATCTGAGAGAAAAACTGCAACATCAATTACGGGCATGCGACAGGAGAATGCTACGCTACATGTGCGGCATATCACTGGCTGATAACATCTCCAGCAGTGAAGTGGTATGTCGGTGTGGTATTAGCCCGTTGGAAGACGTGATCACGGAGAAAAGACTGAGGTGGTTCGGGCATGTGAAGAGGAGAAACGGAGAAGGAGCCCTTGGTCGTGTACTGGACATCGTGGTGGAAGGAGCGCGTCCTCGAGGAAGGCCGAAGAAGACTTGGCTCGCAAACGTCAAAGATGATCTGACGAGGATTGGTGCGACAGAAGAGGACGCCCAGGATCGAAACCATTGGAGACGGTTTTATCAAACGTCAAACCCTCTAGTATAGGGGAAACGAAGACGCTATAAGGATAAAGTAAAAAAAAAGTAAGTAAGTCCCATCCGCTCCCAACTTTCGATCGCGCCAAGGACGAATACAACTGCGGGCGATCGATCCGCAGAATCAATGAACCGCTAATTGAATCTGCCTACCGTGTAGTGATGCACTGGAAGCCGAACGTCTTCATGCCACCATCCGGCAGCGCAGCAAACGACCTTATAGCCGAGATGACGGGATTGATAACCAGATTCGTTGAGAAGGCAGGTTTTGAACAAGTGGTTTCTTTCTTCTTCCTCATCTCGTAATTCAGCTTCCGGCTTCCCGTCGCGTGACGGCAAAGCGCAAAGGGATCATCAGACGTCTGGAGATGTAGCGAGCTGGCAAAATTGAAGAACGTCTCTAAGAAGGATGTGTACTTCAAGAAAGTTTAGGTCTACGAACCAGTCGACGTGAAACCGGATGGCAGGAGAGTTTTGGATGCGGTCGTTCTACTTCCGCCATCCGGCTGCTACGATGCGGATCTTTCAAAGGCGTGCTTTCACTCGACGAAAATATTGAAGGAAATATGGTGCGTGACATCTTAATGATAATAATAATAATAATAACACGTTTATTTGAAAGAAATACATTGCACCATTACTGAAAATCGTGGGGCAGAGCAACTTCCTTATTTGAAACATATATTATAACAAAAGTAATGAACAAATAGAAACGAATTTTGTAGTAGTATGATCAAGAAGTAAATTTCACAACTTTCCTGTTTTAAAGATGATATCAGGCAGACGACGTCCGCTATTGTCAATACATTGTGACAATCGTTTCCGGAAATTGGTGTCGACTCTTTCTAGCATCTCAATAGGAATGTTGGCGACAGCTTCACGAATGTTACTCTTGAGATGGTTCAGGTTGTTTGGTCTGTCTTGGTACACGATGGACTTCAAATATCCACACAAAAAATAATCACAAGGCGCACGATCAGGGGACCTGGCAGGCCACTGAAGATCGCCCCTCAAAGAAATCACGTGCTCAAAGCGATGGACGCTCTTGATGTATGCGCAGTTGCACCATCTTGCTGGAACCAAACATCGTCCAAGCCCATGTCGTTCAGTTCTGGCAAGAAAAACTCCTTTAACATCTTCACGTAACGCTGAGATGTCACCGAAACAGTTACCTCCTTTTCTTCTAAGAACCAGGGACCGATTATTCCAACTCGGGATACTGCACACCAAACAGCCACACGTTGAGAGTGTAGAGGTTGTTGAAGAAGCTCTCTTGGGTTTTCAGCGCTCCAATATCGCATATTCTGCTTGTTTACAGCCCCAGAAAGATGAAAATGTGCCTCATCGCTGAAGAACACAAGCGTGTCATCAGGTAAGTCGAGAAGTGCCCTACACGCAGCCTCGCGAGCATCGAAGTCCCGAGGAAACAGTTTCTGGACGACCGCTAGCTTGTATGGATGGAATTTCAATTCCTCATGAAGGATCCGTCTTACAGAACGAGTTGATATCCCAAGAGCCGATGCATGCTTACGGGCAGATCGTCGGGGAGACCTCAAGATGGAATACCGCACCGCTTCGATGTTCTGCGGAGACCTTTCAGTCCTTGGAAGACCAGGCTTCTTCTTCTTCACATTTCCAGTTTCTCTAAAGTTTTTCACCCACAAAACGATTGACCTTCGTTCTGGAACACGGGCACGAGGTGCAACATTAAAGTGCCGACGAAATGCACGCTGTGCGGCGATGACTGACTCCCCACATGAAAAATATGCCTCAACCGCAAAAGCACGTTCGGCGTTCGTCCATTCCATGACTATTGCGAAGGAAAAGAAATAATCTGAGACTAACATTTATTGCTTGTCCCTTGAGGCGCCGATTAATGCGAATTTTACCGCACACACATGCCGTGATGGTGTCGGGTTGTACTTTGAGTGAGCGTTTTGACTGCAGCTGTGTTATGCTGTTAGGATGTAGGGAGATCAAGTTTCATTGTTTTGATCATAATGCGCATTTCAGCGTCTGATGTGTTCGGAGGGAGCGTTTTGACTGCAGCTGTGTTATGCTGTTAGGGAGATCAAGTTTCCTTGTTAACAAAAGTTTACAGTACGCTCTCTCGATTAAACCGCTTCTCAAAGTTATCGGAGCAAATCACACTTCAGGAAGACGAATTCAAATAAGGAAGTTGCTCTGCCCCACCCTGATACAATTGTTCAAATTCAAAAGGAAGGTAACGCATAACAAGAAAACAGACATACTGCAAGAAGACACAAATTTAAGTTCAGAAAGTAAAGTCAATGTTGTACAGTTTGGCCATTGCAGTTTGGCATCTTGCAGCAGAAACATTTAGATCCATCAACGGATAGCCCGGAATGCATCGAGACCGTTCACCTTCCACAATCTCAGCACGGCCATGCAGTCCTATTCGACAGCGTGGATGGTGGAGTCATCATCAAGGCGGCAATTGCAACTCAAAGAAGTGCAGGTACTTCCGCTCTGGACACAACCGCTTGGCGGAGTTGGTGGACCCTGGATCAGTCGTCGCTTACACGAGTAGCCGCCTCGTCCCCCTGGACAAAAACCACGGCGTGCGTGAGGCCAAAGGGGCCGAGGATTGGACGGCTGAGTTAGACTGGGTGCGGGAGAGGGAGGAAGAGGGGTCTGAGGCAGAAGCAGCTGGGGATGGAGAAGGAAAACGAAAGTATGTAGGAGAGCAGGTGGGACAGACCCATTGGTGACGCCTGGAGAGGGCGTTGAAGGCACGGGAGGTAAGAGAGGAACAGCGAAGATGAATCCAAAGTTTACATGCCGAGCACTGAGCAGAACGGCCGGTGAACCAACGCTTCTCTGACAGACTCAGCATGGGTACCTAGGAGGGTGGCGAGGTGAAGGACCAGGATTGGGATGGATTCCTGCCATGAGGAGCAGGAGAAGAATGACTAAGCGAGAGAGAGGAGATGAAAGAAAGTGGCCGTAAAGATATATACAGAAGAAGACGACTATTTCTCCACGACCAACGGAGAAATAGCTTGGCAAAAACCCGAAGGAGGCAGCGCGCCGACAGACGGCCACTCGGGAAAGTGTCCCCCATTTCGACCCGATCCGAGGAATGAGGCGGGTTCCACCACGCGGAGGCGAAAGGACATTGGTACCCGACTAAAAGGGCCCTTTGCCACTGCAGCTCTGGTATTGGCAGTTTGATGTCTTATTCTTATTGCCTTTTCTCAGTGGCTATACTAAATTGATGCTGCGGGGGATCCTGACAGCCAAATCTTAGCTGTTGGGATATGCAACAAAGCTCTTTGAGCCTCCTCCCCTGTGTCATATCTGGCTATGCCTTTCCAAAGTCCCCTCAGCGATGGCCGCGCCCCTCTTCGGTGGGGTGTGGGGTGGGACCATTGTGGTTGCTGTCTCCCGCAGTCAATGCTGTTCACCGTGTGTGAATTGCTTTTGCTTGGGTTTGGTGGCTCCTCGGTGGTATCGGAATTGCCATCTCCTCCCCGGGGCACTCCTCGTCATCAGTAGGCATTAATTTGCTTACTGAGTGTGTCGCTTCGCATTGTCTCGGATCCGCTGGACGGAGCCGGGTAAAACAACAACAACAACGCTTTTGCTCAATCAAACACTGCGGAGTCCCTTCCCGCCGCTTATTAGTTCCATGAGAAGGGGAAGATTGCCAAATACGCTGAGCGGGTGCATGAAGCTGAACATGGATCGTTTGTGACCCTAGTATTTTCGTCTAACAGAGGATGTGGTTCCATCACGAAGACCTGCATCAAGAGAATCACATTTCTTGTGACAACGAAGAAGCGAATGGGGTACGCGGGCGCCATCAATTGGCTGAGAAGACGCATTGCTTTCCGTAGTTCCGATTCTCAGTGCGTGGTTGAAGCTCCATTCGCCGAAGCCCCCATCAAGAATCTAACGAAGCGACGGTTTCCCATCACGTCTAAATGCAGACTGTAACTTTTATCATGCTTTAGTTACGAATGATTTTTTATTGTTTAGGTCTGTAGTAGTTCAGCAGAACGACATGTGTATCCACATTGAAGTTTATTATTGGAGTGCACGCATTCAGATAGTAACTGCTAGGAAAAACGAATGAATGCAATTCACAATGACGCGATCATTCGTCCTGCAACACAACAAGGCCTACGTGTACTCGCTGTTATCATCCAATTGAGGTATATCATCATGTGATTTATAATAAATGATTTTCTTCAAAAAAAATTATTATTATTATAATGTATTACCTTTTTCCGACAAGCCTAGCGATCGACGAGTAACAGCTGCAGCTGCTCCAAGACCCAAACCAACAGCCAAATCTATAATAAGGAGACATGGATAAAGTTAAGTTGACAAAATCTTAATAGTGTAACATACTTCCAAAGGTTAGGACACGCCCAACTCGGCTAGCTGGAATCTTCCTCTCTTTAGCATCGACGGTTGGAGAAGACTGTGGAAGTTTAGAAAGCAGAGTCATATCTGTTAATTTCTTTGGAGTAGCTACTTGAAATGCTTTCACAGTCTTTGCTGCCAAATGCGCACTTCCAGATAGAGCAGATGCTGTCAAATTCGCACCGCTTGATAAGGTTGTCGGTTTTGTCGGCTGATTTGGTGGAGAATCAGGATGAGTTTGACTAGTTTTGATATTTGAGTTTGATGACTGGGATCCCTTTTTCATAGATTTTGGTTTAGAAGAATCGGGAAATGTATGAAGGATTGACTGTTTTTCCAAAGCTGCGTTGATCATCATTAAGTCTTCACTGAAGTCGGTTGGCAAATCCATATCTCTTTCTAATTTCGACAGTAGATCGTCATCGTCTGAATAATCAATTGCAGATGAGGAGACTTTTGTGTATTTTGAATGAGCACCCACCGCACTAGATTGAATCGGTCCAGTTCCAGGAAGCTGTCGGTCACACAATAATTGGTCAAGAACGACTTGGGATTGCGAAACCATCACTGAAATTCTTTCCTTCGCCGACTTCTGAAATAAAGAATAAAGAAAATATAGAAACAATCAAATTTCAAGTAACCTATAGTTTTGAAGATGCATTTATATTTTATTATGGCTCGAAAATATACTCCACCACTGATTTTGTTTGATTGGAAATTCCTTTCACATACGTAACTAGCGCCCTCATTCTGAGAATACGAGTTGGCAAATGTTTGCGTGCTATAATGTTAAGCTAATGACAGTCATCTACGGAGTGGGCCAAAAGTGACTACGTTTCAAATTATCACAAAGTCTCTCTTAAAGGGTCCTAAATTTTAAATTGAAAAGTGGTCGCCCGAATGAGATTGTGACCATGACGTAGACATCAACAAGAAGACTTCATGATGGACTCGCTACACCAGGAGCCACTGTCTTTGCCAAGGTTAATATTTTGTCCAATTCAAAGATATTTTTCTCTAAAGTTTTAAACCAATATTTGCTTGATATTTAACAGAAAAGGATATTAGATTCGTGCAGAATGCTGTATTGTTATTCTCGAGAAGTGAATCTCTACTGAGAGAGAACAAAATTGCTTTCTGTTATGAATTTGCAGTCTATGTCTCATCGAAAGACATGGGCACGTGGTTAAAGGAGGATCTTCACTTTAAAATTCACTTTTAAATCTTCACTATCACATGCACCAACACATTCTTGACATTCCAGCATGGGCAGTAGTACAGGGGAAACAATAATTTGTTCAAATTTTATTGAATGTCATATGGACCTTCATCGTCCTTAAAGGTTGGAAAATGAATTGATGATTTACCGCAAGGTAAAGTTCCTCCGTTCGGACGGCATGGTATCTTTTAATTCAAAATTCAAGGACAAAAGGTTTGGTAAGATCGGCCCACTGCCTTGGCCAGCAGGGAATCACGACATACTTATTGCTTTAGGCTATGATGAGAAGGACGATTCATTCTGCGAGGTCACAAACGCGACATGAAATCAAGGAAACTGTCAGACGATTTTTTTAATATTTTAATAATGACAAAGAGTCCAGGATTACCCATTCCATTGTCACTGCACTGTGCATTGATATTATCGCCAAGTATGCAAGTAAATCCATCAAATCTCGACAGATGTTGAGAGTGCTATCAACCACAAGGCCACAGGACCATCTGTTGAGAGCGCGAATTAGCCAGGAAGGCACAACTTTAGCGCAGGCACATGGAGGGCGGATTGCATTCTGCAACCAATTAATGCTGCATCCGACTTGTTGAGGCGCTTCACGCTACTCATTACATGTTGAGACATCTAACCGGGCAATCGATAAATTTATCAAATCTGAGCAGATTAGCTTTCCTGACTAATTTCCGCTTTCAGCAGATGGTCAGGTGGCGTTATGGTTGGAGGGCATGCTTGCACGTCCTCTAGCTCCCAAACACAGCTGGTTCAAACCTAACCACGACTAATGAGGTTAGCAGGCCGCACATGTCTCCAGGTGGCTACATCTGTTGAAATTTGATAAATTTATCTATTGCAAGGTTACTTGTCTTCGTAGGCAAATCCATTTGATATTTTTTTTCAGACTTTGAGTATAAAGTGCCTATAATTGATATTACAAATAAGGAAATTTTTGAAACATTATCACTTCTGACCCGCCCTGCATAGAGCAATTCTCAGTCATTGAACGAAAAGGAGCATTGAGTTTTTTAGTCAACTGAAGATTAAAATTTACTCCAAATATTGTCTTTTGTTGGCATCTGGCATGGGTGACAAGCAAAAGATTTTCTAAGTTACATGTAAAAACGGATCCAATTTACTCTCATTCTGATGTCAGTCAAAGTATGGTCCTAATTCTCGTACAACTCACTCCGACGTCACGTTGAAAATGCACATTTAGTTTCCCACAGCACATGTTATGACATAGTGATACATTTTCCTTCACTACGTAAAGAGTACATGTCAGGATTTAAGCTGCAAATCTACTTTTTTCAAAAATATAAAACAACTTTACTACTATCAGCGTTATGCTATCCCCATAGTATAGAGCTGCTATCATTTTTGAGGGCTGAAATATTGAAGCATCAAAAGATTCCGACACGACGTCGCCGACATTGTGGATCGTCCTCCTGACCGCTCATCTTTGTTTCGACAGCCTTATAAGAGTGTTGGGTTAAATGGCTGCAGATTGATTGCTGTTTATGCCGGTGCTTCTTGCAAAGGAAGCTTTCAGGTGATGGCAACTTGGTCTCACAGTTTATTGCAAGGCATTGGACAAAATTTTCGGATACGCCGATACATCACGTTAGTGACAATGATGATTGATGATTATGTCACACAAGTGTGACGATGCATACGTTGTTGATAAGGGTCGCAACACCGGACAACTTTTACAAAACCGGTATTTCGGTATTTGAGCGATGATAAAACCGGTATTGCCGGTTATAAAATGAAAGCACGAAAAGCTATCTATAGCATACATTTTCATCGAACAAGTATTGTTCAAGGTAGCCAGTGTATTAGGTATATGAATACGTTGTGTCAAAAGTAGTCGTCAATTAAGAAGATTTTCTTTCTGATAAATGTTTGAGCGAATGAACCACAAAGTATTTAGTGTTTTGTCTGAAAGTCAATTCGGAAGCCAAGCCATGATAGAAAACACTCTCCGCTTCCATTGAAGTCGATGGAATGTTGAGAAGAAAATCGTAAAAGTTGATGATGAAATTCGAACTTACTACTCTGACCTGCAGATGAAGCTTCACTTCATATGACTGGACTGAAATCAGCACCGTCATCTTTCCAGATATTCATTGTTTTCATCGCTTGTGATGCTACCGTATCTATCTCTGCTTCTTCAGAGGATTGACGAACAATCTTGGAAATTAGTGGATTATCCTCTTCTTTGGTACAATTCAATCTTATTCAATATTCGAAACAGCATGTCTTCACAACAGTTCTCTTATCGAGCATGGATTGCGGATTGTGAAGCTATTGTAACATAACCGATTGATTTGTGTAGGGATTTTGAAGTATTCTCAATTCGATGGGTCTTTTCATTTCCTTAGCATTATTTGTTCAACAAAATTACACAATAGAGACACAGCAGAAAATAAATCGGTATTTGGAAATTGTAAACTCGGTTTTGGTATTCCTGAAAAATATAAAATATCAGTAAAACCGGTAACGGTAATACCGGTATTGCAACCCTTAGTTGGCAAGACTGAGTCCCACCCCAGCATTGCCACGGAAACGCAGCTGCACGAGGTGCGATCCTCCTCCCCAACCGGGGAGCAGAGACGATCCATCAACACTTGCGTCAAGAGAGGCCCGGGGAGCCGTCGGACTTAGGAGGGGGACGCCTGTTCTCACGTGGTGGCTTGTGCTCCTCATCTTCCTGGCGGGACACATCAAACGCATTAACGGTCAAACGCTCATATACATCTGCACCAAATGCAACAAACAAATCACAAAGAGACAAACATACATTCGATGCAACATTGCCTACAACCACTATGGAGCGGATAATTTGACATAAATTGTTACCATTTTTTAGAAAGAATCAGCTTCTTTCAAGAGGCAATATGGCTTGATGATGAGAATATTTCAGATTCGTTTGTTCAATTCTCTAAATGGAAGTTCCCCATGTAAGATGCTTGACATTTGTAAACTGAAAAATTCACAAACTTTCTCAAACTTTCGCAAACCTTTCTTTTTTTAGCAATCTCAAATGAATTTTTAAAGAAAGATTTAGATAACATTTTGTAAATGATATTATTAAATAATTAATCTTTCGACGCACGATCTTTTTCTTATTACGAAATATATTTCGGCGGACCGCCCTTGTCAATCAATTTTGCAGTATTGCACAGTATGATTTGAAATCAAATTCAGCAACATGTAACAAGAAGAATGTCAAAATATCATTGGCAAAGTTAAAGATAAGTCAAAGACAGAGAAGTTAAACGTTCATGAGCACATAGCACTTTTTATGTGCTACCTTTTCATCACATCTGCCATAGCATGTAATTATATACCATAGTCTCTTAATGCTGTAATGTCAATGTAGGCAATTTCGATTGATCCCATTCAGTTTTGCTATGTATGAGTGTCATTTGTTGTTGATTTTTGTTTCTGATTGTTACAGCTTCGGCGATCTGTCTTTCCATTGCGTTGTTATGGTACATCCCGGTTACGTTCATATTAAAATTTTGTTTGATTCCTTCATGCTGGGTTTCACAGCGTCTCCATAACACAGATGCTTCTTGCTTTTCATTCAATTGTTTGACATGTTCATTTCCCCTCTTTTTTGTATTTCTTGACGTCTCACCCACATATTTTGCTTTACAATTGTCACATTCTACTTCATACGTAACTCCTGATGTCTCACAATTTCCTTTGCCGTTTGACTTACATACCAGACATTCATTTTCACATTTAGCTTTCTGAAAAAGGATGGGATTTTTGTAATTTTGATTTAAGCGTTGTTCCAGTTTTTTCGATGACCTTTATTCTTAAACCGCTATCCTGAACTTGTTTTTCACATTTTCTTTTCAAAACCGAATTAGGTGTTGCTGTAATAAAAGAGAACACTTTTGTAATTTCCTCTTTGATACCAGTTTTTCTTTTATTTTTCATTTCTCTCCTCTCAATATATCTCCATGTTTTTGGTCGATACATTAGTCGTACATTCTTATCTTCATCTTCAATTATGCAATCGTATGCATGAAGTGCCGACTTCGTAACTTGTGATCTAAATTTAGCATTATAACCCGCGAATTGTATCCGTTTTACCATTTCTGTTACGTGTTTTGCTGTGATATGCCATGGTAAAAGTGTGCTACAGTTTAACATAACCCGTAATAGTTGCTGCGTGATTGTCGTTCTTTTTATGCTCCATGCTACCGCTGATCTGGCATGTATCATCATTTTTGACGACAACTCCTTTGCGTAAAATTTGTGTAGTATACATAGACTTTCTATTATCTTCATCTCTTGTTTCTATCCACACTTTCAAGTCAAGAATAGGTAATTTGTTGTCATTATGATTAGATGGAAAATCAATTTCTAACTGTATACTTTCATGGATTTCATTACCAATTCGTTGTACTAACTTCATTGTTTGTTCATCTTGCTTTTCATTTTCTGTTGTTTGTGATTCACTTGAAAGTATGAGCATTAACATATCGTTTCATAAAAAGACAATCAATATGTTGATGACATAACGCTCATACTTTCAAGTGATGTGACAATTGTAAAGCAATATATGTGGGTGAGACGTCAAGAAATACAAAAAAGAGGGGAAATGAACATGTCAAACAATTGAATGAAAAACAAGAAGCATCTGTGTTATGGAGACGCTGTGAAACCCAGCATGAAGGAATCAAACAAAATTTTAATATGAACGTAACCGGGATGTACCATAACAACGCAATGGAAAGACAGATCGCCGAAGCTGTAACAATCAGAAACAAAAATCAACAACAAAATTTGTTGTTTAATTTATTTTGTTTAATTTTTTGTGTCATTTAATGACACTCATACACAACAAAACTGAATGAAATCAATCGAAATTGCCTACATTGACATTACAGCATTAAGAGACTATGGTATATAATTACATGCTATGGCAGATGTGATGAAAAGGTAGCACATAAAAAGTGCTATGTGCTCATGAACGTTTAACTTCTCTGTCTTTGACTTATCTTTAACTTTGCCAATGATATTTTGACATTCTTCTTGTTACATGTTGCTGAATTTGATTTCAAATCATACTGTGCAATACTGCAAAATTGATTGACAAGGGCGGTCCGCCGAAATATATTTCGTAATAAGAAAAAGATCGTGCGTCGAAAGATTAATTATTTCATAATATCATTTACAAAACACAAACCTTTTATTCGCAAATATAATTCGGTAAATTGCATTTCGGCAAGAGAAGACCCCGACAATTCAGCTACAAGACACTTGCCGAATTACTATTGAAATCTACACCAACATTCCACTGATATATTCAAAACTTTACATGCTCAAACATAGTGACTTTCTATATTCAGAAGATGTTGAAGCATATGGTACTTATTGATAGAAAAACAGTATGGCAACTGACAACAACTGACATTTACTGTTAGAAAAACAAGCATTAAAAACGCAAATACGATCTAAACCAAACAATTACCTAAAAACTATTTGATCGGACCATCTTGATTACATATTCGTTTGAACAAATACAACAGCAGTTACGCATGGGTGACAGAAAACATCATTTTAATTTTTTCAAAAAATCACTTCATTCTTCATCTCTTCCTCATACTCATTAGCTCCCCAACGGAAATGCGTTTCACTGCATCAGAAGGTGCATACTCTGCTGAGCTTCAGCTTTCATCGCTTTGGTGTCTGTCAGTGGCCGAAACAGTTCAATATTATTGGAAATGTGCAAGCATGTGCAGACAATTCAAATAGCAAGGCAAAGCAAATACATTTTAGGATTAGACGTAGATCACTATTTGGAGACTTACATACTATGTTAGCATAAACTATGTAAGGGTCAATTAAATGTCAACGGAAACTGTGGGTCCCTTGCTTCCTAGATCTTGAAGTGCTCGAGTGATGGTATTTTTTCTGTTCGATAGCCAACTAAGTAGACTGCTTATTTTCCACAACATCGCTCGAGAATGTTTACTGGAATTCTGAATTCGATCCTGAATTTTCTCTTTCGTCATTTAGACGGCTAGTTTCCTTTTTGCTATTTCGTCATGAGAAGCTCCATTTTCACGTTTTCTTTTCAGGTCAAGCTCTTCAACTTCTTTTCTGGAGATAGCCTCTTGCAATCTCCACTTCAAGTGCTGCGCTGAACTTTTAAGAATATTAATTGACTGAAAGTATCAAGGAATTGATGATTTTGATGTTAATGAATCCGCCCGCCCGAATGCATGAGTCCCCGATTTTGCTCAGCGCCACAAGCGCCTCTTCGTCCACGGAACCCCGTGAGCATCTGCGGTGTCTTCATTCAGCTAAAAACCTGATTCAGGGCCCGCATTACCGCGACTAAGAATCAGTGCACATCTTGCTAGCTTTGATAAACACCTTTACTTTGGATTTCCAAACTCGTCTGTGTCTTATATACCATTTCCCAATTTTGCTCGATTCTTCTTTGTCCTGGAGATTCTTCAGAGAGACAATCCAGATGGACCTTAGATAAATTTATCGGTATCACGCTACCTACGAAACTGCCGTACACCGAAGGCTTCCAGAACTTGACAGTTACCGTGATTTCCCTTTTTTCTAATGATCCTTCTCATTTTTTCACTACCTCATCGAACATAGAATTCATCAATCCTGTCAGGTCAATTTTTGCTACTGGTAAAGATATGTAATACAGTAAAACCTGTTCATATCTACATCCCATCATATCCAGGGTGACCACTCTCAAAAAAACAAAAAAAAGACTTGGCATATAAGTACAGACATGCCAACCTTGAAACATGAAAATCCGGGACAAATTTTATTACCGTATCTGCCCGCGTATAGGACGATACCATGTATAGGACGCAGTGGATATTTGACCCCAAAAGCGAAGGAACGACTGTGCGCCTGCGTATAGGACGCATCCTAATTTTAATCCTCAATTTCCATTATTTTTTATAGAAACGGTTTCATCAAGTTAAGTCATCTCCATTCAATTGCTACGATCGTAGTGTGTGCTGATTCATGACTCACTCATCCTGTCAGTCAAAAATATTGATATATTGATAAATATTGACAAATATTGCAAGTATGAAATGTTTATAGGGAATTTTTGATTTTTGATAAATGCATTATTTTTATAATGAATGTGTCCATGGATAAGACGCACCTGGGCTTTTAGGTCAACTTCTGAAGAAAAAAGTGCGTCCTATATGCAGGTATTTACGGTATTACCAAAATGGTCGAGTAGCAATCCCATTTCATCAGCTTTTCAACTCCATTTATGATTTAGAATCAAAAGTAGAAAAATATCACTTATAAATGATAAATACGTCTATTTCATAACAGCAAGGCAACTGTGGACCATAAAAAATGTTAAACTAAAGGTCTACAAGACTTGGCGAATTTTGTCGATTATGATGGCAAATGATCGAATGAATAAACATTTCGATATAGAGCAACTCTTGAAATCCTAATAGTTAAATCTGTCGTTGGTTAAATTCAGATTCCTACCCATAGGTTCGAGAAACCAAACTCTAAGATCAAGGCTACGGATGCTTCTATCTAGGATGCCGTGCAATGAATTCAAAAATCTGTTCAAATGTAAAGCCTTTCTGACACGAGACTTTAGTGACATATCTGCCAGTATTGCTATGTCTCGAATTCTGTGAGAAATTCCTCAAAGTACTTGGCTTTCTCATGTCCTGCAAATTTCACAACGAAAGCAACAAAATAAGCTGAAAAGATTTTATTGCTGTACACGCAACAACGCAAAACAATTAAACAAAATGCGATTTGTTTATTCTAATCAGAATGGAAGTGGTGAACATAAGTGGTAAATTACTTTAATAAAAGATAACAGAACTATTGAGATACATTTATCTGGACAAATCAAAGCATATACATATTTAACAAGATATTATATTTAATCTGAGGACAAAAAGTCTAAGAGGCTAAGAGAGTCTAAGAGTCTAAAAGTCTCCGGTGATCACTTCCTCAAAAAGTCCACTGTTGCCTTTTTGCACTTCGTTAAAACGGAATCAGTTAATTATACACCGACTCCCATCTTATTTATCAGAAGCGCTTCGAGGGTAGGTACGGACATTGAAGCTCGGGATTCAGTCCTAACTTTTCTGACCATACTGAAAATTCGTTCTGAATCAGCATAACCGGGCTACATAATGATTAATAAAAGACATCAGTGTGAAAAGACAATGCCACTAAGAAATCCACAAACTTCATCATCATGCATGTTTCCCTATCTTAGGATTGCGCGCGCAGCGCAAATTTTTGAAATATGCGTTCTTAAACGATCTGGAATCCATCTTAGGTTCATAAATTCAAAATCCGGGAAAGAATTTTAACTTTTCCGGGACATCCGGGACAGCTCCAAAATCCGGGACTGTCCATAGCAACTAATATTTCAACTGGGAGATGAGCCAACTTCGACTTTCACGAAGTGAAAATAAAAGTACTAGCATAAAAAGAATAATGGGAATATGACGTGCGATTAACCAAAATATTACCGTGCTGTGTTGTGTAGCAATGCGGGATTTAGCTGTAGAAGATGCATTCTCAACTGCAGATCGAAGACTGGAGTTTCGCCAAAGACTCTCAACCTGCTGTTCCTGTTCTTTGACAAGAGTTCGTAGGACAATCTCGATGCCTCGTCCAACCCCCGTCAAATCCTTCAATCGATGACTCATTATAACTAACAGATCTGTAAACCAAGTATAGAAATATGAATTCAGTATCAGTAAGTAATATCCTGCATTGTACGAAATTTTTTTGTAAAGCAGTATAATGCAGTATTAAAACTTAGATCTGAGGGCACCCAATTCGTTCGATGGATCGAAAACCGTATTATTTGCTAAAGCACTTTTCGGTTCAGCACCGCTGGCAATTTTTGAAGGCAAATACATTGATTACATCTCGATCCATCGAACGATTGGGTGCCCTCAATTTTTTCTGACATTTATCAACCTATTGTGACATGTTGAAATAACTATCAAGCTAAAGAAGAAAAGTCATGAGACAAAAAAATACAAAAATTGCGTCAAAAGAAATATAAAAAAAGAGCATGAAAATTCACTCTGCGATGTTCGACTCGATGCAAATACTCTTTATGTCGAGGTCCCCCAATTGTTCTGGTGTGATGGAAGATCGGACACCACGAACACATAGAAGACAAGATCTTACAAGGGCAAAATTAAGTCTTGCATTCATCCCGGCACTTATTTCTGATTTTGTTTCTTTTCTTTTATTGGCGAATTGTTCTGCCACATGGGAAAAAATCCTTGGTTGTATTGCATCACTTTTTGTTTTCGTTCTTTCTACGTACAGTCGCAAGATTCTGGGTCGTATGGCTTTTGGCCAATGGGTTGAACACGCGAACATCACAAAAAAACGTTTTTCCTGTGATCCATAAAGCTCGCGCTGAAACATCTGCTCTAGTAGTAGTAGAAAAATTTGCCGAGTGATCAAAAGTCTCACCTGAAAGGGATGTGAGAATTGGTTCAGCTGTCTCATTATGGAACACTTCATCTAAAATTTCAGAAGCTAGAACGTTAACTTCATTGTGGCGATTTGAAATGACTTAATCCTTGATTTGAAATGACACCTGCATGCCACCTGTCCTATGCAAAATTGTTGGTATCCAGTGTCATTTGTTACATCAGGTTTTACGACAGACATAACAGATTCCTGGGGATTTATCAAAAGGTATGAGTAAGCATGCTTGCACTGCTTCTATAATTTCAGGGTCTTTTATTATTTAAACACATAATCCACGAGCCATCAAAGCCATTGCATGGCAAAAATTATCTGCTGCAGATCCAAAGACCGAATTGCTTACCAATTTCTTCCAGGCCTGATGGATCATGTGAATCTCGAGACTTTAAAGTACACTTTCTGATCATGTCTGCATTTATTTTATCAAATATAGTGATTTGGTATATATATTTCAATATAAACCATTTGTTGATATGGTCCGTGTAATCTCATTTCTTTGCTCAAATGACAAGCCTCCGTTTTTCTCTTCAGGATTTCGTGATTTCCTCTTTCAATTTTAGCACTCATTTTGTGCTTGCACTCAAGATACGCAGTGCGCTGCATGTACCTTGTCTTCCAGCATTAGTTTTATAAATCTCTTCGATAGTTGTTCTGAATTTGAATGCCTTCTGCTGCTTTTCAACAGAAGTTGAATGGCTCTGCTCTCTTCCAATTAATTTTCGGATTTCTCTGTTTGAACAAGACATGTTGACAAATCTCTGAAGTTTTGCAATTATTCGAAGTTCTTTGCAATATCAGAGATGGAATGATCCTAAATGCTTTTATGCTTATGTCACGATCTAGTGATTTTGAAGCCCAATCATCCAATAGCATGGTCAATTCCTTTATAAAAGTTTTGCTACACGCACCCTTTGGTATTTCAAACATGCTTCCTCTCCAATAAACTAAATACTCGCATGAGGTGGTAATGTCTTTTCTATATGAATCGATGAACTTTTTATCTTTGAGATCGATGTTATTACTTTCAACAATAACTGCGGATTGTAAATCAGTTTCATCCGTTTGATCACTTTGATTCACAGTGATTGGGTAAATCCAATTTATTCCACAACAGTTCTGTCTTTTCAACTTGGGTCTCAGATTTCTGTGAAAATTTGCATATATACTAATTTTTTACGCTGAACACGAAAATCTTAGCGCCGACCACACCAAATAAAAACTTTCCATAGAAATCCAGCCCTTTTAAAAAGCCATTTTCTTCTACATCTCGGTCAGATAGATGTCGAACAGGAAACTCTTCGGCTTCTGCATTTGGGTTCATGAGACTGGGAACGAAGGGTAAATATACTTGCATGCGTCAAACTAAGTGACCAAAATGTAATGTATTGCATATAATGTCCTTTGACCGACACCCGCCTTGTCCTCTGACTGAGATTTTTTAGGGTCTCGGTCAGAGGACATTTTCGTGGTTTTTGGAGATTTTGAGAAGGTCAATTAATATAAATGAAAAATTTCTTTTGCATAGATGTGAAGAGCATGGATCCCTCATATGTTGTGAAATTTCATCGATTCCTGACAAAATTTCTGGTTTCAGCATCTACATAAAATTTTTTGGGAATATTCAAATTCTCTGGTCGAAAAAGGATAAAAATATTTTTAAATCAATATTGCTTATTTGTAACGGCACCAAACTGGATTTTCTTTACGGCTTTAAAAAACAAGCACACTAGATGATTCGTTTGGTGCAAAACGCTTGATGTAAAAATCCATATACTTCGAGAAAAGGTACCTCGATCAGAGGACACTTTTTCCATTGGACAATGGAAACCCAGTGAGAATTCAATGATTAATGTTAGATACAATACTTAAAATTAGACTGTCTTAAAGAGCTGATCTTCTTCTTTCAGATGATATAAATATTAGTGGGTGTATTTGAATGTAACTAATCGAAAATCCGTGTTGAAGCGAGAGTACTGCAACTTTGGACATGATTTTTTGGTCTTTTTTTCGGCAAAAGATGGCAACTTGTGAAGTATTGGTTTTGTGACTTTCTAAAAACCATGCTATAACTGATGAGATCCTGACGGTTCGATTAAAAAAATTATTAAAATCGGTTCAGAAATATGGATTTTACAAATCAAAGACACATTTTCGTCAAATGTTGTGAATTAAATTGGATTTACCCGACTGTTGTACAAAGTGTGTCATTCTGCTTCTTCTCACACATTGACAGATGTATAGATCGACCTCGCGCACTTTTGAATGATTTATTGCATATTTGGCATATGAATTTTTCTTGAACATCTGAATTTGCACTCGATTCACCATTACTTTTACTACTACAATTCAATATTTTTTGTGATTCAGTCGCAGTTGTACAAAATGGTTGCATACCTCCTCCGGTCGTTTTCAACGCTTTAGATATTTTATTTTATCTCAAAATCATACATTATCATCTTAATTTAACATATTTCATCAATTTATTTTTAACTATCTAAGAGATCAACGATAGCAACGGTAGCAAGTCTCCTCAAATCGAACTATGGCAACATCAGCCAACCACCTCTTATACCAATATCAAAACTGCATTGCTATTTGCTATTGCAGAATAGAAATGTACAAGAGGGTAGCTATGTGATTTTTTGAGGGCAACAATGTGTAGCTGCGAGTGTGTCCGAATTCAAACATGCTCACAGTTGCATTGTAGGATGATTATATGGCAAGTTGCAAAGATCAGGCCAGGTAGAAGTATGAAATGTGCACTACGTGAAATTTTCGCCATCATGAATTTTTACGGACGCTTTTTGAACCTCACCTTGTCAGAATATTTCATTTCTGTGGAATTATAAGCCGTAGTGTTTTCCTTCGAACCATCAACACAGCATAATTTACATTATAATCAGATCTACCATCCTTTTACCACTAATTACATTGCCTTCAGAGCTGAAATATCATATAGTTGTTCTTCTAAAACATACAACAAAATTCTTGGCTAAAAAAATGAATGAGTGAAATGTAATTATTCTTAAGCAGCATAATTTAAATGATAAAGCAAAATGAATTAAGCCAAGCTGCTGATTATATTTTATTATGATTCATAAATCTTCGCCGGTATAACGGCCTGTTCACATATCAAAGAATCTAGGACACAAATTTCAAATATCATCAAAATATGAAGATGTCAAAGATATCAAAATTATCAAAAATTCAATGGCACTAAAGCATACATACGCACGTATCAAGATATCAGAATAGCAACGATTGGTAGGCTCTGCACTCATCCTTGTTTTGATGATCCTTTTTAAACCTGCCCTGAACAATTGCCCCGTGGAGACTGTATGAACTAACTGAACTAGCCATTAGTCAGTTCGTCTCAATTGTCGCTATTCAAGAACACAGGCGCACAACTGAAGCTGACATTAACACTTACTGATCATGGATAGACTTCTAAGGGCGCTCCTGCAGATCATGGTATCGGAGAAATCGGTTTCTTACTATCTCCGGTGGCCACATTGGCTTTGTTGGATCTCAGTTTCATCTCCAACAATATAGGATTGATCTCTATTGCGTTGTCTGCATCCAAAAGGAGATTACATATGCTTTGTATATACGTTCCTACCGCTCCAAACAAAATGCTCAATCCTCAACAAACGGACGATTTCTACGACTGTCTTAACACCGAAATCGCTCATCTTCCGCGTTGAGATCATCTTCTTGTCTAAGGTGATTTTAGCGCTCCTCTCTCAATGGATCTCATGCGAGTCAAGAATAAGTGTGGCATCGAGAATGTAAACTCCAAATATCTCACACGTTTTGCTGCGGCGAATGACTTCATTCCTGTCAACGGATTCATGAGACAGAAAGTGACTGAACTCATAACATTCAGAGGACCGAACAAGCGAAGAACTCGTCTGGACTGGATTCTTATCCCTCAGCGATACAAAAATTCTGTTGTTAAAGTGAAAAATAAACAACCTTCTGTGATGATAAACTCCGATCACTCCTTCTTGACTGTGAAATTGATTATCAACTCGATTAGAAAGAAGAAACCTCCGCCATCACCTAGCTGGGAAGCTGTAAGGAACCGGATCTTAGACAAATATTTATCCTGAAATATCTGGAGACGAGACAATCAAATGACTCAGCTACTGCGAATCTCTCTGAAGCTGTGCTTATTGCTGGAAACTTCTCCCTGCGGAAGAAGCTTCACAACAAAACCTCGTCTATACTGAATAATGATCGCGAAATCTCAAAATCTCGTTCAATAGTGCAACAAGCTAGAAATACAAACAAGAAGACTTCAACATCTCTCCGATCTCAGACGTCGAGTTTCAGAATACAATTAAAACTATGCGATCGGACGCTGCTTCAGGGCCAGACTGTATCCCGAATCGAGTTTTGCAACTCGATGAATTGCGCGAAGATCTGACCAGCATTCTCAATGCATGCAGTGTACTTGGGAATGAGGATGGACAGCCCCTCGAGGAATGGCGACGATATAACATGATCTCCACTCCAAAAGTACATATTCATCATCTCTAGATAACCAAAGAGGCATTTCTCTGATGTGTTCAATAGCAAAATCTCTCAACGATATTATTTTAAACCGCATCCTTCCGATCGTAGATCCATATTTTCATGCATATCCAGAGCAGATTTAGACCTGGGCGCTCTACGATTGAAGAGGTAGTGACTCTTCGAAGCATAGTAGACACGTGTAGAAAATGTGAAGTGTCAATTGTCTTTGTATACTTCAAGAAAGCTTTTGACTCTATTTGCCTCGTTAAGATGTTATCCATTCTGAAGTTGTACAACATACCCGATTATTTTGCGAGGCCATTATGCAATTGTACACTAATACGTCGGCATCTGTGATTACTTCACAAGGGCCAACAGCATCATTTAAAACCTCGTTTGGCGTGTTCAAGGTGATACTAGGTAAAAATATGCATAATAATCTCGTGTCCGTGCTGTGGTAGATTTCTGGCCAGGTGACCAGCTATCCATTGTTGAAGTTTAACGCAAGTGTAACGGTGTTGTTTGTATATAATAAATTCATAATCAGTAGATAACGTAAAGATATTAAACATCGGTATGGGTATTTGATTGTAAATAGGTCAACTTATTTGCTCACTAATCTGGGAGCATTTGCGTCGTTTGATTGGGTTGAAGCTTGCAAATGTACATAAAATGTAGACATAATGTCTATATTGTAAGATATATCTGGAGGTATTGGTTTCCAATTTCATAGGTTTCTGGGTGGGTTCTGGGTAAAGGTATATACAAACATAAGATGAAACAATAAATAATATCCTTGATGTTAGAATGTACATTTTATTATAAATGCTATTTGTAAAGCTCACGATAGCTATAGTACGCGGGTCGGCAAATCCTCGCTCTCTAAAAATATACGGCTAAATGGCAAGTCGCGACTCCGGGTTTTGTAGGAAATAAGATAGCGATATATGATTATAGGCAAATAAGATTGGTTGATATATTAGCTAATTATATTTCCTTTCTAGCTTATGCTGATAATTATCTGTGACAATTGTGCAACTTAGCCGGCGCACCTGCAGGCTGTACCTTCTAGGAATAGTGGAACTCAACGCGGATTAGGATGTTGGGTTTCCCTTTCAGTTCAATCATGCTACCCACAACTGGTATAACGCATCTGGGTAATACCCACAGACTTTCTAGTTATAGTATTACCTAAAATTCCTGTCAACTAGTAGAGTAGGGTCAACAACCGATCCAGGCATCTTCGGACGACGTCTGCGTGGCTGTTTCGGTGTTCAACCACATATCGGGACAAGACGATGCTGTGCCGAACGGTTTGGAGTAAACGGATCGTCTCGCGGAAACGGGTAGGTTTCTTACGGTAGTGAACCATTAGGTCATTCGCCCAGGTCGAGGTCGTCTAGTGGCTCGGTCCGTTACATTTGGTGGCAGCGGTTAAAGAACTCTTGGCAATTTAGAAATGGCCTATGATGGAAGTGCTGACTTGTTTGACACTGGAAACAGTGGTTTGCCATTTTCGAATACACACTGATGTTGTCCGTGGTTTGCGACTTTTAGATAGTGAAATTCCAACTCAGTCCGCACCACCTCTTACGGCTCATGTTTCAAATGTAGATTTTATCTATCAGAAAATAGGTAATGTTGAATAGGGGATTGGAGAATTGAGCAGTCGTTTGGGATGTTTGATGGAAAATCAGCGAAATGTCAAGAAAGAGAAAATTCCAGATGATTTGTCACAGCTACAAAAACTTTACGGTCAAATTGATTTTCAACGATGGATAAAATCATTTGAGTTTCTCTCGGATGATCTTTCTGAGAAATTACGCGTGTTGGTTGTAAAAACTGTTGGCAAAGTCAATGAGATTGTGATTGATAAGGCGGGAACACACACATACCGTGAAATTGTTGCAGATTTGAGCAATCGATTTTCGGCCTTTAGGACGACTTTGGAAGCGGAAAAGGTGTATGATTCCGGTATGTGTCGTTCAGCGGAGTCGGTTAGAGATTTTTCAGATGATTTATTGAGAATTGGGGCACAGGCATTCCCTGTTATGACTGAAGCAGAACTTCACAACAAGATTATGAATACTGTGATGGTGCGCGAGACAAATCTGGATGTAAAACTTTCAATGAGTAGGTTTCCACCATTATCGTTGAGCAATTACTTAGATATTGTCGATGGGTTTGAAAGAATTTATGGACCTGGTGCTGTTTCTCCTGCCCTGTCGGTCGTGCCTACCGTTCCATCGTAATTTAGGTATTCGTTGCTTCAAATGCCAAAAGTTGCTCATATTGCTCGGGATTGTTCTAAGATTGTGAACGTCTTCCATCGGAATATGTCATCACCGTCACAGATTCCATGTCAAACTGTGGACAGGACGACGAATCCCAGATTTTTTCAACAGCCACTTCATCGATCACAAGTGGGTTTAGCTAATGCCCCTTCTAACGTTCAAGCAGCAATTCCGCAAGAAAGACCAATTCTCGGTCCTGACCCAACGTTACCTCGCTCAACCATTCCACAGGAGTACGGGTTACCTGTCGCGCAAAATTTGACTGCTCGACCGGGACATAATATGGGGTACGCGGGGGTCGACGATGCGTTATCATCAGCCGGCCAACCACAACGGAATAGGCCTACTGATGCTTTACAACCTACTTTAGCTGCTCGACAGGGTCCATGTTGTGATTGTGGGCAGTATGGACATCTAGCTCGTTATTGTCCTCAGGGAAACGAGCAGAGGCGACAGATACGTCCCGGTTTCCCGCCGCTCCTCGTTTGAAGCGAGACTCGACAAATTTGACAGAAATTCTTGTTGGTGACCAGATAGTGAAAGCTTTGGTTGATACCGGGGCGGATGTGTCGGTGTGCAATAGTATGTTAGTATATAATGAGCATGTTGTCCCGATTCCTAATGTTTCCCGAATTCAAACTGCAAATGGCGAAAAACTTCATATTTTGGGAATAGCAGTAATTCATTTTCAGATAGGGATTTGTACAGTGTCTCACACGTTTTTTGTTTCTACCTGTCTATCCACTAACCTCGTTTTAGGAATGGATTTCCTAGATGATTACGATGGCAACGTGGACGTAGGCACTAAAACTCTGCATTTACGTCGAAAGGGTGTCCAAGTATCCCTTCGCAAACGTAGAACTACGAGCACTGAACTTTTTAAATCGCTATTGATAATCGAGTTGTTCTTCAACCTCAGTAACCTCAGTTCTTCAACCTTCAAACTCAGGGTAGAGATCAAATCTGGGCGCCCGGTAAGAGTTGTAAAACTGCGGGCCCAAAAAAAAGTTACAAAAAAAAGTACTACATCCTTTTGTGAACCAATGGAATGTGATTGCACAGACTCTGCCGCGAGTAACACATCAAATGCCCATTTTCGATCACTACAAATGTCACTTGTCTATAAAATAAAGCTCATTTTTATGTACAAAACATCGCATATTTTTAGTCTCGTACTTTTACAAAGGCGCCCCAAGATTGCTTCAAATTGGAATTCAAAATTTTTTCTACATCATAAACATGCCATGATCAAGGTAATATCATTGCAGTTGGGGGCCGAAGTTAGTACCTTTTTTAGAAGTATTTCGACCGTACTTTACTTTCTAAAAAATAGTTTTTTTTCAAATTTTTAAAGTCTCTGAAACTGGACCCAGGTCACAACCAGTGCTCCAACCCGGGAACCAGTCAACTTATCGCCGGTGGTCGTAACCTTTCAACATCTCAAAAATTCTTTATAGGTCAACATAAACTGAGTAATCTCTGTTCATGTCCATTCCAATCAGTAGCATGGTTTCCTACAATTTTCAACCTTAAAAAAAATTGCAATAATTCTTAAAATAACCAATTTTACTCAAAATAAATCATAGTGTTCTATTTTCATTTTAAGAAAGAAATAGACATTGCCATTGAAGAGAGCGTTACAAAATAACCCTCAGACCGCTCAGATACACTAACTCCAATTTCGACAATCACATTAGTACAAATTACCCAACAGAGCGTCAAATTGTTGAACGAAACTATCAAGGTTCCAACACTTCACTAGTATTGTACATATTAAACGAGTATAGTTTCAGAGGCATTTCGGAAGTCTTCAAACAAGTGCCCAATCATGAGGCTATCAAATACCATTATCAAGTCACATGTTAAGTATTGTGGCTATAAACAGATGGAGCGTCGACTTGCATCATCAAGTTCCTTAATTTACTGTTGCCCTCTAAATATTATCACAATCTTTTCCTATGATTTCTCAGATGAAAACCGCCCATTGCACGAAATACGCAACACCAAACGTCCTCGATTAACATTATTGATCTCGATCAATTAAAAACAAATATTCTCTTAAGCTAAGATTTTTACTTAAACGTACTCATTCAACCTTCATCGCAATATGACGAAAGATTATGGTATTCAGCTATGAATTATAACATTGTTAGTCAATTGTATAATAGCGATGAAGCGCCACATAAAACTAGGTTGTTGAGTGATCTACAAGTGAAGTATTATTGATAAAAGAGTAACATTTATTCCACCACAAACAAGATCTGGAAAATAATATGGTCATCGCCTGAAACTTGTTGTGCATGCGAATTGTCAAGAAAACAAGTCGATTTTTACATAACCAGTGCATCAGATGACACACAGAATTGTAATTTATCATGCTGAGACATCCAATGAAGATTAACTCCTCAATGAGAAGAAGACATCAAAATTCTTATGATGGCATACAAGAAATTTGTGAGCCAAGTTATCCTGACAATTTTGGTGTGCACATTTTTAGTTAAATATAACTTATAAGATCATATATGTACTAAAAATTTTAAAGATATTTATATACAGTTAAAAGACATTGAATTGAAATTGATCGCCCAGTTCTAAAGTTATTATTTGGAATAATAACCACATATTGATTCATAGTACTTTCTTTATGATCAGAAGCCCAACATTTCTTCATTCAAACAATAAGCAGCAGAAGCAGATGAGGACATCTAGAAAATATTTTTATTGAGTTAAGTGTGAAGAATTTTTAAACCATTCATTTCCCATTAGAATAATATATTTTACTAAGACATTATTTTGGTCACGTAATGCGGTGGTATTGACATATAGAAACTTTATTTTGCGCTTTGCCATAGTCTATTTATTTTGGCTCTTTAAGCCAACTGTATGAGCGCAAGGTAAATGTCAAAATTCAGCCTAGTGGAACAATTGATCACATGGTTAATAGATTTGATATACTTTATTCAATAATTTACAGATTCTGTCGTAGCCGTAGTTCATTATTTAAATATGCATATTGGAGCTGGAAAGTTATTTTCACAGGAGCTTATTTTTATAAGAGTTATTATTACTCCACCATCTTTTGACTTATTCTTTTCTTGTATGGTGCATCTGAGACTAATACGAAATCTTCAGTTAAGTCCAAGCAAGACTCAAATAATAACTACAACAATTATACTTTGAACCATAGCTACATACAAACTATCAGCACAGCCGCCTTGAGGGCAAGGTGTTCGGGGCGCAGGACTGAGAACCGCGCGACACTTTCCGTAATTGAGAGTCTTACGGATACTGAATATGTGTAACCATATAGAAGCAATTGAAGTATATGATTTTGCTATTAAGAGTCTTTTGTTCTGTTGGGTCTCATGATGTTTTAGAAATGCCAAATTAACATAGTATCAATGATCATTTAAATTTCATGAGGCCTTACCCCGGTGGTAAAAATTGATCGGAAAATGCTTCGGATTCAAAGCCGTTTTCTCGATTCAGACATCGAGAAACACATCGTTCAATCGTGAAATCGTGCCGGAATTTCTCGATCAATTTCATAAATCGAAAAAGTGAGCGATTTGTAGTCCATCGACCGATCATCGAATTGTCGCCTCTATTTCCGATGCTCTCATATCGATATCATGTCTATCCAAGTCGTTCATTTGCCGATATCGAATTGTCGCCCTATTTCCGATGCCTCTCATATCCGATATTTTATGTCTATAAAAGTCGTTCATTTGCCGAATATCGAATTGTCGCTTTTAAACTTTCCGATGATCATATCGATATCCAGTCTCACAGTGAAAAACGTACATGGTAACAGTGAGGTCCCATCATTGCTCATGGATATTGCGTGGGCGATCGTCATCCCACATCAGTACCATAAATGGGCGTTTGACGTGGATCTGACATGGACAATTCCCATATCATTTGCCCCATCACTTTTATCATCTAATCCACTTAAATTCATAAATGTCGAGTAATGTCTCCGAATGATATGCGATTGGTCTCTTTCCAAACTCAAAATTCATAGGTTTAATTTGTATGACGGAAAATTCACTCAATTCTCTCATCAATTATTCTCCTCTTCCTATTCCCATTGTCTTCATAAATCCCAACTCAGAACATCCTAATTCCTTCTGCTGCTATCCCAATTTCTTTCACTCTCTATTCTCTCCAGTTCCACGATCCTACTCCTCTCGATCTCCCCTTTTCTCTTTTCTTTCACTCCGTGTCTTTTTTATTATTTCCACTTATTTCTTCTTCATATCCCTCTCTCTCCTTTTCCCCTTTGTTCGCTCTAATCTCTCTTTATATTCTCATCTATGCATTTGGTATACATTCGATGCGATGTAAAAAAAATGTAGTCTCAAAAAAAACGACAGTGTGGTTTATTGCATTGCATAACTGTCACTTTAAATCTCACAAGAAAGAATTATTCGCATTTCACAATTAAGTCTTCAAATTTAGAAATAAATTATCTTTCTTTTGTATGCTTGCGTGTTTTTCTATCAACTCTGCAGCTTTCCCTTTCCAGACATGATTTCATTACCTTGGATGAAAGCAACCTAAGTAACCAATTATAAAAGATATTCATTTTGCTTTCAGGTAGTATACTTCGTATCTGAGATACTTATTGCGCATACGTGATGTGATTTTGAAAGCTTTTACACAGAACAGGTTCCGTTGCGCAATCTCCCCGCCTTTCTCGCTTTAGCAGACTCAATTCCATCCCGCTCCATGCTTCGGCAGCATTTGATCTTTGTCCGGTGTTCGCCTGCCGACAGCTACAGATGGATCCGATTGACGCTGACTCTCACTTGCAGTCACACAAGCGAGCAACGAGCGCACATGATGATATGATGCTGGCGTCAAATATAGCAGTGAACTCCGGCACTAATGTGTGGACTTTACGCACGCCCACTGCTACCTTTCATTCTGTCTTCAGAGACCAGCGGGCTTGTCTACAGTATTGCCTATTTTATCGTGCACAATATCAAATTTAGTGGACACATGGCATTAAATTATGCAACATGGTAAAGAATTCCTTGAAAGAGGCAACCTTTCATCCGATAGCTTCAATGGAGATTGATAATCAGCGATCGCGCGAAGACACAAGACCCACAACTCACTCACCCCTCACCCCACGTTGAAAATCGGTAGAAATCAGCAGAGCAGAACAATCTGATTTATCTCCCATAGTCATTGTCGTTTGGTGTTTTCAACTTACTTTCAATGTTTCTCAAGATTCATTCATGCTTCTTGGGTCGATGTACTTTCGTCGCATTAACTGTCCGTCCGAACATGTAAGTATCAGCATGCTAATTCATATTTTAATATGTGATTAAATGAAATAAGAACTTTATGCATACCGGTACGAGTATCGTCAAAAGAATTCATTCAGATGTTTACAATCGAAAATCCCTAGAATCATTGCTGTCATCTTCGTAAAGTTGATGATTTGCATCAGCTCAGCATATTTCAGTAACTCAGCGCAAGGAGCAAGGGATTTCAAGAATTTTCATAAAAGTGATTCAAAATGTACAAAGAAATCCGAAATCACGCATATAGAATAACACTATTATTTCGGATCACTACCATAAACATTCTTGTAATCCTTTGCTCCTGAAGATAGCGCTGAGCTATTGAAATATATCGAGCTGATGTAAAATAGATCAACTTGACTTTTCCCAAAACAACACTAAAAAGCGCCGGCTATTTTAATCACAACACTTCATTTTTCAGATTGGTCAATTAACTGGAGGAGTGATAAAATCTTTTGGAATTTTCTTTTTCCTTGCCTGACCATAGTAAATAGTAGATAGTCTGATCTATAGCAAAAATGAATAGCTCAATATTTTTGAATAGAATGCATTAAAACTGTTTATGAAGACATTTTCAAATTTCCTATTGATGTCTACGAAGCATAAGTAGAATCGTTTAAGTTTGCTCTAAGAATCTATAGAGTTATAGCTTATGGACTCTGAACCGCATGCAGACGATTAAAAGTATGCGAAATGTTTGATTTTGTCAGTCTTCATCATAGCAGAGGGATAGCATTCATCAAATATTAAGTGATTGAATCGCTTTATAATTTTCATCTTATTCAATGATTTTTCATTTCATGGAACTTGTAAACTTGGCAAACGTCTTTTCATGTCATAAAGGCTTGATATGGATTAAAGTTTAATTACAAATATTTAATAAGTTAAAAAAATGAAATTGCTAAGCTTACTTATATTCAATGCCTTGAACTGATTGAAAAATGATCGATCAATCTCGTTACGATATTTACATTCTGAAACATGTTTGTAAAAAAAATAGTACTCAAACAATATTTCAGTTTTCAGAATGCATTGGAACCTCCGATAATAGTAGTCATGAACTGGACAGTTGCCCAATCATAAGTGAAATTTTTAAGTTCCTGTTTCACTCCTGATCTGTATTAAATATTAGTGTTTATGTGCACAGCATTTCGTGCCATTGCCATGTAGCATCGCCCTCTCAAGGCCGAAGTACTGGTTATTTGCTTCTATTGTAAATTATCGACCAAATAAAAATAAAACGGAGCTTGCACATCATGTCTTCTGAAAACATAAAATTCGCTCCCGATTCCAGACTGGTCAACTGAAATATATATGTATAAGTACCGGTATGTATAATGAATGTTCATCTATTTGGTTTAGAGTTCATGTCATCGCGACGAATTAACAAACATTACAGTAGGACCACAAAGTTTCTTTCATCACTGTCACATACGAGTACATGTAATTTTCCGCATGCGAGCATTGTTCTTTTTATGATACAAAGCAGCGGTAAGTCTATCGAAGACGCCCCTATCCGCGGGACGGGGTCGGGTAACACCAGCCAGCCCGTCGAAGACATCACTCAGCAGCAAGGCTTATCTAAATGTATTGTCTGTGGTTCCCACTGGAAACAAACCTTCGTTACTCATTACCATACACTACTAATTCCTCGCATCTTTTATTTTCAGATTCCCTAAGGAGAAGAGAAAATTGTGAATGAGATGTACGATTGGGAAGAGGTGAATCGAGAAAATGTTGAAGGATGCAACTGATCGCGGCAGTGGGAGGAGGAGGCGACAGTCCTGGTCGAACAAGTTCTCTTTGCCAAAGCCAATTGCGGGTGGAAGCAATTGCCTGCTACACCAACGAGCTAGGAGTCGCAGAGCCTGCACTGGAAGGACGAGATGTTCTGGAGGAGAAGTTGAATCGAACAATTTCGCCTAAAATCACATTGGACTTGTTATCCGAACATTTTTAGTATAGAAATCCAGATGATTGTTGATACAGATTGTGTAGTGCGCTATTTCTAGATTCGAGAAATAGAGCGACAAAACAGGTGGGATACCGCATATGTAGCGATCAATCGGCCAAAATCCGATATCGGATATAGAGCGACAAAACAGGTGGGATACCGAATATGTAGCGATTAATCGGCCAAAATCCGATATCGGAAATAGAGCGACAAAACAGGTGGGATACCGCATATGTAGCGATTAATCGGCCAAAATCCGATATCGAAAATAGAGCGGAATATCAGGTGCAATGCCGAGACGAATTCTCGGGCATCGGCAAGGCATCGATTTTATGGGAAATCGACGCCGCGATGCCGAAACGAGATTTCATGCATCGGCCCGATGAAATTTTTACCACCGGGACTTGATAGGCTGATGGTTGCTGGCATGTGTATGGAAGATTTTTATGATCTGTGAATTTTGTTAGCAGGAATTGCTGATGATCCATCTGCATAATACAGATGTTTGGTTCAATTTATACACAACGTACGTCTACAATCTCCTTATTTTAATGTGAGCGTGATTGTCATTGGATGGACAAGTTTCCGCTAATCAAATCGGTTATGGTATGGATTTCAGATGAATTAATGATTACAAGAAGTAAGAATTTACGTAAGGTTTGGTGTTTGTTCATATTTTTAGCATGACCCCCAGTCTACAACGCTGTAACTGTTTTTTTTTGCATAGGCCTACATGTCAGACTAATATGGCATAAGTCGCATATGTCAGGTCAGTTTGATGATATAGTATGAACACATAGTAATCCAACAACGTATGAAATCATGGGTACAATTAGAAGATTTAATATTGATAAAACGTATCTCAAAATGTATGAAATTCTTACAATCATGAGAAACCGACGTTTTTTCAGATGTCTTCGTTAAAAATCATATATATCATATATATTTCCGATAAAACAGGTCTGGGCCGGGCTTGAAAATTTAGTCCCATTTACAAGTACATTACATACCTCATCCCACCGCCCCATCAGTAATTAATGTCGCATTTCATTACGTAACGTAATTTGATCTATGTGTAAAAATACGCAAATTATCTCACTTCTTCATCAGTGCTGCTACCACTTGAGTCGCAACGAATTCTCCTCCTCTTCATAACTGCTCGAACACGCTCTAGTAGAGGAACATCTTCGTACTGAAATAAAAAGTATAGATACTGTGAAATATAAATATATGTCTCTTACATAGACATATTCATCTCGAAAAATTGCAATAAAGCCGGATATTTTGAATTTGTTGAATAAATAACTAATAAATTTGAAAAAAGTGGTTCTCAATGTCTTTAATGATTCAAAACATGTCCTACCCGTATACTATACAATTCCTTAAAATAATATCATGGCTAATTCTTTTGTATTTGTTTATTTTAGTAAATTTTTGCTTACATCGTATAAACCATCATCTTCTCCACTTTCTTCATCCATGTCCACGGACACCATCTGCTGACTTCCAACTTCAACCTCCACCACTTGAGACACATCCTCACACTCCTCTGTCGTCTGTCTACCCGACACCTGGCCTGACTCGCCACCTTCACGATCACCGACGCATCCCACACAGTTCCACAATCTTGAAGGATCTGAAAAAAGGCGAGGGGGAGGTTCATAAAACACGAAATACGTTTTACAAGAATCAACTTTGACTTTCAAGGTAGTCACTGCTGAAAGTTCCATTGTTCAATTAAAAATCTTGCCGGTCCCTTGGTGTGACCTTATTTGGATGAATGTATTGACTCGGAAAATAGGAACAATGAATAAAAAGTTAAGTTGAGAATGCAGCAGATCTCTTATAAGTTGGCGATACGCCTATTGTTTGGGCCAACCATGATGAAGGAATGAGGATAACGACGACCAAATCGGAAACGGGCATGAAGTAGTAGGAAAATGAAAGGCAGCACTGTGAAGCTATATGGTATCGCATTGAAGGATCAAAAGTCGTATGGTTTTATTTTTGGAATTATCAATGTGTGTGATCCTCGATAGTATGCTCTTTGCTTAGCACTTATCGTTCTTCTTGTGTAAACAAACCTACATTCATCTGATGTAAGGTGAAAAAAATGAGCGAGGAATAGCTTTCCGAATTGTCGTGTAATTCAGTAAATCCCTTAGGCCTATAGTAATTTTGTTTGCAGTGTTTTCAATAGGCCTGCATCTGATAGGTAAGAAATCATCCTGTGTGGTATTTTTAGCTTGGTGGAAGTAGTTTAGGAGGACAGAATAATGCTATCATGATTAAATAAGGTAACAATGAAGAAATCGGAAGTGGACCATGTTAGGCACATAGGCGCCTAACTTTGCCCAGTAGCATGTTGGTAAAAAAAAGTGAAGGTACAGTGTGTGAGTTCCGCTTTTACTATGGAATCTGAATCTAGAGCCTGGACACACTTTCATAATGCCCTAAAATCATTGCTTAATACCTTAGCATAAAAGTAACAGTCATGAAGTTCAAAAAATGGGCCAAAGTTAGGGTGTTTTGCGGTATATCTTATTAAAATTAAGCCTGAATAATAATAAAAAATAATGAGTTTAAGGCCTATCAATCTCGCATCGAGTGTGTGAGTTCCGCTTTTACTATGGAATCTGAATCTAGAGCCTGGACACACTTTCATAATGCCCTAAAATCATTGCTTAATACCTTAGCATAAAAGTAACAGTCATGAAGTTCAAAAATGGGCCAAAGTTAGGGTGTTTTGCGGTATATCTTATTAAAATTAAGCCTGAATAATAATAAAAAATAATGAGTTTAAGGCCTATCAATCTCGCATCGATCCTTATCAACGAAATCTCCCACGGCATACCATTAGCTGATTCAGATTAAAACAGTCGCGCTACATTGGTCGAAAATTACGGTAATGCTATTTATTATTGCTCATGAGTAAATAGGTATGTGATGTCGTCTGTCAATTAAACAGCACCTTTATGTCACGCGCCATGAATTGAACAACAATTTCATGTCATAAATGATAATAATAACCAAAATTCTAATAAAAATTGTTTGAGTATAAGATTATGCTCATTGATATTTTCATAAGATACTGTACATGATTATCTTCCAATTTCCCTTCGGAAATTCGAAGATGTAATATACTGAAATGATGTATCCAATCGTCAATCACTCATATCCTTCCGTTTTCAGAACATATCTTCATAGAATTATATAGACCTAAGTGCTTTAAAATTCATAATCTATTAAAATGTATAACCAAATAAGTTACCTTTCCTGAGCGCGAAAAACTCGGGGCGAGAGAGGCCCGAACCGCACTGGCGATGGAACCTCTCTCCACAAACACTGCACCTCAGGACGTCCTCCCTTTTCCGCAAAAACTTCCTACAACTATTACAGATCGTCATCTCGTATCAACTCGTTAAACTTGAGAGCCTTAAGTTAAAAAGGTGAAAGTAATTCAATGAAGATTTTGAACAAATCCAGGAAAAAAATTGATAAACTTAAACAAAACATCTCCATCTTAATGATCCACACATTACCATGATTAAGATATATCAAAAATCTTAGTTTCACATCTACATTATTTCAAGTAAAGATCTGAATCTTATACATCTATAAGTTCATGTTCAATGACTCTATGTATACTTACTAAAATGTGCACCCAAAATTGTCAGTATAACTTGCTCACAAATTTCTTGTTGCCATATAAAATTTTGATGTCTTCTTCATGAAGTTAATCTTCATTAGTCTCAGCATGATAAATTACAATTCTGGTGTCATCTGATGCACTGGTTATAAAATCGTTGTTTTCTTGACAATTCGCTGCACAACAAGTTCAGCATGACCAGTTATTTTCAATCTTGTTTGTGGTGGATAAATGTATCTTTTATCATAATACTTCACGGTAGATCACTCAAAACCTAGTTTTATGTGGACTTCATCTATTATACAATTGACAACAATGTTATAATTCATTAGCTGAATTCATATCTTTCTTCAATTCGATGAAGTTGAGTGAGTACGTTTATGTAAAATTCTTAGCTTAAAATTTGTTTTAATTGATCGAATTGTAAGGTAGGGGTCTTTAAGTGAACTAATTTTATTGACTTTTACTGCACTACTTTTTAATTGCCTGTACTTTTCGCGGGAATTGTTTTTACTACCTGCTAGCAATGTTCAGGTGAGCAGAGTTTTCTTGTTGTGATCTTGGTCGGGATTGCTTGTTCTAGCAATTCCGGTCAACATGGCAGAATGCAGTGATGAATTTATTGACGACGATGACATCTCTATTCTAGCGGAGGAGATTGTTTCCCGTGCACAACAGCTGCTAATTAAACCGGAGCCACGAGACTCTGAGGCCGCTGTTTCTTCACCCCGACGACAGCCGGGAGAATTACCCCGAACCAAATCGGGAGACTCGCCTCGACGGAAGCCGACCGTTAAAGATCGACCCACCGGCAAGCCCGTGGAGACACCCGCCTAGTATAGGCACCGCTTCACCTCGGCGACTGCGTGTACGCTGGGAGGACCAGGCCGACGACAACTCGCCCGGATCGACGCCCCCGTTAATGGTAAGTGCTATAAAGACTACAGTAGCTCCTAGCGTAGAACCACAAGCAAGTTACAGAATCAATAATGTATCGAGGACGGTTGTGTTGCGTATTTTCGTGCAATGCGGTTTCATCTGAGAATTCTAGATAGATTGTGATAAATTTGGGGCAAAATTAAGGAATTGATGCTCAATCACTCCATGTTATAGCCACAATACTTAACTGTGATTGATAATGGTATTATACCTCATGATTGGGACTGTTTGAACTTCCGAAATGCCTCTACTAACTCTTTAATTCAATACTGAAGTGATACCTTGATAGTTTCGTCAACAATTTGACATTGTTATTTGTACTAATGATTGTCGAAATTGTGTATGATCTGAGCGGTCTGGGGTTATTTTGTACGCTCTCTTCAATGGCAATGTCTATTTCTTTCCTAAATGAAATAGAATATGATTATTTTGATAAAATTGGTATTTTACGAATTATTGCAATTTTTAAAGGTTGAAAATTGTAGGAAAACATGCTCTGATTGGAATGACATGAACAATTACTCATTATGTGACCTATAAAGAATTTTTTGATGTTAAAGTTCGACCGATAAGTTGAATGATTCCGGAGCACTTGTGACTGGGTCCAGTTTCAGTCTTAAAAATTGAAAAAAAATTTTTTTGAAAGTAAGTAGGTCGAAATCTTCTAAAAAAGGTACTAACTTGATAACTGCAATGTATTTCCTTTATCATGGCATGTTTATATGTAGAAAAAAGTTTATTCCTTTGAAGCACTTGGGCCCTTTGTAAAAGTACACAAAAATATGCGATTTTTGTCATAAAAATGAGTTTATTTTATAGACAAGGACATTGTAGTATCGAAAATGGGCATTTATGTGTACAGCAGAGTCTGTGCAACACATTCATGTCAAAAAAGGAGAGTCATTTTGTACTTTTTTTGGGCCCAGTTTTACCGGGCCCAGTTGTCCCGGAACCCAGTCAGAGCAGCTGCTTTCAGCCAGGGTTTTGATGAAGGGGAAGGATCCCGAACCCTGCCCAGTACAGAGACTGACGATCTAGGCCTGTTTGTCCTACCAACAGTATCGTCTGTTAAGAAAATGGAAGTCACTATATCTGCGCTAAAGAAAAATACAGTTGTTGCCAATTTTGAATTGGTTGCAGCAATGTACAACAACGTAGATTATATCCAAGACGCATTTACAGGCGAGGTTTCTGCTCAGATAAATCATGTGACCTTGGAGTCACAATCAAAAGAACAATCTTCTGAAATGACTTCCCGAGAACGTCAGGAATGGGATAGCATACTTGCATCGTATGCTGACGTATTTATGGCGGAAGGGAAGCCATTGGGTAGGGCAGTGAGCGCTCGGGTTTATATAAATACTGGCGATCACGTTCCAATTCGTCAACCTTGTCCTTCTCAGAAAGCGGAAATTAACCGCTAGATATAAGAAATGTTGGATCAAGGCGTAATTTCATATAGTAGTAGTCCCTAGGCTAGTCCCATAGTTCTTGTCCAGAAGAAGGACGGAACCTTCCGATTCTGCGTTGACTTTCGCAAATTAAACCAATGTTGCCGATATGATAGTTAGGGTTGATGCCCAGGGTTGATGATGGTCTGGATTCTATGGAAGGAGATCAATACTTTTCTGTACTTGATTTAAAGTCTGGTTATTGGTAAATCCCCTTGGCTGAGGAGGATAAGGCCAAATCTGCATTTGTTTGTCCGCAGGGTCTTTTTGAGTTTAACTTTCTTCTATTTGGTCTGGCATCAGCTCCTGCCACCTTTCAACGTATGATGGACGAGAAGCTGAGAGGTTTAATTGGAGAAATCTGTTTAGTCTGCCTTGACGATATTATTATTTTCGGTCGTGATTGGCAAGATAATTTGCGTGATATTCAGTTGGCATTAGACAGGCTCCGACTTGCTAATCTGCAACTCATTACTAAGTAGTACCAATGGGGACTCAGCTCCGTAAAATATCTTGGCCACATCGTAACGTCTCAAGGTATAAAGACTGATCCCGAAAAGACAGACGGAGTCAAAGAATGGCCGCCGCCAACAACTGCGAAGCAGGTGCGGGAATTTCTGGGTTTAGCATCATACTACCGCAGATTTGTGCAGGATTTTGCAAGAATAGCCAAACCGTTACACGCATTAACTAACAAAGATAATACTTTTGTGTGGACTCGTCGTTGTCAGGCATTTGACACTCTGAAACACTGTTTAACGTCTACTCCAATTTTGACCATGCCAGATTTCACTGAGACTGGAGGTACTTTCATTCTTGATACTGATGCCTCTGGCTACGCCACTGGTGATGCTCTGACACAAACACCAGACGATGGAAAAGAAAAAGTCATTGCATATGCAAGCAAAACTTTGAATCGACCTCAAACTACACACGTCCCCAACGAAAAGGGAGATGCTTGCCCTCGTGACATTCATCAACCACTTTCACGTATACTTGATTGGCAAAAAGTTTTTAGCACACGAATATTGCAATCATTCTACATTCAGCGCTGCGCTGAATGGACTTACTGCAGACCATACATTTTCTCTGATAATACCACTTATTGCCTGTACATTCATTATCTCTGTAGTCATGCAATCGAGAAATGCGTGCGCAGCAAAAAAAACACGTGCCTGAAATTGAAGAATTCTTGCAAGAATCGATGTATTATTCGTCTATTTCCTAAGTGTCTCAGACAGGCAAAAATTCCTTCCTGTGTCTTAATAACAGGTCAATTCTACCTCAGCAACAAAGCTAGACGCACCGCATCTGGCGGACATTCCCGCGGTTTCCGACGATGATTTTGAACATTGACAGTCTCGTCTAGACTAATTAGCCGACTTTGTTGCTATGTAAGTGATACTATGGATGTAGTTATTGGTGCGAACTAAATATGACGACCTAGATATGGCGTGGTATATAATAGAAAGCGCAAGAGCACGCATTAGTCACAAGTTGTAAGTTCAGAGACTATTCACGTACTTCTTAATTATCTTAACATAGTTAACTTTCTAGTTGAATCAAAGGTAATTCAGACAGGAGATTTTCGTTGCTCACTTTTGGATTTTGTAATGGATTTACATCATTTTTGTATTCAATCATAGGAATGATAAATTAAAGTACTTTCAGTATTTTGGCAGGAAATATTAGGAAAGTCAAAGTAAATAACAGTGCTGTTTCTGAGATAGGTTGTAGTTCGGAAGCCAGAACGAGTTCTGCACGGAATGATGACGAAAATGAGAATTTCAAAGAATGAAGTGATTTGCCCACACTAAAGCTACGAGTGGGCGCGTCTGCCGAATTGTGCCTGGTTCCAGACATTACAAAAAAACACCGAGGACCAAAATGAAAATTACTAAAATACACCGAACCGCAAAATACCACATAAGGAGGCATTTTCAGGTCAAATAACCGAGGAAAATGGAAAGAGCGTGCTAAATACTATGATAATCTGGAAATTCAATTCAATTTCAATTCAAATATGCACTATATTTAGAGTGGCATTATGCTACGAGGCTTCAAGGCCACTTTACAATTTACAATATAAGAAATAGAAATAAAAGAGATACAAAGGAAAGTCATTTATAGGTAAGATCGATAAGGTATTTCTTCACTTGTTTCTTGAAGGAACGCATATTGTCAATCGCTCGCAAGTTCTGGGGAAGTGAGTTCCAACTCCTCGCAGCAGCTACCGGAAATGATCTACCACCAAAAGTTGGGCATCGATAAGATGGGACCGCAATGCAGAATGAATCTGCAGACCGCAATCGAGATCTTCCAGGCATAGAGGAGACATCCACCAGGGAGCAGCTGAGATAATCAGGAGCACACTCTCGACGACAACAGAAGGTCAGAACTGATAGTCTATAAGCAATACGTTGACGAATAGGCAGCCACTGTAATTCATTTAACAAAGGAGTTATTGACGAATAGCGGGAAGTGCCGTAAATCATACGGGCGGCTGCATTTAGCACAGATTGTAATCGCTTCACTTGTTGCTCAGGGATTCCATACATGACAGGAATGCAGTAATCCAACTTTGAGATGACCATGGAAGTAATCAATGTCAGGAGTAGATCACGTGGGATATAAGGGATTATACTGCGAATCTGGCGCATCATCCCAAAGCACGATGACACACATTTCGAGATATTTAGCTTGAATGAAAGTTCTGAGTCCAAGAATACTCCAAGACAGCGCACTGAATTTGATGGAAGGATATGAGAGGATCCTATTCTCAAGGAAAATGTATAATCAGTCAAACTGAAAAAAATTATAATCAGTCACAGAATTTCTCATATGCTTCAGTTCAAGTCAAAAGTAGAATGGAGCATTGCTGATAACATTTGACAATTGCCGGTGAAGTTTCATGACGCTAGCATGCTCAGTTTGAATACCAGAGTGATTATAAGCGCGAATGTGAGGATTTTATCACAGATTTTGAATTATAATCAGTCACAGTTCATCCAAAACGACAAGAGGGAAACTGAAGCAGTCACACTAGCTGTGACGGTAGATGAGCTCTAAGTCTCGCAGATTTTAACTGAAATTCAAGTGGTTTTAGGGCGACTATCCACTTCTCAGTGGAAGATAAACGGCTAACTTCTGTGGCTGATCGATCGGCGCTTGCGAAAAATGTATTTAATTAAAACGGTATATGAGAAGGTTTTTGTGAGCAATCGAGAAAATTAAAGCACAAAATTACATTAAGAACGTTTTATTAAACATCCCACGATATACTCTCGTGTTGATGTTCGATGTCTATGGATGCACATTTGTCAGTATCATTTTCGCAAATAATTCTCAAACTTGCTTTTGTTTGATGAAGACCTTCTCACTAACAGCGTCATTGCTCTATAGGCAAGTAATTCAGAAGAGAGACAACTGCAAATGCACATGGCAATAACCATAGAGTGTATACTCACATGCATAGACATCGGATTACATTATTAGGATAATAACAAAGATATTTAACACTACTTGTTTATATGGAGCTAGATTGGACATAATTCAATTATCATGGCACCTCTCTCGTTGCCTAATTAGACTGGCACGGGGATGAAATAATCCACGCGCTCATCCACGTCCTCATAAACGTGTTCATAAACGTAACGCAGATATTTCAAAGCACCAAGAGTTCCCAAACAATTGAAGAAATAAATTTATTTACTAACTTAATAATTGGAACAGTAAAACAGAATGAGGTTAAATTTTTATTGAAATAATAAAATAATTTGCCTTCTGCTGATTCAAACCTACCCACCAAAAGTGGAGCAAGGCAAAGGATTGAATCACCGAAACATGTCGCGTCTCGCAGCAATCACGAATGGTTGATGTACAGCAAAAAATTCATAGTATTTGAAGTTCAGTTTTATGAAATATTCTGATGCAATATTCAAAAATGGGAACACTACTGCGCAGGCATATAAACAAGCAAGACTAAATTCGGCAAGAGTGACAAATATAAAATATCATGCCTTATTAATCAGAGCTGCTTTTGACTTAATTAACCTCACTACATATATGCAAGTCATCAATATTTCTCAAATTTGTCGTTGCAATTTTTTGGTTCATGGTTTAGTCAATTAAGTAGGAGGCTGAGAAAATCAGTGTATCTATTTGGGTGTCAGATGTGAATATTACTGCAACAAGAAAATGTTTTGCAGCAATTGATCAAATATAAATTCTACCAATTACATACGCTATGCTATGATTATGCCACTAAGAGACAAAAATATATACTAAGTATCAATAATAGTAAAGGGAGTGGATTCATCAACATGTTTTGTAAAACATAACTTGTCAAAAGAATTATATTACATTCGTTGTTATAGTCCTCTATCTGTTTCAGTTTAAATCAGTCAGCTGCAAAAAAAAACATCAACAGATTTTTCCATTTTTTCCCTTGGACAGAGAGACTAGATGGCAAAACAGTAGTGGTAAATTGAATGATTTCCTCTAAAACGCATAGAGTATGCATTGAGACGAACAAATTAAAGATAACTCAAATGTTTATGATAACTCTTAAGTCTGGTATTATCTCATCATATCACTAAGTGATGGCTATTTCCTGGATAGTGATACAAAAATATCTTCCTAAATCAGCCACCTACCCACGCTCTAAAATGATTCCACAATCCACGCCATCCACGTGCTCGTAGAGCCGAATTTCATAGTTTTCTTTCGATAGGCCTACTTCGTTCTACGGCCCATTCCACTTCGAAGGCATGGATAAGTATCTTTTGAGTAGAGAAGGACACCTATTGTCAGGATTGAACTCCCATCAAGCCCTATCTGTACTGAATTTTATAATCCACACTATCCACGTGCTCGTTGAGCCGATTTTCATAGTTATCCTTCGATAGGCCTACTTCGTTCTACGGCCCATTCCACTTCGAAGGCATGGATAAGTGCCTTTTGAGTAGAGAAGGACACCTATTGTCAGGATTGAACTCCCATCAAGCCCTATCTGAACTGAATTTTTGTGACAGTCGCATGCTTTCAGCCTCATCAGCTGATTGTGGATAGTGATCCCATCTGTTTTGAATATCTCCCAATATAACAAATCACCTATAGAATCGTTCATAGGCATGTTGGAATATCACTCTGCTCAGTATCGTTTGCAATGGATTATGATGATCAATCATGAAAAAATGCAAACAAGAATCATAAGTCTGCAGTCATCTTGAGGCTGATTTACTTTCAATATTCAAATTTCTTCATTGATATGGATATTATTCTATGAAGGGAAAGTAAACTGCATTCTCCTGAAATGCTTCATGCTTAAAATTTTAGCTATTGAATCTAGCTATCTGGCTGACGTTAGGTGTACAAACCCTGATTAACCGGCGATTTTGGGGAAATATTGTAAGGTGCTGATGCAGATGTAAACAAAATCAATTTGTCTAGTCTGCAGGGAAGGCAGCAGCATCCTCGTGACGTCAGTTCATTCCTATTCCTTATAGAAGTTCTGAGAAGAGCCAAGTGAGATGATGTATTGTAGTTAAAAAACTATCTTTGTCACTGCGAGTGACTAATGCAAGTGTGCTGTAAACAACAAATATCCGTTAAAATTAACATCTAAAATTACTTTCACGGCTGTTTTTACACTCCGAACAGAAAATATCCGTAGAGACGCTCTACCTGATACTAGCGGATTTTAATTGATATCATCAAATTGTGACTCATCATTTTCAAGTTTCTTACGAATATTTTCTGTTAAGTTTATATATTATTAAAATTATTATTATTATAAGTTTATATATATATATATATATATATATATATATATATATATATATATATATATATATATATATATATATATATATATTACTGTAACTGCTGTTTTAGTGGTGTGCAGTTTACAGTGAGACCTACATCAGTAAAGCTGTACGGTGCACACCTCCCGTATTTAGTAGATACAAATAATTCATCGCATTATTATTTATTCATATAAGATGATTTGATAGGGATTGTAGTGCTTTTCATATTAAGTTCGCTTTTATCATGGCTTGTATTAAGTTCTTGAAATGTGTTAATGATCCGATTGAAACAAGCTTAATGTAAAAGGTATTATGCAGGCTTCACGGGGATGCTGCTTCTTCTACTGCTAACTGGTTAGTTTATATACTTCATCAGCGACATCATCAATGATCAAGCGTTGGATCGCAAAGCATCTGCACGCATACTTTCGGCCTACATAGATTTTGTTACGTTTGTTTAAATTTGGGCATCTGAAATTATAGGAGAGATCAGTCTTTATATGCGCCTCTTACCTCAATTCATTAGTTCTTACATAAGACAGTTTCAAAATGAAGTTTTAACCTAAATCACACTTGTCTACAGTTCGTTCAGAAAACAGAAGCCAAGTTCATTGGAAAGCAAACTGTAGACAAGTGTGATTTAGGTTAAAACTTCATTTCGAAACTGTCTTATGTAACAACTAATGAATTGAGGTAAGAGGCGCATATAAAGACATAAGTAATAATCTCTCCTATAATGTTAGATGCCAAAATTTAAACAAACGTGATAAAATCTATCTAGGCCTAAAGTATGCGTGGAGATGCTTTGCGATATGATTGACGCATTGCTTGTTATTTTAGGTCTACAGAAGCTCTGATTAATCCATACATTGACTTAAATGTTAATCTCATTATAATTTTGCATGCTATTTATAATTGATGCTGGCATAGTAAATACTGCTTAGTTTAATTTACAGATTTTGTTTCATTTGTGCTTTTATATATAATACATCATGTAATTCTTGCATGGATGCATCCTATACATATCCTTGCTTTTTACGATAGCATGAATCCAGCGTGAAATGTCAATGAAAAATATTTCCTTTTTCAGAGACAATGATTCTCTCATTTCCGGATAAGATTGGGATATCAAACCAAGTAGGCCTATACATGGATTCTGCGTGGAACTGTTTGCAAGTGTGAAGGCAATTACTGCACAAGGAATGGTTAAGTGTTACCGAACTGCTGTCAAACTTTCCAGGTACTTTTATTTTTTATCCCAGGCAGTGTTACTGTGGTACGTGGCTATAATTTCATGAAGAATAAACCTATTATTTGACGTTTGAATTTTCTCTTTAAGTAGGATCCGCCCTGTTGCTTGTAAAAACGGGCTTTCATTTAATCTCCAGCTATAATACAGAGCACTGGAGATTGAATGAAAGCCCGTAAATCAAGCAGCAGGGCGGATTTTTTTTTGGAACCTCCTTCGGGTACACGAGCTCGTACCGGTTACGTGACGGTAGGAACGACCCGTTTACCGGGCCGAGTTCGTGTAACGAACACGTACCGGAGGCGGGCGATCTAACGGGACAGTACCTCGGATACAGTGTGGACGGTTCCGGCATTCACCCAAACTTGGATAGGATTCGTGCGGTTCAGCAGGCACCCAAACCCGTGAACGCCAAGCAGTTACAGTCCTTCATGGGCTTCGTGCAGTACTACTCTCGGTTCGTGCGTAACTTCGCGGCTAAGGCTCAACCGCTGTTCGAGATGTTGACCTCTACCGAAGACTTCGCCTGGACACCAGCCACTGATCACGCCTACCAGTCACTACTTGATCCAGTCATTAACGGGGAAGTGCTCCGCAGCTACCTAGTCGGTAAACCATGCCATCTCTACGTGGATGCTTCCGAAGGTGCGCTCGGAGCTGTTCTGGAACAAGACAACCACCCAGTCCTCTGCATCTCTAGAAGCCTTTCACCTGCGGAAAGAAATTACGCGCAGACACAAAGAGAAGCGTTGGCCATCGTTTGGGCAGTCCGTCGTCTACACAAGTACCTCTACGGTAATCACTTCTACCTTTACACGGACCATCAACCGCTTCAACACATCTTTGGTCCAACGACGTCGGTTGGAAAGGCAACTTCCGCAATGCTTCAACGGTGGGCCATTGATCTCAGCGCATACAACTACACAATTCAGCACCGTCCAGGAAGACAGATTCCCCATGCTGACTACTTGTCTCGACACGCCAGCTCTGAACCGCCTCCGGCAACTTCCTGCTTCGTGAATCCACTGCCGATTGACCGCAACCTACTCATAGCAGAAACAAAGCTCTACTACGGACCCGTACTTGCTGGTTTACGTAGCGGCTGGTCAGCCTCTGCAAAGAAGCGGTTTCCCGAACTCTACGCCAAGCGCAACGAACTTGCCTGCCAGGTGGACAGTGTCATCACCTACAACGACCAGCCAGTGATCCCTCCGACTTGTCGTACTGCATTGCTCCAACATCTTCATCTAGGCCATCTCGGAAGAGATAAGATGAAGTCGCTTGCCCGGATGATATGTTGGTGGCCAACCATGAACGCAGACATCCTCAATCACAGCAAACAATGCGAAAGCTGCAAGACCAAGCCTCGAACTCACACCAATTGGACACCATGGCCGGTCACTCACCAGCCCATGCAAAGAATCCACGTTGACTACTGCGGGCCTCTACTTCACAAATACTACGCACTCGTCGTCGAAGACTCCTACTCAAAATACCCGGAGGTATTCTTGACCACCAGTGCAACAGCAGACTTCACTCTGTGGGCTTTGAGAAGATTTTTCGCAAAGGAAGGTGTTCCACAAGTAATGGTTAGCGACAACGGCACCCAGTTCACGTCGGAGACACTTCAAACTTGGCTAAAGTCAATAGGCTGTCACTCTGTCTTCACCGCACCAAGGCACCCTCAGTCGAACGGTTTGGCTGAGAACATGGTCAGGAGCCTGAAGACTGCAGTGCAAGCACAAGCTCCTGAGACACTGAGCGACCTCTGGAAAGCGGTGGACACGTTTCTTCTGCAGTACCGCAATGCTAGACACGCGACTACAGGGAAGACTCCATCATCCTTACTTCACGGGAGAACAGCTCGCACATGCGCCAATGTCGACACGACCGATGTCACTTTCTTTCGTGGCAACGACAACCGTCTCACAAAAGGAATTTTGCTGAACGGAATCGGAAGTCGAATGTGCAACATCCTCGACCAGTCTGACGGAAGTCTCCATCGGCGTCACATTGACCAGATCTCCGTGACTGTCCCTGTGTCAAGTTCGTCTCCTCCACAGCATTTACCGCAAGGTCCAACGCCTCATCAGCCTTATCCTCAGCCTCACTCGTCTTCACCTCAGCCTTCAGTATAGCCTCCAAAGTCTCCTGACTACGTTGCAACCACTCCAACGCGTTCTGACCTTCCTCAACGACACGTTTCTGCAACTCCTCCTCGTCTCGAGCTTCCTGCTTCTCTTCCTCGACCTGTACCTGACACTTTAGCCTACTTCCTAGCTCCTCCCACCACCGCTCTGTTCGTCTTTCCAGCACGTTAGACACACGGGGTTCACCCCAGCACACACCTCGGCGCAGTTCGATCCCGAAGGCCACCCGTCTGGTCCTCCGACTACCAGACCAGCTGAGTCCATCTTCGAGCCTTGAAATTCAAAGGTCGTGCGGAGAAGTCAAAGGTGTTACTTTCTGCGACATCAATCTGAAGAAGGAGGAACTGTGACAGTCGCATGCTTTCAGCCTCATCAGCTGATTGTGGATAGTGATCCCATCTGTTTTGAATATCTCCCAATATAACAAACTCTCTTTTCCCAATATTTGTTATCCCATGGCTTTGTAGAACATCAAAAGATTTTGTGTCAACTTTTTACAGCAAATACTGCATTTTTGGTTTTTGTTTAAACTGTTTCATATCCTGTGTTCACGGAGTGAACTGATATTCACCTATTGTTCGATATCATATAAATAAAGTGTCTCCACACAGACAAATCACGGACGTGTGAGAGTTAATAAGACTTGCTGTCTTCTAACTCAGTATCTCAGAGTGGGCTCTAGCAATTTTATAATCCACACTATCAACGTGCTCGTTGAGCCGATTTTCATAGCTTTCCTTCGATAGGCCTACTTCGTTCTACGGCCCATTCTACTTCGAAGGCATGGATAAGTGCCGTTTGAATAGAGAAGGACACCTATTGTCAGGATTGAACTCCCATCAAACCCTATCTGTACTGAATTTTATAATCCACACTATCCACGTGCTCGTTGAGCCGATTTTCATAGCTTTCCTTCGATAGGTAGGCCTACTTCGATCTACGGCCCATTCCACTTCGAAGGCATGGATAAGTGCCTTTTGAGTAGAGAAGGACACCTATTGTCAGGATTGAACTCCCATTAAGCATTGTCTGAAATGAATTTCATAATCCACACTATCCACGTGCACATGACATGCTGATTTACGACTTTCCAAAAGTTTTGTAAATCTAGAAATAATAGAATTAGAAGAAGTAGAGTTATTGGAAGTAATCATCATAGTAATAAGAAAGTTACAAAAAATTTTTTCATTTACAGCATAGTCTGCACTTCCATGCCAAGCTTTGATCGGCCTCTGCATTCACACACTTGCAATGGAACCATGCCATGCATGTCGTACACTCAATCTGAAAGAAATCGAAAAGATTATGCAGCGATGTTGGTTTGCGAATGATTGACGCATAGGTGGATGTTGGAGGTCCCCCCGCGAGGGTAAAATAGGGTTGACATGTTCATAAGGAAAGGAACATCTACAATTTCTAACGAACGTGAAGTCGGCTTCATTTGACTAAATAGGTGTCAACAGGAAATTGAGATGCTAAATCGATGAGTCATTTACAGTGCCTACTAAGTACTATAATTACAGTCTGAATAAAAGTAACTCACCCAGTGGTCAAGCTTTCCTCCCTTATTTAGAGGGTATTCTGATTCGCCACAAAAGCGGCACAACCAGTTTTCTGTTGACGCCATGTTTATCATCTTTCTCCATATCACTTGCCGATGAAAATTAAGGCCTTTCCTCGACGAGTCGAAATACAGCGATGTTCTGCTGCTGGATGGGGAGAAATATTCGGCAAAGATTGAAACTATAATGCCGCAGTTGTCTCCGTCTTCCAGGGTTTGGCTACTATGTCCCATGCTCTTATTTTCCCATCCAGCCGGGACCTTGCTGTCTTCAGACCCATACGGGATCTTGTTATTATCCAAGAATGCCCTAATGAAAATGTAGGGCACTGAGACCACCAGTAGTAAGTAAAACTCCACTTCTGGACCGCGCAAGATGGCCGTAATCGCTGACGTCCCCCCCTCCCCCCTCTGGAACGACAGAGGTTGTAGTCTGTCGTGGTGTGCCGGCCAGGTTGGTCCACGTTCACAAACTGTTCGCTGACTCCCCCCCCCCTCTGCAACGACAGAGTGTGAGACTCGGGTGAGTTGGTCCGACCGCCTGGTTGACGTGGGCGACCGTCCAGGTTGACGTTGGCGACCGTCTAGGTTGACGTGGGCGACCGTCTAGGTTGACGTGGATGGTGAAATGGCTGCCAGATTCGGATTCAGCGTAAAATTCTGCATCTGTGGTGTGATTTCCAGCTCAATCGGCGAGAAAAAATTTTTCTTCAAAATTTTAACAGAGTTAGAATTTGGGACGTTTTGCTGTGTAGCGCCCAAACGAACCATCGGATGAGAAAACGGAGGCCAGATTCGGATTCAGCGTGAAATTCTGCATCGGTATGGTGAATTTGAACGCCATCGGAGAGAAAAAATTTTCGCTGACGTCCCCCCCCTCTGGACAGCTCGCTTCGATTTTGGCTTCCAGTGGACGGATTTTGTCGTGGCATAGCTCGTTTGAAAGCTAAGAGTGAGACAAATTCACTGAAAGAATCGGCTTGTTCCTATCTGTCTTCGTTTAGATGTGAGACGCCATTTAAGATTTTGGGACATTGGCGAAAAACGACAGAGTTAGAATTTGGGACGTTTTGGGCTGTAGCTTCAAAACGAAGCATCGGATTGGAAAACGGATTTCAGATTTGGAATCAGCGTGAAATTCTCTATCTGTATGGTGAGTTTCAAGTCAATCGGAGAGAAAAAATTTTCAACATTTTTCGAAAAAACGACAGAGTTAGGATTTTGGACGTTTTGGTCTGTAGCGCCAAACGAACCATCGGATGGGAAAACGGAGGCCAGATTCGGATTCAGCGTGAAATTCTGCATCGGTATGGTGAATTTGAACGCCATCGGAGAGAAAAAATTTTCGCTGACGTCCCCCCCCTCTGGACAGCTCCCTTCGATTTTGGCTTCTAGTGGACGGATTTTGTCGTGCCATAGCTCGTTTGAGAGCTAAGAGTGAGACAAATTCAGTGAAACAAACGGCTTGTTCCTATCTGTCTTCGTTTCGATGTGAGACGCCATTTAAGATTTTGGGACATTGGCGAAAAACGACAGAGTTAGAATTTGGGACGTTTTGGTGTGTAGCGCCCAAACGAACCATCGGATGGGAAAACGGAGGCCAGATTCGGATTCAGCGTGAAATTCTGCATCGGTATGGTGAATTTGAACGCCATCGGAGAGAAAAAATTTTCGCTGACGTCCCCCCCCCCTCTGGACAGCTCGCTTCGATTTTGGCTTCCAGTGGACGGATTTTGTCGTGCCATAGCTCGTTTGAAAGCTAAGAGTGAGACAAATTCACTGAAAGAATCGGCTTGTTCCTATCTGTCTTCGTTTCGATGTGAGACGCCATTTAAGATTTTGGGACATTGGCGAAAAACGATAGAGTTAGAATTTGGGACGTTTTGGGCTGTAGCTTCAAAACGAAGCATCGGATTGGAAAACGGATTTCAGATTTGGAATCAGCGTGAAATTCTCTATCTGTATGGTGAGTTTCAAGTCAATCGGAGAGAAAAAATTTTCAACATTTTTCGAAAAAACGACAGAGTTAGGATTTTGGACGTTTTGGTCTGTAGCGCCAAACGAACCATCGGATGGGAAAACGGAGGCCAGATTCGGATTCAGCGTGAAATTCTGCATCGGTATGGTGAATTTGAACGCCATCGGAGAGAAAAAATTTTCGCTGACGTCCCCCCCCCTCTGGACAGCTCGCTTCGATTTTGGCTTCTAGTGGACGGATTTTGTCGTGCCATAGCTCGTTTGAAAGCTAAGAGTGAGACAAATTCACTGAAACAAACGGCTTGTTCCTATCTGTCTTCGTTTCGATGTGAGACGCCATTTAAGATTTTGGGACATTGGCGAAAAACGACAGAGTTAGAATTTGGGACGTTTTGGTGTGTAGCGCCCAAACGAACCATCGGATGGGAAAACGGAGGCCAGATTCGGATTCAGCGTGAAATTCTGCATCGGTATGGTGAATTTGAACGCCATCGGAGAGAAAAAATTTTCGCTGACGTCCCCCCCCCTCTGGACAGCTCGCTTCGATTTTGGCTTCTAGTGGACGGATTTTGTCGTGCAATAGCTCGTTTGAAAGCTAAGAGTGAGACAAATTCAGTGAAACAAACGGCTTGTTCCTATCTGTCTTCGTTTCGATGTGAGACGCCATTTAAGATTTTGGGACATTGGCGAAAAACGACAGAGTTAGAATTTGGGACGTTTTGGGCTGTAGCTTCAAAACGAAGCATCGGATTGGAAAACGGATTTCAGATTTGGAATCAGCGTGAAATTCTCTATCTGTATGGTGAGTTTCAAGTCAATCGGAGAGAAAAAATTTTCAACATTTTTCGAAAAAACGACAGAGTTAGAATTTTGGACGTTTTGGTCTGTAGCGCCAAAACGAAGCATCGGATGGGAAAACGGAGGCCAGATTCGGATTCAGCGTGAAATTCTGCATCGGTATGGTGAATTTGAACGCCATCGGAGAGAAAAAATTTTCGCTGACGTCCCCCCCCCTCTGGGCAGCTCGCTTCGATTTTGGCTTCCAGTGGACGGATTTTGTCGTGCCATAGCTCGTTTGAAAGCTAAGAGTGAGACAAATTCAGTGAAAGAATCGGCTTGTTCCTATCTGTCTTCGTTTAGATGTGAGACGCCATTTAAGATTTTGGGACATTGGTGAAAAACGACAGAGTTAGAATTTGGGACGTTTTGGTGTGTAGCGCCAAAACGAAGCATCGGATGAGAAAACGGATTTCAGATTTGGAATCAGCGTGAAATTCTCTATCTGTATGGTGAGTTTCAAGGCAATCGGCGAGAAAAATTTCGCTGACGTCCCCCCCCTCTGGACAGCTTGCTTCGATTTTGGCTTCCAGTGGACGGATTTTGTCGTGCCATAGCTCGTTTGAAAGCTAAGAGTGAGACAAATTCAGTGAAAGAATCGGCTTGTTCCTATCTGTCTTCGTTTAGATGTGAGACGCCATTTAAGATTTTGGGACATTGGCGAAAAACGAGTTAGAATTTTTGCGATGGCTGCCTACTGTAGAGCCAAAACGAAGCATCGGATTGGAAAACGGAGGCCAGATTCGGATTCAGCGTCAAATTCTACATGGATGTGGTGTATTTCCAGCTCAATCGGAGCACTAGAACCGGAGATAGACGGGTTTTTAGTGTTTGGATGATGGGTATTACGTCATCAGCTGATCGCCACACACTATATAAGCTGTGAACCGAGAGAGACTTGTCATTCAGACGAGAGATTGCCAACGGTAAGTCGTCTCTCTGAGCTCCGATGATAGCTTCGGACATTCCAAATCCCGAGTTTCTGTAGAAACCGACTTAGAAAATTTCATTGCTGATATCAGCTAAGGCGTCAGACTTAGAGGTTCGCCAGGAGATGGCCTTCGTCTCCAGGCCATAAAAGACTCCAAAACTTTAAAGGCTTGTAACTTTGCTTCTACATGTCCGTTTGACTTGATTCAAAAAAGGTTCGGTCGCTATTGACCTATCCTAAGTGATAGACTACTTATAAAATTTCATAAGTAGTGCTAAAAAGTTGAAAAATTTAAATTCACTATTTTTGGAGGTTTTCTGGGGTTTTCAACCCTGCTGAAGTCAATGAAAGCATTTTCACTGAAAGCGAGCAAGACACGGAGAGTTTTGCTGTAATATTCCACTGACAGGGTGTTCCTTCGGGACGGCGGACGATGCCGTAGTGATAAGTGTGGCAAGGGAGTGTGTCATAGTTTAGACCGTAACCGCTGGGACAACTCATGTCTCATGTTGGGCATTTGACACAGTTCTCAACGTAGCACTTTGAACGCCAATCGGTTGAGTCTTAGCTATCTTGTCATGGGTGGCCTCTAAACATCTCCATTGCAAAACGCTGGTGAATCAAGCTCTCTACGGCTTGCTATCAAGCTGATCAAAGCAATAACTTGGGATGTTTCCTCAAGGTTTTCAAGTATGCTAAGTTCAAATGTGCTATCAGATTTCAAATTTAACTAAGTCTAAGGCAGCTTTGAGGGGTTAGATCCCAGCTACTGTTCACTACCTTTGACTCGGCGTTGCTGTTATCACTTCGGGGCAGTGACAATGATGTCTTCAGCTGTAAATAGCGGGTATCGGGGAAGATCTCTCACTTCCCTAGTGATCAGTACAAGGCCTTCGGGCTGTCGACGGGATCGAGTGCCACTCACTACACTCAAATCTATCATTCCTCACTAAGTGTAAATTACTGACTATACATTTGTCCTGCTATCAGGTTATTTTTGACTTGCTATCTAGTTGAATAGTCTCTTGCTATCAAGAGATTCACTTCTGCTCATAAAGCACATCATCGCTGTAATACCTCCTTTGCTCGAGCGTTCCTTCGGGACGGCGGGTACTGCCGTAGAGGGATTGTGTTGCACGGGTTGTTCGTCGTTTGTTAGACCGAAACCTCTGAGCCGTTGCTCATGTTGGGCGTTCGACTTCATACTCAACGTGACGCTTTCTCTCGCCAGGTCAGAGTACTTCAGCCATTCGACAAAGGTTAGTCTTTATGATATGGAGTAGAGTGAAATATAATTCATTAGATGCCCCTTCAATGATTGCTCCCATGATAAACGTTGATGAGACAAATGAAATGATTCTCATCTTCCCTTTTCAGTGATTGAAATCTACTAACACACTACCGTATATTCGTCCACTATGGGGCAAGACATGATAGAGCCTCCACGCGGTTTGCCCTGGGCAGTCTTCGAACTGGCGAATACTATCATTAAGTTGAATCTGCTATCAGTCAACTTGAACGTTGCAAATGAAGTTCGGTGTAATACTTCCTTTCGACGGGCGTTCCTGTAAAGGGCGGCGGTGAAACCCGTAGCTATGTATACCGCAAGGGACATTCGGCAATGGTCAATCTTGTTAAACCTCTCTGCGTCATGTTTGCAAGTGATTGCTTCTGTCTCAACGTAGTATGCATTCGCGCCAGGGCGACATTTAGCCAACTGTCGAAGGTTGCCTAAAACTTTCCATTGCATACGTTATGAGAACCATGAGTTCTACCTACCTCTATCAATGAGACGAATTGATGAATGGAATGAAATGGGAGGACACTCACGCGCCACACGCAACATAACACACTTCTCTCTTCCATAGTCTAACAAGCTCTTTACACATGGATCGCAGTCGATTGCTATCCCAGAATCATGTAAGCTATCTTAATTTTATCTAACACTATTTCAGCTATCATCAGCGCCCATATGAAATGTTATAAGAATTGCAAGTTAAACTAAGTGTGCTACTATTTCCAAATGAAAAAGTATACATGATTAAATCATCCACTGAAGTCCCATTCAAGTAAGTCAGTATGAAAGCAAAGATAATACAAAATAAAAATTTATTATGGCATGTATTTCAAAAGGTCTTCATCGTCAATATCGTCCCAGAGTCTGCCTTCACACAGATCACAAAAACAGTTCACTTGCTTCAATCGTTCTTCTACCGCGAGCCTCACTTTGTCGATGTACGCCCACTCCGCCATAGTTCGTGGCTGGGAGTTAGGGGTGTACCATTCCCATAATTGATGGAGGAATTTGGTGCTGGTGATCTCCATCACATCGTCAGTATCGTACTGCAGATACTTCCACCTCACGCCTGTTAGGTCGGGACACTCCTTCTCACATACACTCTCCTCTTCGTCATCCGCTGGTAATGACAACTTTCTAATGTTGTCGAGTCGGTATAATTTCTCCACCTTCCCCTTCGTTGGAGCGTTTGGTGCAACGAGCGCCTTTGGCGATGAGCATGGAGAAGAGAACTCCAATTTTGTGTTCAATGTTTTTGGAGGGCTTGTCATGTTGACTGTGAATAATGACTTTGAAATGTTTTCTAATTCTTAAGTATAAACAAGCAACCAATCAGAATGAACAGCCAATGAATGATGAATATGAAAGTATATATGCAAAGTGACATTCGTGTCATTTCACTCTGTCTTTGAGACGTATAAGTGAAGTGTTCTCTAGCGAATTCTATATTTGAGGCGTACAAGTGAACTGCTCTCTCGTGAATTCCAAATTTGAGACGTATTATTTGAGTGAAGTCTCTATCTTGTTGAAGTATCAACCTTAAACTTGATTTCGTTGAAATGGTAAGTTGAAAATTTCTTCACTCATCTCCCTCAAACGTGTGGCTAATAGCATCTTCCTCAATTTCAGGCATCAACTTCATCACCAACGCCCTCCTTTCTCGAGGAAAGTTTAGAGTCGTTGAGTCAAGGTAGGTTGTAACAATACACTGAGACTTGAACAGAGATGATAGAATGATTTCTCTTTCAGGTGATGTGAGTTCCAGCTCAGGACTCTCGCGACAAGGCAACGAGTGGGAATGTGCCGACTGCGGACATATGTTTACAAGGAAGCACAGTCTCCTTCGACACATCAAACAACGTGTGTGTCAACGCAAAGCGGCATCAATCTCCGGAGGTGAAGTTGATTCTGACGATGACATCTCCTTTCCTTGCGATTTGTGCCCTCTTTCTTTTGATAGTCACTTTCAGCGATCTTCGCACAGACTTCAACACACGCATGCAAATGATCAGTACACCAACGGTACCTCTACCATCTCCCTCATTAATGTTTCACATAATAATTTAGTACGCGACTACTGCATGGAGTCCAATACTCAAATTGTAGATTTTCCTGAGTGGCTCCTTCAAAATTCTAACATTATCGAAGCGCTCTTCAACAATTTAGACAATTTTAGAATGAAGGCGCTCATCTACCTTCAACTAAAATATATTAAAATAGATTTTCAAACGGGTCAAGTGACGGAGAGAATACAGTTTCATGTTCCTTCCTCTTCCGCAACCGAAGTTGTAGACTGCGAGTCTTGGCTAAATTTTCACATTCAATGTTTAAAATCAAATGTAGATAAATTCAATGAACGCGACAGCGCTCTCATTTTTGATGGTGTGGACTCAGCCATATTCAAAATTTCCCTATTAGAAAGTCATGCAGCTCGAGGCACATTTAAACTACCAAAAACGTTGTATAATAAGAAAGCTGTCATCAATGTTGATTGTAAATCACAGTGTTTCAAATATGCAGTCCTATCCATCCTTCACTATAATGATATCAACGCGCATCGAGATCGCACCTATAGCTATAGACAGTGGGAGGATGAACTAGACTTTGAAGGTTGTGATAGTAACAACATGAAAATCAAAGATGTAGAAACGTTCGAAAAACATAATCAGATTAAAATTGTCGTTCACGTGTGGGAGAAGGGGTTGAAGGGTGCCCGCTATAATTCACGTTCAACTTGTTATGAACGTGTAGTCAACCTCTTATTAGTAAAACAAGATGATAGCGAGGAATGGCACTACTGTGGTATTCCCAAATCTCTCGCTTGTACACTCACTTGGGGCACTCTAAAAGAGGTGAACATTTTGTATGCGACCGCTGCATCCGCTCCTTTTGGAGTAAAGATAAATTTGAAACTCACTATGAATGGTGCAAGCGAGGTAAATTACAAATGGAACGCATGCCCAAAGATAAAATATTTTCACATAGGGATAATGGTGACGAATTAAGTCCCCTGCGTATCATTTACGCAGACATAGAATGCTACATTGATGATATCATCCACAAGCCAGCAGCCATATCCTGCTATGAAGTATGGCATGACCACTTTAGGAATAGACAAAACAAAATGCATACTTGGCAAGGTGAGGATTGTATTTACCAATTCCTACAATTCCTCGAACAGGCTGTAAAATTTCAACAATCATATCATTCCCAATTGCAGCGTAAGTCACTACATATGTCAGATGAAGACAAACAGAAATTTGAAAGTTGCACATCGTGCCCTAAATGTCATAAAACGTTTGATGATGATAAAATTAAGAAAGTGCGTGATCATGATCACATCACTGGTAAATTTAGAAACGCACTCTGCTCCAAATGTAACTTTTCACTTAGGTTGAGACGTCGTGTACTACCCGTCATTTTTCATAACTTTAAGGGCTATGACAGTCATATGCTCATAAAAGGAGGGTTGAGCCAGATGAAATCGTGGCAGTTCAATGTTATAGCACAAACGAGAGAAAAATTCATGGCAATGACAGCAAAAGTACCAGTAGATAAAACTAAAGAAAATAAGACAGTCTTCTTCGAAATAAAATTTTTAGATTCATTTCAATTCATGTCAGCGTCACTAGCTTCTCTCGTTCGAAATCTCAAGTTTCTTCCCCATAGTCAAACTTTGAAGAAACACTATCCAAACTTAACGGATGACATGATCACTCGCAAAGGAGTCTTTCCCTATGCGTATTTTAGCTCAATGTCTAAACTAAATGAAACAACCCTTCCTTCCATTGACAAATTCAAAAACGATTTGACGGGTGAAGATTGTCCAGTAGAGGACTATGAACATGCTCAAGAGGCATGGTTAAAATTTAATTGTAAAACGTTTGGCGATTATATGATCGCTTACTTAGAATTAGATGTCATTTTGCTGGCTGATGTCTTTCAGGAATTTCGACGAGTGGCATTAGAAGAAGACAAATTAGATCCTATCCACTTTGTCAGTCTACCAGCCATGTCCTTTAAATTAGCCTTTAAAATGACTGGTGAGACCATTCATCTCTTACAAGACCCCGAGATGTATAATATATTTGAGCGCGGAATACGCGGTGGTCTCACATTTGTAAATAAACATCATATAAAATCTAAAACAGTAGGTGATGATCATATCCACCTAAAGTACTATGACCAAAATAATTTATATGGCAGTTCACTGTCTAAACCACTACCTCATTCCGAGTTTAGTTGGTTAAAACAAGATGAGCTTGAGTATTACTCCAACCCTTCAAACATACTGAAGATTCCAGATGAAGGTGATTGGGGATATTATTTTGAAGTGGATTTGATTTATCCAAATAGTATTAAAAATAAAACTGCTGATTTCCCACTCACACCTGAATCTGGTGAAGTGACTGAAGATATGTTTTCACCATTCATGTCACAATTTCATAATAACTTAACAGAGTGTGGACAGCCAAGGTACAAACCATGCCGCAAACTTTTACTCACCCAATATGATAAGAAAAATTATCTCGTACACTTCTGCATACTAAAATTCTATTTAGAAATGGGCATGCTTCTAAAGTCAGTTCACCGCATTATCAAATTTAGACAGAAAGCCTTCCTCAAACCCTACATAGATAGTAACAGTCAAAAACGTGCACTAGCCCAAAATAATTTTGAAAAAGATTTTTATAAATATAAGAATAATAGTCTTTTCGGAAAGACCATGGAGGATGTTAGAAAACGCATAAACTACAAACTAGTCACTGATGATCAAAAATATCACAAATTGACCTCATCACCTCTTTTCATTGATAGAGACATTATCGATGAGGATCTTGTAGGTGTTAAAATGATAAAATCTGAAGTTGAGTTGTGCAAGCCCATCTATATTGGCCAAGCTGTACTAGATTACTCTAAGCTTGAAATGTACCAACTCTTTTATAAAATACTAAAACCATGTCCTCTCGTAAAAGAGGTTCGTTTGTTGGGTGGTGATACAGATAGTTTCTTCTTAGGTATTACCACTCAAAAAGATTTAAATTTTAATGAAGTAGCTAAGTCATTAGAAAAATATTTCGACACATCTAACTACAATCCCGCTCATCCACTCTTTTCCATACAGAATAAAGCCAAACTTGGTTGCTTTAAGGATGAAACAGCAGGAAAGGAAATAGATGAAATGATTCTCCTCCGCCCTAAAATGTATTCCATGAAATTAAAATAATGTGCAGATAGTATTAAGCGTGCTAAAGGAATATCAAAATCAATTGTCCAAAAAATGAAACATCGGTCCTATAAGAAGGCCTATAAAAATAAAAATATAACGTTTGTCAATATGACAATCTTAAAATCACAAGTTCATACTGTGAAAACGTACACATTTAAGAAACGAGCGCTTTCTGCATGGGAGGATAAGAGGTGTTGGATAGGACATAACACATCTCTTCCACATGGACATCCTGATACAAACATACCTCCACCCAAAAGAATAAAACTCACGCTACCACATTCAGGAGATGTATTGACATAATCAACTTTAACTCAGTATTTTGATGTTGCTTTTTGTAGATATACATGGTTGTTTTATGTATCGCATGAGATCGTTTCTTCCTTGTGAATATATGCCTACAGTTAGCCCATTCCCCCTATATCTGTGAAAAGACTTTTTCATACGCATATTTTTATTTCAATAAACATATCACAATGACTTCACTTTGTTTTCCGAAACACTAAAGTTACGAGGGATTTAGTATCTTTCACATGGATGCACTCTTGTAAACCATTGGTAATTTTGATAGCAATAGAGGGTATAGTTTGTTTGACGACGGGGTGATAGAAAATAGATTCAAACATCTCGACTATTCCATATGAAGCGTCTTTATCATGAATGAAATCACGTAAAATGTATTCTTTTTTCTCACCAACAGAAATAGGTAGAATCAAATCACTTTGGAGCGATCATATCTTTTTCAAATGACTGTGGAACATTGATTTCCATGATGAAGATTTGAACGGTTAGATTCGATGACGAACAAGATTTACTAGTTTGCAAGTTAAACTGAGCGTTCTATTATTTGTAAATGAAAGATATAGTTTCAACAGTTTACAGATTAAAAATAAAGTTCAATAGTGTATGTGTTAGAAATAAAGTTTAAGCTGTTTGTATGTTAGAAATAAAATAAAGTTTCAAGAGTTTACAACTTAAAAATAAAGTTTCAATAGTGTGTACGTTAGAAATAAAGTTTTATCTGTTTGTAAAATGAGATTGTAGGATTTACTAGTTTGCAAGTTAGACTAAGCGTTCTACTATTTGTAAACGAAAGATATGGTTTCAACCGTTTACAAGTTAAAAATGAAGTTTCAATAGTGTGTATGTTAGGAATAAAGTTCTATCTGTTTATATGTTAGAAATAAAAATGAAGGTTCACCAGTTTACAAGTTAAGAATAAAGTTTTATCTGCTTGTATGTCAGAAATGAAATAAAGTTTCACCAGTTTAAAAGTTAAAAATAAAGTTTCAATAATGTGTACGTTAGAAACAAAGTTTCAATAGTTTACAAGTTAAGAATAAAGTTTCAATAGTGTGTATGTTAAGAATAAAGTTCTATCTGTTTATATGTTAGAAATAAAATGAAGTTTCACCAGTTTACAAGTTAAGAATAAATTTTATCTGCTTGTATGTTAGAAATGAAATGAAGTTTCACCAGTTTACAAGTTAAAAATAAAGTTTCAATAGTGTGTACGTTAGAAATAAAGTTTCAATAGTGTGTATGTTAAGAATAAAGTTTTATCTGTTTGTATGTTAGAAATAAAGTTTCAACCGTTTACAAGTTAAAAATAAAGTTTCAATAGTGTGTATGTTAAGAATAAAGTTCTATCTGTTTGTATGTTAGAAATAAAATGAAGTTTCATCAGTTTACAAGTAAGGAATAAAGTTTTATCTGTTTGTATGTTAGAAATAAAACAAAGTTTCAACCGTTAACAAGTTAAAAATAAAGTTTCAATAGTTTGCAAGTTAAAACTAATGTTTCAATAGTGCGTATGTTAAGAATAAAGTTTTATCTGTTTGTATGTTAGAAATAGAATGAAGCTTCACCAGTTTACAAGTTAAGAATAAAGTTTTATCAGCTTGTATGTTAGAAATAAAATGAAGTTTCAACAGTTTACAAATTAAAAATAAAGTTTCAATAGTGTGTACGTTAGAAATAAAGTTTCAACCGTTTACAAGTTAAAAATAAAGTTTCAACAGTGTCTACGTTAGAAATAAAGTTTTATCTGTTTGTAAAGTACGATCGTAGGATTTACTAGTTTGCAAGTTAGACTCAGCATTCTACTAGTTGTAAATGAAAAATATCGTTTCAACAGTTTACAGATTAAAATAAAGTTTCAATAGTGTGTATGATGGAAATAAAGTTTAAGCGCTTTGTGCGTTAGAAATAAGGTTTCAGCCGTTTACAAGTTAAAAATAAAGTTTCAACAGTGTGTACGTTAGAAATAAAGTTTGAGCTGTTTATATGTTAGAAACAAAATAAAGTTTCAACAGTTTACAAGTTGAAAAATAAAGTTTCAACAGTGTGTACGTTAGAAATAAATGAAAGTAAGAACTTCATCGTATAAGTATTCAAAGCATGTTTTGTAAATCAAATGTGTGTAGTCCTGACATGATAGAATCAAGCTTAACAAACGCGGAACTTGACAAACGCGTTTATTAAGCTTGATTCTATCATGTCAGGACTACACACATTTGATTTACAAAACATGCTTTGAATACTTATACGATGAAGTTCTTACTTTCATTTATTTCTAACGTACACACTGTTGAAACTTTATTTTTCAACTTGTAAACTGTTGAAACTTTATTTTGTTTCTAACATATAAACAGCTCAAACTTTATTTCTAACGTACACACTGTTGAAACTTTATTTTTAACTTGTAAACGGCTGAAACCTTATTTCTAACGCACAAAGCGCTTAAACTTTATTTCCATCATACACACAATTGAAACTTTATTTTAATCTGTAAACTGTTGAAACGATATTTTTCATTTACAACTAGTAGAATGCTGAGTCTAACTTGCAAACTAGTAAATCCTACGATCGTACTTTACAAACAGATAAAACTTTATTTCTAACGTAGACACTGTTGAAACTTTATTTTTAACTTGTAAACGGTTGAAACTTTATTTCTAACGTACACACTATTGAAACTTTATTTTTAATTTGTAAACTGTTGAAACTTCATTTTATTTCTAACATACAAGCTGATAAAACTTTATTCTTAACTTGTAAACTGGTGAAGCTTCATTCTATTTCTAACATACAAACAGATAAAACTTTATTCTTAACATACGCACTATTGAAACATTAGTTTTAACTTGCAAACTATTGAAACTTTATTTTTAACTTGTTAACGGTTGAAACTTTGTTTTATTTCTAACATACAAACAGATAAAACTTTATTCCTAACTTGTAAACTGATGAAACTTCATTTTATTTCTAACATACAAACAGATAGAACTTTATTCTTAACATACACACTATTGAAACTTTATTTTTAACTTGTAAACGGTTGAAACTTTATTTCTAACATACAAACAGATAAAACTTTATTCTTAACATACACACTATTGAAACTTTATTTCTAACGTACACACTATTGAAACTTTATTTTTAACTTGTAAACTGGTGAAACTTTATTTCATTTCCAACATACAAGCAGATAAAATTTATTCTTAACTTGTAAACTGGTGAAACTTCATTTTATTTCTAACATATAAACAGATAGAACTTTATTCTTAACATACACACTATTGAAACTTTATTCTTAACTTGTAAACTATTGAAACTTTATTTTTAACTTTTAAACTGGTGAACCTTCATTTTTATTTCTAACATACAAACAGATAGAACTTTATTCTTAACATACGCACTATTGAAACTTCATTTTTAACTTGTAAACGGTTGAAACGTCATTTTATTTCTAACGCACAAACGCCTAAAACTTTATTTCTAACGTACACACTGTTGAAACTTTATTTTTAATCTGTAAACTGTTGAAACCATATCTTTCGTTTACAAATAGTAGAACGCTTAGTCTAACTTGCAAACTAGTAAATCCTACAATCTCATTTTACAAACAGATAAAACTTTATTTCTAACGTACACACTATTGAAACTTTATTTTTAAGTTGTAAACTCTTGAAACTTTATTTTATTTCTAACATACAAACAGCTTAAACTTTATTTCTAACACATACACTATTGAACTTTATTTTTAATCTGTAAACTGTTGAAACTATATCTTTCATTTACAAATAATAGAACGCTTAGTTTAACTTGCAAACTAGTAAATCTTGTTCGTCATCGAATCTAACCGTTCAAATCTTCATCATGGAAATCAATGTTCCACAGTCATTTGAAAAAGATATGATCGCTCCAAAGTGATTTGATTCTACCTATTTCTGTTGGTGAGAAAAAAGAATACATTTTACGTGATTTCATTCATGATAAAGACGCTTCATATGGAATAGTCGAGATGTTTGAATCTATTTTCTATCACCCCGTCGTCAAACAAACTATACCCTCTATTGCTATCAAAATTACCAATGGTTTACAAGAGTGCATCCATGTGAAAGATACTAAATCCCTCGTAACTTTAGTGTTTCGGAAAACAAAGTGAAGTCATTGTGATATGTTTATTGAAATAAAAATATGCGTATGAAAAAGTCTTTTCACAGATATAGGGGGAATGGGCTAACTGTAGGCATATATTCACAAGGAAGAAACGATCTCATGCGATACATAAAACAACCATGTATATCTACAAAAAGCAACATCAAAATACTGAGTTAAAGTTGATTATGTCAATACATCTCCTGAATGTGGTAGCGTGAGTTTTATTCTTTTGGGTGGAGGTATGTTTGTATCAGGATGTCCATGTGGAAGAGATGTGTTATGTCCTATCCAACACCTCTTATCCTCCCATGCAGAAAGCGCTCGTTTCTTAAATGTGTACGTTTTCACAGTATGAACTTGTGATTTTAAGATTGTCATATTGACAAACGTTATATTTTTATTTTTATAGGCCTTCTTATAGGACCGATGTTTCATTTTTTGGACAATTGATTTTGATATTCCTTTAGCACGCTTAATACTATCTGCACATTATTTTAATTTCATGGAATACATTTTAGGGCGGAGGAGAATCATTTCATCTATTTCCTTTCCTGCTGTTTCATCCTTAAAGCAACCAAGTTTGGCTTTATTCTGTATGGAAAAGAGTGGATGAGCGGGATTGTAGTTAGATGTGTCGAAATATTTTTCTAATGACTTAGCTACTTCATTAAAATTTAAATCTTTTTGAGTGGTAATACCTAAGAAGAAACTATCTGTATCACCACCCAACAAACGAACCTCTTTTACGAGAGGACATGGTTTTAGTATTTTATAAAAGAGTTGGTACATTTCAAGCTTAGAGTAATCTAGTACAGCTTGGCCAATATAGATGGGCTTGCACAACTCAACTTCAGATTTTATCATTTTAACACCTACAAGATCCTCATCGATAATGTCTCTATCAATGAAAAGAGGTGATGAGGTCAATTTGTGATATTTTTGATCATCAGTGACTAGTTTGTAGTTTATGCGTTTTCTAACATCCTCCATGGTCTTTCCGAAAAGACTATTATTCTTATATTTATAAAAATCTTTTTCAAAATTATTTTGGGCTAGTGCACGTTTTTGACTGTTACTATCTATGTAGGGTTTGAGGAAGGCTTTCTGTCTAAATTTGATAATGCGGTGAACTGACTTTAGAAGCATGCCCATTTCTAAATAGAATTTTAGTATGCAGAAGTGTACGAGATAATTTTTCTTATCATATTGGGTGAGTAAAAGTTTGCGGCATGGTTTGTACCTTGGCTGTCCACACTCTGTTAAGTTATTATGAAATTGTGACATGAATGGTGAAAACATATCTTCAGTCACTTCACCAGATTCAGGTGCGAGTGGGAAATCAGCAGTTTTATTTTTAATACTATTTGGATAAATCAAATCCACTTCAAAATAATATCCCCAATCACCTTCATCTGGAATCTTCAGTATGTTTGAAGGGTTGGAGTAATACTCAAGCTCATCTTGTTTTAACCAACTAAACTCGGAATGAGGTAGTGGTTTAGACAGTGAACTGCCATATAAATTATTTTGGTCATAGTACTTTAGGTGGATATGATCATCACCTACTGTTTTAGATTTTATATGATGTTTATTTACAAATGTGAGACCACCGCGTATTCCGCGCTCAAATATATTATACATCTCGGGGTCTTGTAAGAGATGAATGGTCTCACCAGTCATTTTAAAGGCTGATTTAAAGGACATGGCTGGTAGACTGACAAAGTGAATAGGATCTAATTTGTCTTCTTCTAATGCCACTCGTCGAAATTCCTGAAAGACATCAGCCAGCAAAATGACATCTAATTCTAAGTAAGCGATCATATAATCGCCAAACGTTTTACAATTAAATTTTAACCATGCCTCTTGAGCATGTTCATAGTCCTCTACTGGACAATCTTCACCCGTCAAATCGTTTTTGAATTTGTCAATGGAAGGAAGGGTTGTTTCATTTAGTTTAGACATTGAGCTAAAATACGCATAGGGAAAGACTCCTTTGCGAGTGATCATGTCATCCGTTAAGTTTGGATAGTGTTTCTTCAAAGTTTGACTATGGGGAAGAAACTTGAGATTTCGAACGAGAGAAGCTAGTGACGCTGACATGAATTGAAATGAATCTAAAAATTTTATTTCGAAGAAGACTGTCTTATTTTCTTTAGTTTTATCTACTGGTACTTTTGCTGTCATTGCCATGAATTTTTCTCTCGTTTGTGCTATAACATTGAACTGCCACGATTTCATCTGGCTCAACCCTCCTTTTATGAGCATATGACTGTCATAGCCCTTAAAGTTATGAAAAATGACGGGTAGTACACGACGTCTCAACCTAAGTGAAAAGTTACATTTGGAGCAGAGTGCGTTTCTAAATTTACCAGTGATGTGATCATGATCACGCACTTTCTTAATTTTATCATCATCAAACGTTTTATGACATTTAGGGCACGATGTGCAACTTTCAAATTTCTGTTTGTCTTCATCTGACATATGTAGTGACTTACGCTGCAATTGGGAATGATATGATTGTTGAAATTTTACAGCCTGTTCGAGGAATTGTAGGAATTGGTAAATACAATCCTCACCTTGCCAAGTATGCATTTTGTTTTGTCTATTCCTAAAGTGGTCATGCCATACTTCATAGCAGGATATGGCTGCTGGCTTGTGGATGATATCATCAATGTAGCATTCTATGTCTGCGTAAATGATACGCAGGGGACTTAATTCGTCACCATTATCCCTATGTGAAAATATTTTATCTTTGGGCATGCGTTCCATTTGTAATTTACCTCGCTTGCACCATTCATAGTGAGTTTCAAATTTATCTTTACTCCAAAAGGAGCGGATGCAGCGGTCGCATACAAAATGTTCACCTCTTTTAGAGTGCCCCAAGTGAGTGTACAAGCGAGAGATTTGGGAATACCACAGTAGTGCCATTCCTCGCTATCATCTTGTTTTACTAATAAGAGGTTGACTACACGTTCATAACAAGTTGAACGTGAATTATAGCGGGCACCCTTCAACCCCTTCTCCCACACGTGAACGACAATTTTAATCTGATTATGTTTTTCGAACGTTTCTACATCTTTGATTTTCATGTTGTTACTATCACAACCTTCAAAGTCTAGTTCATCCTCCCACTGTCTATAGCTATAGGTGCGATCTCGATGCGCGTTGATATCATTATAGTGAAGGATGGATAGGACTGCATATTTGAAACACTGTGATTTACAATCAACATTGATGACAGCTTTCTTATTATACAACGTTTTTGGTAGTTTAAATGTGCCTCGAGCTGCATGACTTTCTAATAGGGAAATTTTGAATATGGCTGAGTCCACACCATCAAAAATGAGAGCGCTGTCGCGTTCATTGAATTTATCTACATTTGATTTTAAACATTGAATGTGAAAATTTAGCCAAGACTCGCAGTCTACAACTTCGGTTGCGGAAGAGGAAGGAACATGAAACTGTATTCTCTCCGTCACTTGACCCGTTTGAAAATCTATTTTAATATATTTTAGTTGAAGGTAGATGAGCGCCTTCATTCTAAAATTGTCTAAATTGTTGAAGAGCGCTTCGATAATGTTAGAATTTTGAAGGAGCCACTCAGGAAAATCTACAATTTGAGTATTGGACTCCATGCAGTAGTCGCGTACTAAATTATTATGTGAAACATTAATGAGGGAGATGGTAGAGGTACCGTTGGTGTACTGATCATTTGCATGCGTGTGTTGAAGTCTGTGCGAAGATCGCTGAAAGTGACTATCAAAAGAAAGAGGGCACAAATCGCAAGGAAAGGAGATGTCATCGTCAGAATCAACTTCACCTCCGGAGATTGATGCCGCTTTGCGTTGACACACACGTTGTTTGATGTGTCGAAGGAGACTGTGCTTCCTTGTAAACATATGTCCGCAGTCGGCACATTCCCACTCGTTGCCTTGTCGCGAGAGTCCTGAGCTGGAACTCACATCACCTGAAAGAGAAATCATTCTATCATCTCTGTTCAAGTCTCAGTGTATTGTTACAACCTACCTTGACTCAACGACTCTAAACTTTCCTCGAGAAAGGAGGGCGTTGGTGATGAAGTTGATGCCTGAAATTGAGGAAGATGCTATTAGCCACACGTTTGAGGGAGATGAGTGAAGAAATTTTCAACTTACCATTTCAACGAAATCAAGTTTAAGGTTGATACTTCAACAAGATAGAGACTTCACTCAAATAATACGTCTCAAATTTGGAATTCACGAGAGAGCAGTTCACTTGTACGCCTCAAATATAGAATTCGCTAGAGAACACTTCACTTATACGTCTCAAAGACAGAGTGAAATGACACGAATGTCACTTTGCATATATACTTTCATATTCATCATTCATTGGCTGTTCATTCTGATTGGTTGCTTGTTTATACTTAAGAATTAGAAAACATTTCAAAGTCATTATTCACAGTCAACATGACAAGCCCTCCAAAAACATTGAACACAAAATTGGAGTTCTCTTCTCCATGCTCATCGCCAAAGGCGCTCGTTGCACCAAACGCTCCAACGAAGGGGAAGGTGGAGAAATTATACCGACTCGACAACATTAGAAAGTTGTCATTACCAGCGGATGACGAAGAGGAGAGTGTATGTGAGAAGGAGTGTCCCGACCTAACAGGCGTGAGGTGAAAGTATCTGCAGTACGATACTGACGATGTGATGGAGATCACCAGCACCAAATTCCTCCATCAATTATGGGAATGGTACACCCCTAACTCCCAGCCACGAACTATGGCGAGTGGGAGTACATCGACAAAGTGAGGCTCGCGGTAGAAGAACGATTGAAGCAAGTGAACTGTTTTTGTGATCTGTGTGAAGGCAGACTCTGGGACGATATTGACGATGAAGACCTTTTGAAATACATGCCATAATAAATTTTTATTTTGTATTATCTTTGCTTTCATACTGACTTACTTGAATGGGACTTCAGTGGATGATTTAATCATGTATACTTTTTCATTTGGAAATAGTAGCACACTTAGTTTAACTTGCAATTCTTATAACATTTCATATGGGCGCTGATGATAGCTGAAATAGTGTTAGATAAAATTAAGATAGCTTACATGATTCTGGGATAGCAATCGACTGCGATCCATGTGTAAAGAGCTTGTTAGACTATGGAAGAGAGAAGTGTGTTATGTTGCGTGTGGCGCGTGAGTGTCCTCCCATTTCATTCCATTCATCAATTCGTCTCATTGATAGAGGTAGGTAGAACTCATGGTTCTCATAACGTATGCAATGGAAAGTTTTAGGCAACCTTCGACAGTTGGCTAAATGTCGCCCTGGCGCGAATGCATACTACGTTGAGACAGAAGCAATCACTTGCAAACATGACGCAAAGAGGTTTAACAAGATTGACCATTGCCGAATGTCCCTTGCGGTATACATAGCTACGGGTTTCACCGCGCCCTTTACAGGAACGCCCGTCGAAAGGAAGTATTACACCGAACTTCATTTGCAACGTTCAAGTTGACTGATAGCAGATTCAACTTAATGATAGTATTCGCCAGTCCGAAGACTGCCCAGGGCAAACCGCGTGGAGGTTCTATCATGTCTTGCCCCATGGTGGCCCTTAAGAGAGCCGGTGGTTCGTTCTCGGGGGTCGTCATCTTACAGCCTACCGATTCTGCTGAGAGAGTCTTTGACTCTCTCCTTGGTAGCAGTGTCGACTTCCACGCTAATTGGTATGTGACTGAAAAGTGGAATGTAGCGCCATTCCGTTGGATTGACAACACTTGCTGTCATCGCATTACCAATCTGAGCAAGATTGTTGTGGACTCTGTCTTGCTCCTCTATTCTAGCAAATTCATCAAATAAATTTCGCGGCCTTAACTGCGGTCCGCGAGGAGAGCTGACTTGACTGTTCGGCGTCTGCATGATTGAAATGAAATGAAATGAGAGGTAGTGATTTATATACCCCTCTAACGCGACGCAACGTTCAAGTTGACTGATAGCAGATTCAACTTAATGATAGTATTCACCAGTCTAAAGACTGCCCAGGGCAAACCGCGTGGAGGCTCTATCATGTCTTGCCCCATAGTGGACGAATATACGGTAGTGTGTTAGTAGATTTCAATCACTGAAAAGGGAAGATGAGAATCATTTCATTTGTCTCATCAACGTTTATCATGGGAGCAATCATTGAAGGGGCATCTAATGAATTATATTTCACTCTACTCCATATCATAAAGACTAACCTTTGTCGAATGGCTGAAGTACTCTGACCTGGCGAGAGAAAGCGTCACGTTGAGTATGAAGTCGAACGCCCAACATGAGCAACGGCTCAGAGGTTTCGGTCTAACAAACGACGAACAACCCGTGCAACACAATCCCTCTACGGCAGTACCCGCCGTCCCGAAGGAACGCTCGAGCAAAGGAGGTATTACAGCGATGATGTGCTTTATGAGCAGAAGTGAATCTCTTGATAGCAAGAGACTATTCAACTAGATAGCAAGTCAAAAATAACCTGATAGCAGGACAAATGTATAGTCAGTAATTTACACTTAGTGAGGAATGATAGATTTGAGTGTAGTGAGTGGCACTCGATCCCGTCGACAGCCCGAAGGCCTTGTACTGATCACTAGGGAAGTGAGAGATCTTCCCCGATACCCGCTATTTACAGCTGAAGACATCATTGTCACTGCCCCGAAGTGATAACAGCAACGCCGAGTCAAAGGTAGTGAACAGTAGCTGGGATCTAACCCCTCAAAGCTGCCTTAGACTTAGTTAAATTTGAAATCTGATAGCACATTTGAACTTAGCATACTTGAAAACCTTGAGGAAACATCCCAAGTTATTGCTTTGATCAGCTTGATAGCAAGCCGTAGAGAGCTTGATTCACCAGCGTTTTGCAATGGAGATGTTTAGAGGCCACCCATGACAAGATAGCTAAGACTCAACCGATTGGCGTTCAAAGTGCTACGTTGAGAACTGTGTCAAATGCCCAACATGAGACATGAGTTGTCCCAGCGGTTACGGTCTAAACTATGACACACTCCCTTGCCACACTTATCACTACGGCATCGTCCGCCGTCCCGAAGGAACACCCTGTCAGTGGAATATTACAGCAAAACTCTCCGTGTCTTGCTCGCTTTCAGTGAAAAGCCGCTTATACCATGAGAAGACAGGCTCAGACATCATTAAAAATGCTTTCATTGACTTCAGCAGGGTTGAAAACCCCAGAAAACCTCCAAAAATAGTGAATTTAAATTTTTCAACTTTTTAGCACTACTTATGAAATTTTATAAGTAGTCTATCACTTAGGATAGGTCAATAGCGACCGAACCTTTTTTGAATCAAGTCAAACGGACATGTAGAAGCAAAGTTACAAGCCTTTAAAGTTTTGGAGTCTTTTATGGCCTGGAGACGAAGGCCATCTCCTGGCGAACCTCTAAGTCTGACGCCTTAGCTGATATCAGCAATGAAATTTTCTAAGTCGGTTTCTACAGAAACTCGGGATTTGGAATGTCCGAAGCTATCATCGGAGCTCAGAGAGACGACTTATCGTTGGCAATCTCTCGTCTGAATGACAAGTCTCTCTCGGTTCACAGCTTATATAGTGTGTGGCGATCAGCTGATGACGTAATACCCATCATCCAAACACTAAAAACCCGTCTATCTCCGGTTCTAGTGCTCCGATTGAGCTGGAAATACACCATTTCCATGTAGAATTTGACGCTGAATCCGAATCTGGCCTCCGTTTTCCAATCCGATGCTTCGTTTTGGCTCTACAGTAGGCAGCCATCGCAAAAATTCTAACTCGTTTTTCGCCAATGTCCCAAAATCTTAAATGGCGTCTCACATCTAAACGAAGACAGATATGAACAAGCCGTTTGTTTCACTGAATTTGTCTCACTCTTAGCTTTCAAACGAGCTATTGCACGACTAAATCCGTCCACTGGAAGCCAAAATCGAAGCGAGCTGTCCAGAGGGGGGGGACGTCAGCGAAAATTTTTTCTCTCCGATTGACTTGAAACTCACCATACAGATAGAGAATTTCACGCTGATTCCAAATCTGAAATCCGTTTTCCCATCCGATGCTTCGTTTTGGCGCTACAGACCAAAACGTCCAAAATTCTAACTCTGTCGTTTTTTCGAAAAATGTTGAAAATTTTTTCTCTCCGATTGACTTGAAACTCACCATACAGATAGAGAATTTCACGCTGATTCCAAATCTAAAATCCGTTTTCCAATCCGATGCTTCGTTTTGAAGCTACAGCCCAAAACGTCCCAAATTCTAACTCTGTCGTTTTTCGCCAATGTCCCAAAATCTTAAATGGCGTCTCACATCTAAACGAAGACAGATAGGAACAAGCCGATTCTTTCACTGAATTTGTCTCACTCTTAGCTCTCAAACGAGCTATTGCACGACAAAATCCGTCCACTGGAAGCCAAAATCGAAGCGAGCTGTCCAGAGGGGGGGGACGTCAGCGAAAATTTTTTCTCTCCGATGGCGTTCAAATTCACCATACCGATGCAGAATTTCACGCTGAATCCGAATCTGGCCTCCGTTTTCCCATCCGATGGTTCGTTTGGGCGCTACACACCAAAACGTCCCAAATTCTAACTCTGTCGTTTTTCGCCAATGTCCCAAAATCTTAAATGGCGTCTCACATCTAAACGAAGACAGATAGGAACAAGCCGATTCTTTCACTGAATTTGTCTCACTCTTAGCTTTCAAACGAGCTATGGCATGACAAAATCCGTCCACTGGAAGCCAAAATCGAAGCAAGCTGTCCAGAGGGGGGGGGACGTCAGCAAAATTTTTTCTCTCCGATGGCGTTCAAATTCACCATACCGATGCAGAATTTCACGCTGAATCCGAATCTGGCCTCCATTTTCTCATCCGATGGTTCGTTTTGGCGCTACAGACCAAAACGTCCAAAATTCTAACTCTGTCGTTTTTTCGAAAAATGTTGAAAATTTTTTCTCTCCGATTGACTTGAAACTCACCATACAGATAGAGAATTTCACGATGATTCCAAATCTGAAATCCGTTTTCCAATCCGATGCTTCGTTTTGAAGCTACAGCCCAAAACGTCCCAAATTCTAACTCTGTCGTTTTTCGCCAATGTCCCAAAATCTTAAATGGCGTCTCACATCGAAACGAAGACAGATATGAACAAGCCGTTTGTTTCACTGAATTTGTCTCACTCTTAGCTTTCAAACGAGCTATGGCACGACAAAATCCGTCCACTGGATGCCAAAATCGAAGCGAGCTGTCCAGAGGGGGGGGGGACGTCAGCGAAAATTTTTTCTCCCCGATGGCGTTCAAATTCACCATACCGATGCAGAATTTCACGCTGAATCCGAATCTGGCCTCCGTTTTCCAATCCGATGGTTCGTTTTGGCGCTACAGCCCAAAACGTCCCAAATTCTAACTCTGTCGTTTTTCACCAATGTCCCAAAATCTTAAATGGCGTCTCACATCTAAACGAAGACAGATAGGAACAAGCCGATTCTTTCACTGAATTTATCTCACTCTTAGCTCTCAAACGAGCTATTGCACGACAAAATCCGTCCACTGGAAGCCAAAATCGAAGCGAGCTGTCCAGAGGGGGGGGACGTCAGCGAAAATTTTTTCTCTCCGATGGCGTTCAAATTCACCATACCGATGCAGAATTTCACGCTGAATCCGAATCTGGCCTCCGTTTTCCCATCCGATGGTTCGTTTGGGCGCTACACACCAAAACGTCCCAAATTCTAACTCTGTCGTTTTTCGCCAATGTCCCAAAATCTTAAATGGCGTCTCACATCTAAACGAAGAAAGATAGGAACAAGCCGATTCTTTCAGTGAATTTGTCTCACTCTTAGCTTTCAAACGAGCTATGGCATGACAAAATCCGTCCACTGGAAGCCAAAATCGAAGCGAGCTGTCCAGAGGGGGGGGGACGTCAGCGAAAATTTTTTCTCTCCGATGGCGTTCAAATTCACCATACCGATGCAGAATTTCACGCTGAATCCGAATCTGGCCTCCATTTTCTCATCCGATGGTTCGTTTTGGCGCTACAGACCAAAACGTCCAAAATCCTAACTCTGTCGTTTTTTCGAAAAATGTTGAAAATTTTTTCTCTCCGATTGACTTGAAACTCACCATACAGATAGAGAATTTCACGCTGATTCCAAATCTGAAATCCGTTTTCCAATCCGATGCTTCGTTTTGAAGCTACAGCCCAAAACATCCCAAATTCTAACTCTGTCGTTTTTCGCCAATGTCCCAAAATCTTAAATGGCGTCTCACATCTAAACGAAGACAGATATGAACAAGCCGTTTGTTTCACTGAATTTGTCTCACTCTTAGCTTTCAAACGAGCTATGGCACGACAAAATCCGTCCACTGGATGCCAAAATCGAAGCGAGCTGTCCAGAGGGGGGGGGGACGTCAGCGAAAATTTTTTCTCCCCGATGGCGTTCAAATTCACCATACCGATGCAGAATTTCACGCTGAATCCGAATCTGGCCTCCGTTTTCCAATCCGATGGTTCGTTTTGGCGCTACAGCCCAAAACGTCCCAAATTCTAACTCTGTCGTTTTTCGCCAATGTCCCAAAATCTTAAATGGCGTCTCACATCTAAACGAAGACAGATAGGAACAAGCCGATTCTTTCAGTGAATTTGTCTCACTCTTAGCTTTCAAACGAGCTATGGCACGACAAAATCCGTCCTCTGGAAGCCAAAATCGAAGCGAGCTGTCCAGAGGGGGGGGACGTCAGCGAAAATTTTTTCTCTCCGATGGCGTTCAAATTCACCATACCGGTGCAGAATTTCACGCTGAATCCGAATCTGGCCTCCGTTTTCTCATCCGATGGTTCGTTTGGGCGCTACACACCAAAACGTCCCAAATTCTAACTCTGTTAAAATTTTGAAGAAAAATTTTTTCTCGCCGATTGAGCTGGAAATCACACCACAGATGCAGAATTTTACGCTGAATCCGAATCTGGCAGCCATTTCACCATCCACGACAACCTAGACGGTCGCCCACGTCAACCTAGACGGTCGCCCACGTCAACCTAGACGGTCGCCCACGTCAACCAGGCGGTCGGACCAACTCACCCGAGTCTCACACTCTGTCGTTGCAGAGGGGGGGGAGTCAGCGAACAGTTTGTGAACGTGGACCAACCTGGCCGGCACACCACGACAGACTACAACCTCTGTCGTTCCAGAGGGGGGGAGGGGGGGACGTCAGCGATGGCGGCCATCTTGCGCGGTCCAGAAGTGGAGTTTTACTTACTACTACCACCAAAGATGCACGACGGATATTCCTCATATTTCATCGTCTTCCATGATGTAACATTTTCCTATTATCAATAAAGGGAAGTCATTGTCTTAAGTGGGATGATTGCAGAGTTCAAATTTCGTATTACTGATATGTTTAGTTTTACCAGTAACCTCACTTTCAATACGATCCCTACATACTTATCGCAATAAAGATATTATTTTTGAGAATTTAAACGGATGCGCATTGAACTTACAACCATTTCTTGCATTTCTCTTTCGACGAAAATTCACCAACCTCCATCGGATCCATATATACGAAGTGCTTGTTCCGTAAGTCGGCGAAGAAGATGGTGTAATGGGACGCCAACCATCGCAGTCCAATCACATACCTCACACCATTCTGTCGATTCGAAAATATATGTATCAACATTATATACAATATCATTGTCGTGACTGAATTTTTAATATCTCAATATTAGAAGCAAGCTACCTAACTGTCGACGTCATTATCATGCGTACCGTATCATGATAAGTGATATCACAATGTAAATTTACATCTGCCAACCAATAAAGGGACTGTATGCATACGCAGTTTTGGCAGAATGGCCTTGCAATGCCATACAGTCGAAACGAATGGAGCAAGAACTTAGTTATACAGAAGAGATTCCACGATAGCTAGTTATACGGCGGGCTAGATGCCGCCACAACCTTCGATACAGAGAGATAGGGGCGCAAATGCTTAAGGTTATCCAATTTATTCTCACAGAAAAATCACTGAGATATTCAGCGTCATTTTCACGCATTGAACAATGAATAAGTTCGTTTAGTAATATAACTGTTGTCAATAAATACGAAAAATTGTGTGATACTCAATTGGTTTATTTTTATCATCTTTGTATAACTTTGAATGACCTATTAGTTGCATAATTTCAACGTAATATACATCATGTAGAACTTACTTTCAAATCATTTACCACCGTTCCCGATACCGGTTTATCTCCCAGAACCATGTCAGTCTCGGTTGACGATAAAACGCGTGCGTCCGGTCTTTCAAATAAGCAGCGAAGGTAGGCAAATATCATCTAAGGAAGAAAATAGCATACACTTCCATTAAAAATGTAATATTTTGGCGAGGTTAGCTAGAATAGACATCCATGAAATTAACTAATAGACATACACTAATGACTACTGACATACACTTCATAATAAACCAATACTCTCCAAACCAGGCAACAGTTTAGTAATATCCTGTACTCTCCATGTAGGCCCCAATCTTTTGCTGAGACCAATCAGCCGATGTCAACGTCAATTCCTCCAGATGTATATAAACCTACATTTCAGATAAGATTCCTAAGATAGGTTCCTATCTTAGGATTCCTAAGAGAAGTGCCAAAGATAGGATTCCTATATTTCGTTTTCCAATGACTTCAAAAATTGATTCGCAATGTGAGTGTTTCCTTATGTTGACATACCTCACTTTCAAGCCATGCATTTGGTCGTACCAAACTGTCTCTCATATATATCGCAGTACTTTGGCGACACCGACTTTGAAGCACTCCACCATCTCGTCACTTGAACTGCAAGAAAATGATTCCATAAATTTAGTTAATCTGATATGGAAAGTAAATATCTAGGTTATGCCTACTAATTATCTACTATCTACCAGTGGTATGAACTTCTGTTGGCATTTATATCTAGTCTACCGGCTGGACCAGATGTGCCTACGTTTCAAACCATCACAATTTCTCTTACTGGCCAGTTATGATTGGAGCTAAATTATCGTACCTGTATTTGTATTTTGTCGAAGATGTTAACGCATTACTCTCAAATCATAGAGCCTTACATGCTGTCAGAGAGAGAGAGAGAGAGAGAGAGAGAGAGAGAGAGAGAGAGAGAGAGAGAGAGAGAGAGAGAGAGCGAGAGAGAGAGAGAGAGAGAGAGAGAGAGAGAGAGAGAGAGAGAGAGAGAGAGAGAGAGAGAGTGAGAGAGAGAGAGAGAGAGAGAGAGAGAGAGAGAGAGAGAGAGAGAGAGAGAGAGAGAGAGAGAGAGAGAGAGAGAGAGAGAGAGAGAGAGAGAGAGAGAGAGAGAGAGAGAGAGAGAGAGAGAGAGAGAGAGAGAGAGAGAGAGAGAGAGAGATGAGAGAGAGAGAGAGAGAGAGAGAGAGAGAGAGAGAGAGAGAGAGAGAGAGAGAGAGAGAGAGAGAGAGGAGAGAGAGAGAGAGAGAGAGAGAGAGAGAGAGAGAGAGAGAGAGAGAGAGAGAGAGAGAGAGAGAGAGAGAGAGAGAGAGAGAGAGAGAGAGAGAGAGAGAGAGAGAGAGAGAGAGAGAGAGAGAGAGAGAGAGAGAGAGAGAGAGAGAGAGAGAGAGAGAGAGAGAGGAGAGAGAGGAGAGAGAGAGAGAGAGAGAGGAGAGAGAGAGAGAGAGAGGAGAGAGAGAGAGAGAGAGAGAGAGAGAGAGAGAGAGAGAGGAGAGAGAGAGAGAGAGGAGAGAGAGAGAGAGAGAGAGAGAGAGAGAGAGAGAGAGAGAGAGAGAGAGAGAGAGAGAGAGAGAGAGAGAGAGAGAGAGAGAGAGAGAGAGAGAGGAGAGAGAGAGAGAGAGAGGAGAGAGAGAGAGAGAGAGAGAGAGGAGAGAGAGAGAGAGAGAGGAGAGAGAGAGAGAGAGAGAGGAGAGAGAGAGAGAGAGAGGAGAGAGAGAGAGAGAGAGAGAGGAGAGAGAGAGAGAGAGAGAGAGAGAGAGAGAGAGAGAGAGAGAGGAGAGAGAGAGAGAGAGAGAGAGAGAGAGAGAGAGAGAGAGAGAGAGAGAGAGAGAGAGAGAGAGAGAGAGAGAGAGAGAGAGAGAGAGAGAGAGAGAGAGAGAGAGAGAGAGAGAGAGAGAGAGACACTATACCGAGTCAAAACACTCTTGCACTATACCGAGTCATTGAAGGTCCGGAAAATTTATACGTCCTACATATACACATATTGAAGACAAATTTTTCACTTATACATTACAGATGTCGATGTCCACCACACAATCACCATCGTGCTTCATTGAGATGACTGCTGGAAAAGAATGTGGCAAATGCGGAGAAGCAGCCAGCAAGCAAGAGTATCTATTATGCGATAAGTGCGAAAAATGCTATCATTTCTCGTGTACGGGCCTACCGCCATACGAAATCGTTAAGTACGTAAAAAGGAAGTTTAACAGGAAATACTGCTGTGAACTTTGTACCAATTGTCAATACGAAGCTGACATACGAGACATCAGCACCACACTGAATAAGGTTTGTGATCCCAAAAATGAAGACGACCGAGTGAAGGAGTTAATGGGGGAGATACGGATTTTGAGCAGAACGAAAGAAGACCTAATGTTATCACTGTCAACCTACGAATCGGAACTGACCAGACAGGAGGAGAAGGTGAAAGAATTACGAGAGAAAATGAATGAAGACCATGAAGAAGGAGAAAGGAAGACCACAAGAGTACAAGTCCCCAACAACGAAATGGCAAAGGCAATTGAAGAAATCAAAGAAATGGTGTGGAAAATTGAACGAAGAACAAAGGAAACAACTGGCAACTCAACAAACCAACAACAACAGCAAAGTGTGCAGCGACCGAACTACAACCGGAACTTTCGATCAAACAACTACCGGAACAACAACTACAGGGGGAATTATCACAATCGCTACAACAACCAGAAGTGCTACGTCTGCGGGAAATTCGGCCACATCGCGAGAAACTGTTTTCACAATCCTCGAAGATACCACCAACAAAGACATTTCAATAACAACAGAGATTACCGACCAAGAATGAACAATCAGTGGCAACCCTATCGCGCCCAAAGACAGTACTCAGGCTATCAGACCCAACCTAACTTTTGGGTTCCACCACCAGCACCGGTAGCTCCAATGGCTTCACAAACCCAGTTCTCCGCGCCCACTATGCCGCCATCAGCTCACCAGCAGCAGTACGTTTGATGCTGAGAAAGGAGAGGAGACAGAAAGATCACGGTATGACAATGATGACCACAATAGTAAGGATTTTGATCTCAAAATATTTTATGTAAATGTTAATGGGCTGACTAAATTTAAATTGGAAAACTCAGATATCATTGATGATGCTCAAAACGCAGATATTATTTGTTTGACAGAAACCCATTTGAATTATGAAAATGAACCCATTTCAATAAATAATTATGAAGGTTATCATACATGTGGTAAACGTAGTAACTCATTGGGTAGAAATGTCAAAGGAGTATCTGCATTTTTTAAAGAAGAAATCAGCAATTTAAACGTGACTAAACTAGTCTCTGAAAACGGTAATATCGTGATAATGAAACTTTGTCATACCGATTGGAAAGAAATTAAAGAAATGTTTTTAATATTATGTTATAGAGATAATCGTGAATCTAGATATGCAGAGAGAAATTTTCTAGATAAAATCAAAAATTACATTTCTATTTACAAAATGAAAAATGTTGTTATGATTGGTGACATGAACGGAAGAATAGGTTTAATGAATGACAATGAACATCTGGATATACCATCTAGAAATTCGGATGATAAACTCATCAATAAATATGGAAAAGAACTAATTGAATTTTGTAACGATACTTCCCTTATAATCACTAATGGTCGATTTGAAGAAGGGAAAAGTACATTTTATAAAAGAAATAAGGATAGCAACTGCACATCTGTAATTGACTACTTATTGATATCAGAAACCATGCTGAAATATCTGAAGGCCTTTGAAATAATGGAACCAAAACTGTATACTGATCATACGCCGATGACAATTCAATTCAAGATAGATTTAAAAACAAACATTAATAAAATGCGACCAAATGTTCAGAAAAAAAGGGATAAAAAAATTGTGCCATTTAAGTGGACTAACGAAGATGAAGAGAATTTTAAATTTCATGCATTTCAAAATAATTGCGATAAACTAAGAAATGATATTCAATGTGGAAATATGCAACAAAAAGAAATTTACGATCAGTTTCTAAAATACACACATGACGCTTCTAAAACAGTAAATAAAATAAAATCAAGAGCAATTTACAGTATAGAAACCAGGAAAATTAGACAAGAATATAAAGCGTCGGTTGAAAAGTGGAAACTAAATGAAACAGATGAAAATCTAGCCCTTCTTCTAGAATCAAAGAAGACATTAAACAAAAAAATCAAAAGAGAAAGGCAAAAATTGCAATCGAAAAAACTGAATGATCTTAAAGATGCCAAAAATAGCAATAATTATAAAATGTATTGGCAACCGATAAATGGTAGAAAATATCATTCCAAAATAAAAGCCAAAACTTCACTATGTGCAGATGATTTTAAAAAAGAAATTGAAAATAAAGACAAAACTTTAACTAAATCAAATTTGGAATTATGCAAGACAATCGATTTTTCAAGCTTAAATGAACTGAATGTAAACACATATGTAACTCTTAATGGGAAGATACAGGAAAAAGAAATCACTGAATCTTTGATGATGATGAATAATTCTAAATCTAGCGGACCTGACAAAGTTGTATATGAAATATTAAAGAAAAATATTGAATGTACTTTAAAAGTTCTTGAACATTTGTTTAATAAAATAGTAGAGGACCAAAAAACTCCATGGAATATAAGCTGGACGACACCTATCTTCAAAAATGGAGATAAGAATGATGTTAATTCATAGAGATTCATAAATTTATCCTCATGCCTTGAAAAACTTTTAACGAAAATTTTTAACAACCGTTTAAATGATTGGATTGACAGGCATGATTTACTTCATTCAGCTCAGATTGGTTTCAGGAAAGACAACTCCACAGTCGACAGTGTTTGGATTTTGAAAGAAATAATGCAAATAAGTAAGAATGCTAAAAAGCCACTGTATCTTTGTTTTATTGATCTTTCAAAGGCCTTCGATAGCATACCAAAGAATATGCTGATTTCAAAATTAAGAAAAATTTTACCTCAAGGAATGTTCATTAATCTACTAGAAAATATACTCAATTGTAAAACATATAAGATTCTATATAATGGAGTAGAAAGCAACATTTTTAATTTACAAAATGGTATTCCTCAGGGCGACAGTCTATCACCGACCCTATTTTGCTTATATATGAATGACTTGCTACTAAACCTAGATGAGAACATATTGAAGATTGATCCTATAAAAGTTGGAAATTTGAAAATTGCTTCTTTAATCTATGCTGATGATATATTGCTAATGAGCGCTTCGAAACAGGGACTAATTCAACAAATCAAAATCACCCAAAACTACTGCTATGAAAACTGCTTAAGCATTAATTATGATAAAACAAAAGTTATGATTATCAATGAAAAGCATGAATATAAACAAGTAAATGTAGAATTAAATGGAAAAATATCATCAATTGAAATAGTGGATGAGTATAAATATCTTGGTGTAATTATATCCAAAAATGATAAAAGACATATTTCAAAATTATCAGAGCGAGGTAAAATTTCAGCATGTATAACAGGAAAAACAATGAAAGAATTTGGTTACGTAGACGGTGAAATATTGCGAAATTCGTTTGAAATGCTAACTCTTTCCAAAATGAAATACGGTGCTGAATTATGCTTTGATAAAAATCTGAAGGATTTAAATAAAATACAAATACAATTCTTCAAAAAATTCTATCGTTTAAAAAAAACAACACCAAATTATTGTATCATTGGAGAATTTGGAATCAGACCTGTAGAATACCATTTTTTTAAAGCTGCGATAAACTACTGGCTAAAATTGACTAAATTAAATGATAAACAACTGATTAAGCAAATATTCAACAGTGTTTATGTAAACATAGAAAGTCCAAATTTTAATAAATCTTGGATATCACGGATAATCAAATTAATGAGAAAACTCAACATTGATTACTTATGCAACCCTCATGATATTGACGAAAATATAAATTACAAGTCCAAAGTAAATAATCGCTTAATTGAATATTTCAGACAACAATGGATTGAGAGTGCTAAAAATAGTCATAAAGGATTGAAATATTTAGAACTATGCCGGTTTGAATGTAATCTAAAAACGTATCTGAATTTAACAAATGACAATAAAGTAGTTCTTCCAATTTTGAAAATAAGAACTGGCAACCACACACTATTTACTGAAATCGGTAGATATAATGACAGAAGATCATACAATGAATGTATATGTCAAAATTGTGACAGTGATGATATCGAAGATTTGGTGCACTTTGTCTTGCATTGTTCAAAATACATTGATATAAGAAACAATTTCATTCCCTTCTTTAAAGCTGATAATAGAACAGATTTCTATGATGCGATGAACAGGCTGAATCTAAAACAGACGAAAATGCTCGCAAGATATATCGAGGAAGCAAATTCAATCAGAAACTCGGATTAATGAGATATCTATGCATCCTTTATGCATTGATTACTATAGATAATTAATTGACAGCCGTGAATTTATTATAACAATAGCCATAGAAATTGAAAAACCAATGGATGGATTCATTGAATCTAGTACATTGGATGTCATCTCTGAGATTTGCATGTCATCGTACTATAGATCTCTATGGCACACTCGATCATGAATAACAGCTTGCCATATATTGAATGGAATGAAAAACAAACATCTATCTCTATGTTAAACTGCAAATATGAGATTGCATTGTGTTATAGATAAAGCTGACAAGCTATTCCTCCCACGGTGCCATTCTACATGATCTAAAACCGTTATGCACAATATCGTCTGAAACTAGGCAAGAAACCATGCTGAAACATGGACCAATAAGATACTGGCTAACAATCACCAGCGATAGCTATGCACACATGCCTTACAAGTTGCATCAAATCGATAATTAGACAAAAGAGAGTGAGATCTGTTTACTGCAACAGACACGTCTCCTCTGTAGCTGTTAATTCACTCTTGCACTATACCGAGTCATTGAAGGTCCGGAAAATTTATACGTCCTACATATACACATATTGAAGACAAATTTTTCACTTATACATTACAGGTGAGTCTTGCAAGCCATTTGATTGCATTACTTGTTGCTTAAATCTTTATAAATTGTTGCTTCTTTGTCATTATATGTTTTCGGACCTTCGAATATGACTCGTAAAATAACATAAGGATTTGAGTGTGAAAGTGTGTGTGGCTGTCAATTTAATAAAATTGATAACATTAAAAATATGAAACCGACTCAACATTAATCTTTGAATCTTATGTGCATGATTACCTTGGAAACATATGTAATGTTTGTTTATAATCAAGTTTTGAGTAAATGAATGCGAATGAAAATGAATTAAATGTTAATTTTTTTACACAATACATTCCAGCCTTAACATTTTGATGCAAATTACCTGAAGCCCATGTGTTGAACAGATAAGTCTCCTCTCCTATCAAAGATCAAACTATTTGATAGTATTTATTGGTGGATATCGAACGTTCTTCATCCCATCGCTTCATTTTATCATTTTACCATTTCATATTGTAATCACATCACACCCACAACATTTCATCTTTTTATAAATCATTCATGTATGTTTTGCCAAGATGATGGCTAATAAACGTTCTTGAGTTCTTGAGTTCTTGAGTTCTCTCTGAGAGAGAGAGGGGGAGAGAGAGAGAGAGGGGGAGAGAGAGAGAGAGGGGGAGAGAGAGAGAGAGAGTAGAGAGAGAAAGAGGGAGAGAAGATTAGACAGCTCTCCCTCGTGCCACTCGCGCTATGGTCCGCTACTATACTCAGGAAAAACGCAGATGCGAGGAGACCCGGGTTTCGAGGTCTTTCTCAATCCTCGAGGGTAAATTTTAATGAAATGAAATGATGAAAAGGTTATGGGTACAGAATGAGCGGAGATACATGAAATGTGATCGGAAGACTATTATTTACAATTATGGATTGAAGGGTTCAATGTACAGGCTTATGCTGAATGACAAATTGATCGATGAACTGATTGACATGGATTAACAGTTTGAATGATGAAGCTAAGTGGCAGCATTAGTTAGGCTTATGTGACAATAGTTGTTTGAGATTTCTATGTTTAGTAAAGACTCTAGTAGTTTTAGTAATTCCTGAACAAATGCCATGAATTGTATCAGCAACGCGATCGGAACAATGACTAAGTGGTAGGATCAATTTAGTTTCATTTGATGTATTAACATTTAACGCGATATTCAAGCCATTGTTAACAGTGTCTAGTCTATTGATCCAGACATTTTCTCTGTGAAGTCTTTTAATTTCGTTTTTGCAAATTTCTAGACCGCAGAAATGGAAATTATCAATTGAACAGGGTGGAATGTTAAAATGTTCAGCTGGACTTGAGTAAGTAATATTTTTGTTGCGAATGGCTGAAATATGATCAAGGATCCTACGCATCAAAGGTCTGGAAGTCTGCCCAACATACCGAATATTGCAATTTGAACAACTAATTAAATAAATTACACCAGATGTTTTGCAATCTAAATTGTGGACTATAGGATACATGATATTAGTATTTGAATTAACTGTATCGACGTTGCTTGAAAACTGGCAAACTTTGCATGTTGCAATAGAACAGGGCTTGAAACCTGGATTCCAATTAATTTTCTGATTAGTATTGGTAAGCACTGATTTAGTTGTTTGTCTCAAGAAAGATCTAGAATAATTCTGACTACGCCAGACAGGTTTAACTAATTTCAAAGTATTTTGAAAATCATCTTTAGTTGACGAGTGGGTTGCAAATCTATAAATTTGACTATAAATAACACCCTTGAAAGTGTGGCTAGGGTGATAGCTCGTCTTGTCTAAGATGAGGTGAGAATCTGTTTCTTTGAAAGAAGTACGGTACATGAGGGTGCTGTCAAATTTATATATTTCAAGGTCCAGAAATTGAATTTTATCAGTACCGATGTTGGCGAGAGAGGGAGAGAGAGAGAGGGGGAGAGAGAGAAAGGGGGAGAGAGAGAGAGTCCTGTCTTACACCACACTCTCATCTTTACCTTAGAACTCACCCAATCCCATCTACACAGATGGATGTCGTAGCGCGAAGGCCAAAACTTCTTCCAACCAAATCCAATCGCTCGCTCAAGCCAAACTTAAGCTAACCAACCCACTCTCTACTCACACTCCAAATTTCAGCTCAATCCGCCCTTCCTGTCTTACACCACACTCTCATCTTTACCTTAGAACTCACCCAATCCCATCTACACAGATGGATGTCGTAGCGCGAAGGCCAAAACTTCTTCCAACCAAATCCAATCGCTCGCTCAAGCCAAACTTAAGCTAAACACCCCACTCTCTACTCACACTCCAAATTTCAGCTCAATCCGCCCTTCCTGTCTTACACCACACTCTCATCTTTACCTTTGAACTCACCCAATCTCATCTACACAGATGGATGTCGTAGCGCAAAGGCCAAAACTTCTTCCAACCAAATCCAATCGCTCGCTCAAGCCAAACTTAAGCTAACCAACCCACTCTCTACTCACACTCCAAATTTCAGCTCAATCCGCCCTTCCTGTCTTACACCACACTCTCATCTTTACCTTAGAACTCTCCCAATCCCATCTACACAGATGGATGTCGTAGCGCAAAGGCCAAAACTTCTTCCAACCAAATCCAATCGCTCGCTCAAGCCAAACTTAAGCTAACCACCCCACTCTCTACTCACACGCCAAATTTCAGCTCAATCCGCCCTTCCTGTCTTACACCACACTCTCATCTTTACCTTTGAACTCACCCAATCTCATCTACACAGATGGATGTCGTAGCGCAAAGGCCAAAACTTCTTCCAACCAAATCCAATCGCTCGCTCAAGCCAAACTTAAGCTAACCACCCCACTCTCTACTCACACGCCAAATTTCATCTAAATCCGCCCTTCCTGTCTTACACCACACTCTCATCTTTACCTTAGAACTCACCCAATCCCATCTACACAGATGGATGTCGTAGCGCAAAGACCAAAACTTCTTCCAACCAAATCCAATCGCTCGCTCAAGACAAACTTAAGCTAACCAACCCACTCTCTACTCACACTCCAAATTTCAGCTCAATCCGCCTTTCCTGTCTTACACCACACTCTCATCTTTACCTTAGAACTCACCCAATCCCATCTACACAGATGGATGTCGTAGCGCAAAGGCCAAAACTTCTTCCAACCAAATCCAATCGCTCGCTCAAGCCAAACTTAAGCTAACCAACCCACTCTCTACTCACACTCCAAATTTCAGCTCAATCCGCCCTTCCTGTCTTACACCACACTCTCATCTTTACCTTTGAACTCAACCAATCTCATCTACACAGATGAATGTCGTAGCGCAAAGGCCAAAACTTCTTCCAACCAAATCCAATCGCTCGCTCAAGCCAAACTTAAGCTAACCACCCCACCCTCTACTCACACGCCAAATTTCAGCTCAATCCGCCCTTCCTGTCTTACACCACACTCTCATCTTTACCTTAGAACTCACCCAATCCCATCTACACAGATGGATGTCGTAGCGCAAAGGCCAAAACTTCTTCCAACCAAATCCAATCGCTCGCTCAAGCCAAACTTAAGCTAACCAACCCTCTCTCTACTCACACTCCAAATTTCAGCTCAATCCGCCCTTCCTGTCTTACACCACACTCTCATCTTTACCTTTGAACTCACCCAATCTCATCTACACAGATGGATGTCGTAGCGCAAAGGCCAAAACTTCTTCCAACCAAATCCAATCGCTCGCTCAAGCCAAACTTAAGCTAACCAACCCACTCTCTACTCACACGCCAAATTTCAGCTCAATCCGCCCTTCCTGTCTTACACCACACTCTCATCTTTACCTTTGAACTCACCCAATCTCATCTACACAGATGGATGTTGTAGCGCGAAGGCCAAAACTTCTTCCAACCAAATCCAATCGCTCGCTCAAGCCAAACTTAAGCTAACCACCCCACTCTCTACTCACACTCCAAATTTCAGCTCAATCCGCCCTTCCTGTCTTACACCACACTCTCATCTTTACCTTAGAACTCACCCAATCCCATCTACACAGATGGATGTCGTAGCGCAAAGACCAAAACTTCTTCCAACCAAATCCAATCGCTCGCTCAAGCCAAACTTAAGCTAACCACCCCACTCTCTACTCACACTCCAAATTTCAGCTCAATCCGCCCTTCCTGTCTTACACCACACTCTCATCTTTACCTTTGAACTCACCCAATCTCATCTACACAGGTGGATGTCGTAGCGCAAAGGCCAAAACTTCTTCCAACCAAATCCAATCGCTCGCTCAAGACAAACTTAAGCTAACCAACCCACTCTCTACTCACACTCCAAATTTCAGCTCAATCCGCCCTTCCTGTCTTACACCACACTCTCATCTTTACCTTAGAACTCACCCAATCTCATCTACACAGGTGGATGTCGTAGCGCAAAGGCCAAAACTTCTTCCAACCAAATCCAATCGCTCGCTCAAGCCAAACTTAAGCTAACCACCCCACTCTCTACTCACACTCCAAATTTCAGCTCAATCCGCCCTTCCTGTCTTACACCACACTCTCATCTTTACCTTAGAACTCACCCAATCTCATCTACACAGGTGGATGTCGTAGCGCAAAGGCCAAAACTTCTTCCAACCAAATCCAATCGCTCGCTCAAGCCAAACTTAAGCTAAACACCCCACTCTCTACTCACACTCCAAATTTCAGCTCAATCCGCCCTTCCTGTCTTACACCACACTCTCATCTTTACCTTAGAACTCACCCAATCTCATCTACACAGATGGATGTCGTAGCGCAAAGGCCAAAACTTCTTCCAACCAAATCCAATCGCTCGCTCAAGCAAAACTTAAGCTAAACACCCCACTCTCTACTCACACTCCAAATTTCAGCTCAATCCGTCCTTCCTGTCTTACACCACACTCTCATCTTTACCTTTGAACTCACCCAATCTCATCTACACAGATGGATGTCGTAGCGCAAAGGCCAAAACTTCTTCCAACCAAATCCAATCGCTCGCTCAAGCCAAACTTAAGCTAACCACCCCACTCTCTACTCACACGCCAAATTTCAGCTCAATCCGCCCTTCCTGTCTTACACCACACTCTCATCTTTACCTTAGAACTCACCCAATCCCATCTACACAGATGGATGTCGTAGCGCAAAGGCCAAAACTTCTTCCAACCAAATCCAATCGCTCGCTCAAGCCAAACTTAAGCTAACCAACCCACTCTCTACTCACACGCCAAATTTCAGCTCAATCCGCCCTTCCTGTCTTACACCACACTCTCATCTTTACCTTTGAACTCACCCAATCTCATCTACACAGATGGATGTCGTAGCGCAAAGGCCAAAACTTCTTCCAACCAAATCCAATCGCTCGCTCAAGCCAAACTTAAGCTAACCAACCCCACTCTCTACTCACACTCCAAATTTCAGCTCAATCCGCCCTTCCTGTCTTACACCACACTCTCATCTTTACCTTTGAACTCACCCAATCTCATCTACACAGATGGATGTCGTAGCGCGAAGGCCAAAACTTCTTCCAACCAAATCCAATCGCTCGCTCAAGCCAAACTTAAGCTAACCACCCCACTCTCTACTCACACTCCAAATTTCAGCTCAATCCGCCCTTCCTGTCTTACACCACACTCTCATCTTTACCTTAGAACTCACCCAATCCCATCTACACAGATGGATGTCGTAGCGCAAAGACCAAAACTTCTTCCAACCAAATCCAATCGCTCGCTCAAGCCAAACTTAAGCTAACCACCCCACTCTCTACTCACACTCCAAATTTCAGCTCAATCCGCCCTTCCTGTCTTACACCACACTCTCATCTTTACCTTTGAACTCACCCAATCTCATCTACACAGGTGGATGTCGTAGCGCAAAGGCCAAAACTTCTTCCAACCAAATCCAATCGCTCGCTCAAGACAAACTTAAGCTAACCAACCCACTCTCTACTCACACTCCAAATTTCAGCTCAATCCGCCCTTCCTGTCTTACACCACACTCTCATCTTTACCTTAGAACTCACCCAATCCAATCTACACAGATGGATGTCGTAGCGCGAAGGCCAAAACTTCTTCCAACCAAATCCAATCGCTCGCTCAAGCCAAACTTAAGCTAAACTACACACTCTCTACTCACACTCCAAATTTCAGCTCAATCCGCCCTTCCTGTCTTACACCACACTCTCATCTTTACCTTAGAACTCACCCAATCTCATCTACACAGGTGGATGTCGTAGCGCAAAGGCCAAAACTTCTTCCAACCAAATCCAATCGCTCGCTCAAGCCAAACTTAAGCTAACCACCCCACTCTCTACTCACACTCCAAATTTCAGCTCAATCCGCCCTTCCTGTCTTACACCACACTCTCATCTTTACCTTTGAACTCACCCAATCTCATCTACACAGATGGATGTCGTAGCGCAAAGGCCAAAACTTCTTCCAACCAAATCCAATCGCTCGCTCAAGCCAAACTTAAGCTAACCAACCCACTCTCTACTCACACTCCAAATTTCAGCTCAATCCGCCCTTCCTGTCTTACACCACACTCTCATCTTTACCTTAGAACTCACCCAATCTCATCTACACAGGTGGATGTCGTAGCGCAAAGACCAAAACTTCTTCCAACCAAATCCAATCGCTCGCTCAAGCAAAACTTAAGCTAACCAACCCACTCTCTACTCACACTCCAAATTTCAGCTCAATCCGCCCTTCCTGTCTTACACCACACTCTCATCTTTACCTTAGAACTCACCCAATCCCATCTACACAGATGGATGTCGTAGCGCGAAGGCCAAAACTTCTTCCAACCAAATCCAATCGCTCGCTCAAGCCAAACTTAAGCTAACCACCCCACTCTCTACTCACACTCCAAATTTCAGCTCAATCCGCCCTTCCTGTCTTACACCACACTCTCATCTTTACCTTAGAACTCACCCAATCCCATCTACACAGGTGGATGTCGTAGCGCAAAGGCCAAAACTTCTTCCAACCAAATCCAATCGCTCGCTCAAGCCAAACTTAAGCTAACCACCCCACTCTCTACTCACACTCCAAATTTCAGCTCAATCCGCCCTTCCTGTCTTACACCACACTCTCATCTTTACCTTAGAACTCACCCAATCTCATCTACACAGGTGGATGTCGTAGCGCAAAGGCCAAAACTTCTTCCAACCAAATCCAATCGCTCGCTCAAGCCAAACTTAAGCTAACCACCCCACTCTCTACTCACACTCCAAATTTCAGCTCAATCCGCCCTTCCTGTCTTACACCACACTCTCATCTTTACCTTAGAACTCACCCAATCTCATCTACACAGGTGGATGTCGTAGCGCAAAGGCCAAAACTTCTTCCAACCAAATCCAATCGCTCGCTCAAGCCAAACTTAAGCTAACCACCCCACTCTCTACTCACACTCCAAATTTCAGCTCAATCCGCCCTTCCTGTCTTACACCACACTCTCATCTTTACCTTAGAACTCACCCAATCTCATCTACACAGATGGATGTTGTAGCGCAAAGGCCAAAACTTCTTCCAACCAAATCCAATCGCTCGCTCAAGCAAAACTTAAGCTAACCACCCCACTCTCTACTCACACTCCAAATTTCAGCTCAATCCGCCCTTCCTGTCTTACACCACACTCTCATCTTTACCTTAGAACTCACCCAATCTCATCTACACAGGTGGATGTCGTAGCGCAAAGGCCAAAACTTCTTCCAACCAAATCCAATCGCTCGCTCAAGCCAAACTTAAGCTAACCAACCCACTCTCTACTCACACTCCCAATTTCAGCTCAATCCGCCCTTCCTGTCTTACACCACACTCTCATCTTTACCTTAGAACTCTCCCAATCTCATCTACACAGGTGGATGTCGTAGCGCAAAGGCCAAAACTTCTTCCAACCAAATCCAATCGCTCGCTCAAGCCAAACTTAAGCTAAACACCCCACTCTCTACTCACACTCCAAATTTCAGCTCAATCCGCCCTTCCTGTCTTACACCACACTCTCATCTTTACCTTAGAACTCTCCCAATCTCATCTACACAGGTGGATGTCGTAGCGCAAAGGCCAAAACTTCTTCCAACCAAATCCAATCGCTCGCTCAAGCCAAACTTAAGCTAAACACCCCACTCTCTACTCACACTCCAAATTTCAGCTCAATCCGTCCTTCCTGTCTTACACCACACTCTCATCTTTACCTTTGAACTCACCCAATCTCATCTACACAGATGGATGTCGTAGCGCAAAGACCAAAACTTCTTCCAACCAAATCCAATCGCTCGCTCAAGCCAAACTTAAGCTAACCAACCCACTCTCTACTCACACTCCAAATTTCAGCTCAATCCGCCCTTCCTGTCTTACACCACACTCTCATCTTTACCTTAGAACTCACCCAATCCCATCTACACAGATGGATGTCGTAGCGCAAAGGCCAAAACTTCTTCCAACCAAATCCAATCGCTCGCTCAAGCCAAACTTAAGCTAACCAACCCACTCTCTACTCACACTCCAAATTTCAGCTCAATCCGCCCTTCCTGTCTTACACCACACTCTCATCTTTACCTTTGAACTCACCCAATCTCATCTACACAGATGGATGTCGTAGCGCGAAGGCCAAAACTTCTTCCAACCAAATCCAATCGCTCGCTCAAGCCAAACTTAAGCTAACCAACCCACTCTCTACTCACACTCCAAATTTCAGCTCAATCCGCCCTTCCTGTCTTACACCACACTCTCATCTTTACCTTAGAACTCACCCAATCTCATCTACACAGATGGATGTCGTAGCGCGAAGGCCAAAACTTCTTCCAACCAAATCCAATCGCTCGCTCAAGCCAAACTTAAGCTAACCAACCCACTCTCTACTCACACTCCAAATTTCAGCTCAATCCGCCCTTCCTGTCTTACACCACACTCTCATCTTTACCTTAGAACTCACCCAATCCCATCTACACAGATGGATGTCGTAGCGCAAAGACCAAAACTTCTTCCAACCAAATCCAATCGCTCGCTCAAGCAAAACTTAAGCTAACCAACCCACTCTCTACTCACACTCCAAATTTCAGCTCAATCCGCCCTTCCTGTCTTACACCACACTCTCATCTTTACCTTAGAACTCACCCAATCTCATCTACACAGATGGATGTCGTAGCGCAAAGGCCAAAACTTCTTCCAACCAAATCCAATCGCTCGCTCAAGCCAAACTTAAGCTAACCAACCCACTCTCTACTCACACTCCAAATTTCAGCTCAATCCGCCCTTCCTGTCTTACACCACACTCTCATCTTTACCTTAGAACTCACCCAATCTCATCTACACAGGTGGATGTCGTAGCGCAAAGGCCAAAACTTCTTCCAACCAAATCCAATCGCTCGCTCAAGCCAAACTTAAGCTAACCACCCCACTCTCTACTCACACTCCAAATTTCAGCTCAATCCGCCCTTCCTGTCTTACACCACACTCTCATCTTTACCTTAGAACTCACCCAATCTCATCTACACAGGTGGATGTCGTAGCGCAAAGACCAAAACTTCTTCCAACCAAATCCAATCGCTCGCTCAAGCCAAACTTAAGCTAACCAACCCACTCTCTACTCACACTCCAAATTTCAGCTCAATCCGCCCTTCCTGTCTTACACCACACTCTCATCTTTACCTTAGAACTCACCCAATCCCATCTACACAGATGGATGTCGTAGCGCAAAGGCCAAAACTTCTTCCAACCAAATCCAATCGCTCGCTCAAGCCAAACTTAAGCTAACCACCCACTCTCTACTCACACTCCAAATTTCAGCTCAATCCGCCCTTCCTGTCTTACACCACACTCTCATCTTTACCTTAGAACTCACCCAATCTCATCTACACAGATGGATGTCGTAGCGCAAAGGCCAAAACTTCTTCCAACCAAATCCAATCGCTCGCTCAAGCAAAACTTAAGCTAACCACCCCACTCTCTACTCACACTCCAAATTTCAGCTCAATCCGCCCTTCCTGTCTTACACCACACTCTCATCTTTACCTTAGAACTCACCCAATCTCATCTACACAGATGGATGTCGTAGCGCAAAGGCCAAAACTTCTTCCAACCAAATCCAATCGCTCGCTCAAGCCAAACTTAAGCTAACCAACCCACTCTCTACTCACACTCCAAATTTCAGCTCAATCCGCCCTTCCTGTCTTACACCACACTCTCATCTTTACCTTTGAACTCACCCAATCTCATCTACACAGATTGATGTCGTAGCGCAAACACCAAAACTTCTTCCAACCAAATCCAATCGCTCGCTCAAGCAAAACTTAAGCTAACCAACCCACAGTCTACTCACACGCCAAATTTCAGCTCAATCCGCCCTTCCTGTCTTACACCACACTCTCATCTTTACCTTAGAACTCACCCAATCCAATCTACACAGATGGATGTCGTAGCGCGAAGGCCAAAACTTCTTCCAACCAAATCCAATCGCTCGCTCAAGCCAAACTTAAGCTAACCAACCCACTCTCTACTCACACTCCAAATTTCAGCTCAATCCGCCCTTCCTGTCTTACACCACACTCTCATCTTTACCTTAGAACTCACCCAATCCCATCTACACAGATGGATGTCGTAGCGCAAAGACCAAAACTTCTTCCAACCAAATCCAATCGCTCGCTCAAGCCAAACTTAAGCTAACCAACCCCACTCTCTACTCACACTCCAAATTTCAGCTCAATCCGCCCTTCCTGTCTTACACCACACTCTCATCTTTACCTTAGAACTCTCCCAATCTCATCTACACAGGTGGATGTCGTAGCGCAAAGGCCAAAACTTCTTCCAACCAAATCCAATCGCTCGCTCAAGCAAAACTTAAGCTAACCACCCCACTCTCTACTCACACTCCAAATTTCAGCTCAATCCGCCCTTCCTGTCTTACACCACACTCTCATCTTTACCTTAGAACTCACCCAATCTCATCTACACAGGTGGATGTCGTAGCGCAAAGGCCAAAACTTCTTCCAACCAAATCCAATCGCTCGCTCAAGCCAAACTTAAGCTAACCACCCCACTCTCTACTCACACTCCAAATTTCAGCTCAATCCGCCCTTCCTGTCTTACACCACACTCTCATCTTTACCTTTGAACTCACCCAATCTCATCTACACAGGTGGATGTCGTAGCGCAAAGGCCAAAACTTCTTCCAACCAAATCCAATCGCTCGCTCAAGCCAAACTTAAGCTAAACACCCCACTCTCTACTCACACTCCAAATTTCAGCTCAATCCGCCCTTCCTGTCTTACACCACACTCTCATCTTTACCTTTGAACTCACCCAATCTCATCTACACAGGTGGATGTCGTAGCGCAAAGGCCAAAACTTCTTCCAACCAAATCCAATCGCTCGCTCAAGCCAAACTTAAGCTAACCAACCCACTCTCTACTCACACTCCCAATTTCAGCTCAATCCGCCCTTCCTGTCTTACACCACACTCTCATCTTTACCTTAGAACTCACCCAATCTCATCTACACAGGTGGATGTCGTAGCGCAAAGGCCAAAACTTCTTCCAACCAAATCCAATCGCTCGCTCAAGCCAAACTTAAGCTAACCAACCCACTCTCTACTCACACTCCAAATTTCAGCTCAATCCGCCCTTCCTGTCTTACACCACACTCTCATCTTTACCTTAGAACTCACCCAATCTCATCTACACAGGTGGATGTCGTAGCGCAAAGCCCAAAACTTCTTCCAACCAAATCCAATCGCTCGCTCAAGCCAAACTTAAGCTAAACAACCCACTCTCTACTCACACTCCAAATTTCAGCTCAATCCGCCCTTCCTGTCTTACACCACACTCTCATCTTTACCTTTGAACTCACCCAATCTCATCTACACAGATGGATGTCGTAGCGCAAAGGCCAAAACTTCTTCCAACCAAATCCAATCGCTCGCTCAAGCCAAACTTAAGCTAACCAACCCACTCTCTACTCACACTCCAAATTTCAGCTCAATCCGCCCTTCCTGTCTTACACCACACTCTCATCTTTACCTTAGAACTCACCCAATCTCATCTACACAGATGGATGTCGTAGCGCAAAGGCCAAAACTTCTTCCAACCAAATCCAATCGCTCGCTCAAGCCAAACTTAAGCTAACCACCCCACTCTCTACTCACACTCCAAATTTCAGCTCAATCCGCCCTTCCTGTCTTACACCACACTCTCATCTTTACCTTAGAACTCACCCAATCTCATCTACACAGATGGATGTCGTAGCGCAAAGGCCAAAACTTCTTCCAACCAAATCCAATCGCTCGCTCAAGCCAAACTTAAGCTAACCAACCCACTCTCTACTCACACTCCAAATTTCAGCTCAATCCGCCCTTCCTGTCTTACACCACACTCTCATCTTTACCTTAGAACTCACCCAATCTCATCTACACAGATGGATGTCGTAGCGCAAAGGCCAAAACTTCTTCCAACCAAATCCAATCGCTCGCTCAAGCCAAACTTAAGCTAACCAACCCACTCTCTACTCACACGCCAAATTTCATGTAAATCCGCCCTTCCTGTCTTACACCACACTCTCATCTTTACCTTAGAACTCACCCAATCCCATCTACACAGATGGATGTCGTAGCGCGAAGGCCAAAACTTCTTCCAACCAAATCCAATCGCTCGCTCAAGCCAAACTTAAGCTAACCAACCCACTCTCTACTCACACTCCCAATTTCAGCTCAATCCGCCCTTCCTGTCTTACACCACACTCTCATCTTTACCTTAGAACTCACCCAATCACATCTACACAGATGGATGTCGTAGCGCAAAGGCCAAAACTTCTTCCAACCAAATCCAATCGCTCGCTCAAGCCAAACTTAAGCTAACCATCCCACTCTCTACTCACACTCCAAATTTCAGCTCAATCCGCCCTTCCTGTCTTACACCACACTCTCATCTTTACCTTAGAACTCACCCAATCTCATCTACACAGATGGATGTCGTAGCGCAAAGGCCAAAACTTCTTCCAACCAAATCCAATCGCTCGCTCAAGCCAAACTTAAGCTAACCAACCCACTCTCTACTCACACTCCAAATTTCAGCTCAATCCGCCCTTCCTGTCTTACACCACACTCTCATCTTTACCTTAGAACTCACCCAATCTCATCTACACAGATGGATGTCGTAGCGCAAAGGCCAAAACTTCTTCCAACCAAATCCAATCGCTCGCTCAAGCCAAACTTAAGCTAACCAACCCCACTCTCTACTCACACTCCAAATTTCAGCTCAATCCGCCCTTCCTGTCTTACACCACACTCTCATCTTTACCTTAGAACTCTCCCAATCTCATCTACACAGGTGGATGTCGTAGCGCAAAGGCCAAAACTTCTTCCAACCAAATCCAATCGCTCGCTCAAGCCAAACTTAAGCTAACCAACACACTCTCTACTCACACTCCAAATTTCAGCTCAATCCGCCCTTCCTGTCTTACACCACACTCTCATCTTTAGCTTAGAACTCTCCCAATCTCATCTACACAGGTGGATGTCGTAGCGCAAAGGCCAAAACTTCTTCCAACCAAATTCAATCGCTCGCTCAAGCCAAACTTAAGCTAACCAACCCCACTCTCCACTCACACTCCAAATTTCAGCTCAATCCGCCCTTCCTGTCTTACACCACACTCTCATCTTTACCTTAGAACTCACCCAATCTCATCTACACAGGTGGATGTCGTAGCGCAAAGGCCAAAACTTCTTCCAACCAAATCCAATCGCTCGCTCAAGCCAAACTTAAGCTAACCACCCCACTCTCTACTCACACTCCAAATTTCAGCTCAATCCGCCCTTCCTGTCTTACACCACACTCTCATCTTTACCTTAGAACTCACCCAATCACATCTACACAGATGGATGTCGTAGCGCAAAGACCAAAACTTCTTCCAACCAAATCCAATCGCTCGCTCAAGCCAAACTTAAGCTAACCACCCCACTCTCTACTCACACTCCAAATTTCAGCTCAATCCGCCCTTCCTGTCTTACACCACACTCTCATCTTTACCTTAGAACTCACCCAATCTCATCTACACAGGTGGATGTTGTAGCGCAAAGCCCAAAACTTCTTCCAACCAAATCCAATCGCTCGCTCAAGCAAAACTTAAGCTAAACACCCCACTCTCTACTCACACTCCAAATTTCAGCTCAACCCGCCTTTCCTGTCTTACACCACACTCTCATCTTTACCTTTGAACTCACCCAATCTCATCTACACAGGTGGATGTCGTAGCGCAAAGGCCAAAACTTCTTCCAACCAAATCCAATCGCTCGCTCAAGCCAAACTTAAGCTAACCAACCCACTCTCTACTCACACTCCCAATTTCACCTCAATCCGCCCTTCCTGTCTTACACCACACTCTCATCTTTACCTTAGAACTCACCCAATCTCATCTACACAGGTGGATGTCGTAGCGCAAAGGCCAAAACTTCTTCCAACCAAATCCAATCGCTCGCTCAAGACAAACTTAAGCTAACCAACCCCACTCTCTACTCACACTCCCAATTTCAGCTCAATCCGCCCTTCCTGTCTTACACCACACTCTCATCTTTACCTTAGAACTCACCCAATCTCATCTACACAGGTGGATGTCGTAGCGCAAAGGCCAAAACTTCTTCCAACCAAATCCAATCGCTCGCTCAAGCCAAACTTAAGCTAACCACCCCACTCTCTACTCACACTCCAAATTTCAGCTCAATCCGCCCTTCCTGTCTTACACCACACTCTCATCTTTACCTTAGAACTCACCCAATCTCATCTACACAGGTGGATGTTGTAGCGCAAAGCCCAAAACTTCTTCCAACCAAATCCAATCGCTCGCTCAAGCAAAATTTAAGCTAAACACCCCACTCTCTACTCACACTCCAAATTTCAGCTCAATCCGCCTTTCCTGTCTTACACCACACTCTCATCTTTACCTTTGAACTCACCCAATCTCATCTACACAGGTGGATGTCGTAGCGCAAAGGCCAAAACTTCTTCCAACCAAATCCAATCGCTCGCTCAAGCCAAACTTAAGCTAACCACCCCACTCTCTACTCACACTCCAAATTTCAGCTCAATCCGCCTTTCCTGTCTTACACCACACTCTCATCTTTACCTTAGAACTCACCCAATCTCATCTACACAGATGGATGTTGTAGCGTAAAGGCCAAAACTTCTTCCAACCAAATCCAATCGCTCGCTCAAGCCAAACTTAAGCTAAACAACCCACTCTCTACTCACACTCCAAATTTCAGCTCAATCCGCCCTTCCTGTCTTACACCACACTCTCATCTTTACCTTTGAACTCACCCAATCTCATCTACACAGATGGATGTCGTAGCGCAAAGGCCAAAACTTCTTCCAACCAAATCCAATCGCTCGCTCAAGCAAAACTTAAGCTAACCAACCCACTCTCTACTCACACGCCAAATTTCAGCTCAATCCGCCCTTCCTGTCTTACACCACACTCTAATCTTTACCTTAGAACTCACCCAATCTCATCTACACAGATGGATGTCGTAGCGCAAAGGCCAAAACTTCTTCCAACCAAATCCAATCGCTCGCTCAAGCAAAACTTAAGCTAACCAACCCACTCTCTACTCACACGCCAAATTTCATGTAAATCCGCCCTTCCTGTCTTACACCACACTCTCATCTTTACCTTAGAACTCACCCAATCCCATCTACACAGATGGATGTCGTAGCGCGAAGGCCAAAACTTCTTCCAACCAAATCCAATCGCTCGCTCAAGCCAAACTTAAGCTAACCAACCCACTCTCTACTCACACTCCAAATTTCAGCTCAATCCGCCCTTCCTGTCTTACACCACACTCTCATCTTTACCTTTGAACTCACCCAATCCCATCTACACAGATGGATGTCGTAGCGCAAAGGCCAAAACTTCTTCCAACCAAATCCAATCGCTCGCTCAAGACAAACTTAAGCTAAACACCGCACTCTCTACTCACACTCCAAATTTCACCTCAATCCGCCCTTCCTGTCTTACACCACACTCTCATCTTTACCTTAGAACTCACCCAATCTCATCTACACAGATGGATGTCGTAGCGCAAACACCAAAACTTCTTCCAACCAAATCCAATCGCTCGCTCAAGCCAAACTTAAGCTAACAACCCACTCTCTACTCACACTCCAAATTTCAGCTCAATCCGCCCTTCCTGTCTTACACCACACTCTCATCTTTACCTTAGAACTCACCCAATCCCATCTACACAGATGGATGTCGTAGCGCAAAGGCCAAAACTTCTTCCAACCAAATCCAATCGCTCGCTCAAGCCAAACTTAAGCTAACCACCCCACTCTCTACTCACACTCCAAATTTCAGCTCAATCCGCCCTTCCTGTCTTACACCACACTCTTATCTTTACCTTAGAACTCACCCAATCTCATCTACACAGATGGATGTCGTAGCGCAAAGGCCAAAACTTCTTCCAACCAAATCCAATCGCTCGCTCAAGCCAAACTTAAGCTAACCAACCCACTCTCTACTCACACTCCAAATTTCAGCTCAATCCGCCCTTCCTGTCTTACACCACACTCTCATCTTTACCTTAGAACTCACCCAATCTCATCTACACAGATGGATGTCGTAGCGCAAAGGCCAAAACTTCTTCCAACCAAATCCAATCGCTCGCTCAAGCCAAACTTAAGCTAACCAACCCACTCTCTACTCACACTCCAAATTTCAGCTCAATCCGCCCTTCCTGTCTTACACCACACTCTTATCTTTACCTTAGAACTCTCCCAATCTCATCTACACAGGTGGATGTCGTAGCGCAAAGGCCAAAACTTCTTCCAACCAAATCCAATCGCTCGCTCAAGCCAAACTTAAGCTAACCAACACACTCTCTACTCACACTCCAAATTTCAGCTCAATCCGCCCTTCCTGTCTTACACCACACTCTCATCTTTAGCTTAGAACTCTCCCAATCTCATCTACACAGGTGGATGTCGTAGCGCAAAGGCCAAAACTTCTTCCAACCAAATTCAATCGCTCGCTCAAGCCAAACTTAAGCTAACCAACCCCACTCTCCACTCACACTCCAAATTTCAGCTCAATCCGCCCTTCCTGTCTTACACCACACTCTCATCTTTACCTTAGAACTCACCCAATCTCATCTACACAGGTGGATGTCGTAGCGCAAAGGCCAAAACTTCTTCCAACCAAATCCAATCGCTCGCTCAAGCCAAACTTAAGCTAACCACCCCACTCTCTACTCACACTCCAAATTTCAGCTCAATCCGCCCTTCCTGTCTTACACCACACTCTCATCTTTACCTTAGAACTCACCCAATCCCATCTACACAGATGGATGTCGTAGCGCAAAGACCAAAACTTCTTCCAACCAAATCCAATCGCTCGCTCAAGCCAAACTTAAGCTAACCACCCCACTCTCTACTCACACTCCAAATTTCAGCTCAATCCGCCCTTCCTGTCTTACACCACACTCTCATCTTTACCTTAGAACTCACCCAATCTCATCTACACAGGTGGATGTTGTAGCGCAAAGGCCAAAACTTCTTCCAACCAAATCCAATCGCTCGCTCAAGCAAAACTTAAGCTAAACACCCCACTCTCTACTCACACTCCAAATTTCAGCTCAATCCGCCCTTCCTGTCTTACACCACACTCTCATCTTTACCTTTGAACTCACCCAATCTCATCTACACAGGTGGATGTCGTAGCGCAAAGGCCAAAACTTCTTCCAACCAAATCCAATCGCTCGCTCAAGCCAAACTTAAGCTAACCAACCCACTCTCTACTCACACTCCCAATTTCAGCTCAATCCGCCCTTCCTGTCTTACACCACACTCTCATCTTTACCTTAGAACTCACCCAATCTCATCTACACAGGTGGATGTCGTAGCGCAAAGGCCAAAACTTCTTCCAACCAAATCCAATCGCTCGCTCAAGACAAACTTAAGCTAACCAACCCCACTCTCTACTCACACTCCAAATTTCAGCTCAATCCGCCCTTCCTGTCTTACACCACACTCTCATCTTTACCTTAGAACTCACCCAATCTCATCTACACAGGTGGATGTCGTAGCGCAAAGGCCAAAACTTCTTCCAACCAAATCCAATCGCTCGCTCAAGCCAAACTTAAGCTAACCACCCCACTCTCTACTCACACTCCAAATTTCAGCTCAATCCGCCCTTCCTGTCTTACACCACACTCTCATCTTTACCTTAGAACTCACCCAATCTCATCTACACAGGTGGATGTTGTAGCGCAAAGCCCAAAACTTCTTCCAACCAAATCCAATCGCTCGCTCAAGCAAAACTTAAGCTAAACACCCCACTCTCTACTCACACTCCAAATTTCAGCTCAACCCGCCTTTCCTGTCTTACACCACACTCTCATCTTTACCTTTGAACTCACCCAATCTCATCTACACAGGTGGATGTCGTAGCGCAAAGGCCAAAACTTCTTCCAACCAAATCCAATCGCTCGCTCAAGCCAAACTTAAGCTAACCACCCCACTCTCTACTCACACTCCAAATTTCAGCTCAATCCGTCCTTCCTGTCTTACACCACACTCTCATCTTTACCTTAGAACTCACCCAATCTCATCTACACAGATGGATGTTGTAGCGTAAAGGCCAAAACTTCTTCCAACCAAATCCAATCGCTCGCTCAAGCCAAACTTAAGCTAAACACCCCACTCTCTACTCACACTCCAAATTTCAGCTCAATCCGCCCTTCCTGTCTTACACCACACTCTCATCTTTACCTTAGAACTCACCCAATCTCATCTACACAGATGGATGTCGTAGCGCAAAGGCCAAAACTTCTTCCAACCAAATCCAATCGCTCGCTCAAGCAAAACTTAAGCTAACCAACCCACTCTCTACTCACACGCCAAATTTCAGCTCAATCCGCCCTTCCTGTCTTACACCACACTCTCATCTTTACCTTAGAACTCACCCAATCTCATCTACACAGATGGATGTCGTAGCGCAAAGGCCAAAACTTCTTCCAACCAAATCCAATCGCTCGCTCAAGCAAAACTTAAGCTAACCAACCCACTCTCTACTCACACGCCAAATTTCAGCTCAATCCGCCCTTCCTGTCTTACACCACACTCTCATCTTTACCTTAGAACTCACCCAATCCCATCTACACAGATGGATGTCGTAGCGCGAAGGCCAAAACTTCTTCCAACCAAATCCAATCGCTCGCTCAAGCCAAACTTAAGCTAACCAACCCACTCTCTACTCACACTCCAAATTTCAGCTCAATCCGCCCTTCCTGTCTTACACCACACTCTCATCTTTACTTTAGAACTCACCCAATCCCATCTACACAGATGGATGTCGTAGCGCAAAAGGCCAAAACTTCTTCCAACCAAATCCAATCGCTCGCTCAAGACAAACTTAAGCTAAACACCGCACTCTCTACTCACACTCCAAATTTCACCTCAATCCGCCCTTCCTGTCTTACACCACACTCTCATCTTTACCTTAGAACTCACCCAATCTCATCTACACAGATGGATGTCGTAGCGCAAACACCAAAACTTCTTCCAACCAAATCCAATCGCTCGCTCAAGCCAAACTTAAGCTAACCAACCCACTCTCTACTCACACTCCAAATTTCAGCTCAATCCGCCCTTCCTGTCTTACACCACACTCTCATCTTTACCTTAGAACTCACCCAATCCCATCTACACAGATGGATGTCGTAGCGCAAAGGCCAAAACTTCTTCCAACCAAATCCAATCGCTCGCTCAAGCCAAACTTAAGCTAACCAACCCCACTCTCTACTCACACTCCCAATTTCAGCTCAATCCGCCCTTCCTGTCTTACACCACACTCTTATCTTTACCTTAGAACTCTCCCAATCTCATCTACACAGGTGGATGTCGTAGCGCAAAGGCCAAAACTTCTTCCAACCAAATCCAATCGCTCGCTCAAGCCAAACTTAAGCTAACCAACCCACTCTCTACTCACACTCCAAATTTCAGCTCAATCCGCCCTTCCTGTCTTACACCACACTCTCATCTTTACCTTAGAACTCACCCAATCTCATCTACACAGATGGATGTCGTAGCGCAAAGGCCAAAACTTCTTCCAACCAAATCCAATCGCTCGCTCAAGCCAAACTTAAGCTAACCAACCCACTCTCTACTCACACTCCAAATTTCAGCTCAATCCGCCCTTCCTGTCTTACACCACACTCTCATCTTTACCTTAGAACTCACCCAATCTCATCTACACAGGTGGATGTCGTAGCGCAAAGGCCAAAACTTCTTCCAACCAAATCCAATCGCTCGCTCAAGCCAAACTTAAGCTAACCACCCCACTCTCTACTCACACTCCAAATTTCAGCTCAATCCGCCCTTCCTGTCTTACACCACACTCTCATCTTTACCTTAGAACTCACCCAATCTCATCTACACAGATGGATGTCGTAGCGCAAAGGCCAAAACTTCTTCCAACCAAATCCAATCGCTCGCTCAAGCCAAACTTAAGCTAACCAACCCACTCTCTACTCACACTCCAAATTTCAGCTCAATCCGCCCTTCCTGTCTTACACCACACTCTTATCTTTACCTTAGAACTCTCCCAATCTCATCTACACAGGTGGATGTCGTAGCGCAAAGGCCAAAACTTCTTCCAACCAAATCCAATCGCTCGCTCAAGCCAAACTTAAGCTAACCAACCCACTCTCTACTCACACTCCAAATTTCAGCTCAATCCGCCCTTCCTGTCTTACACCACACTCTCATCTTTACCTTAGAACTCACCCAATCCCATCTACACAGATGGATGTCGTAGCGCAAAGGCCAAAACTTCTTCCAACCAAATCCAATCGCTCGCTCAAGCCAAACTTAAGCTAACCAACCCACTCTCTACTCACACTCCAAATTTCAGCTCAATCCGCCCTTCCTGTCTTACACCACACTCTCATCTTTACCTTAGAACTCACCCAATCTCATCTACACAGGTGGATGTCGTAGCGCAAAGGCCAAAACTTCTTCCAACCAAATCCAATCGCTCGCTCAAGCCAAACTTAAGCTAACCAACCCACTCTCTACTCACACTCCAAATTTCAGCTCAATCCGCCCTTCCTGTCTTACACCACACTCTCATCTTTACCTTAGAACTCACCCAATCTCATCTACACAGGTGGATGTCGTAGCGCAAAGGCCAAAACTTCTTCCAACCAAATCCAATCGCTCGCTCAAGCCAAACTTAAGCTAACCAACCCACTCTCTACTCACACTCCAAATTTCAGCTCAATCCGCCCTTCCTGTCTTACACCACACTCTCATCTTTACCTTAGAACTCACCCAATCTCATCTACACAGGTGGATGTCGTAGCGCAAAGGCCAAAACTTCTTCCAACCAAATCCAATCGCTCGCTCAAGCCAAACTTAAGCTAACCACCCCACTCTCTACTCACACTCCAAATTTCAGCTCAATCCGCCCTTCCTGTCTTACACCACACTCTCATCTTTACCTTAGAACTCACCCAATCTCATCTACACAGATGGATGTCGTAGCGCAAAGGCCAAAACTTCTTCCAACCAAATCCAATCGCTCGCTCAAGCCAAACTTAAGCTAACCACCCCACTCTCTACTCACACTCCAAATTTCAGCTCAATCCGCCCTTCCTGTCTTACACCACACTCTCATCTTTACCTTAGAACTCACCCAATCTCATCTACACAGGTGGATGTCGTAGCGCAAAGGCCAAAACTTCTTCCAACCAAATCCAATCGCTCGCTCAAGCCAAACTTAAGCTAACCACCCCACTCTCTACTCACACTCCAAATTTCAGCTCAATCCGCCCTTCCTGTCTTACACCACACTCTCATCTTTACCTTAGAACTCACCCAATCTCATCTACACAGATGGATGTCGTAGCGCAAAGGCCAAAACTTCTTCCAACCAAATCCAATCGCTCGCTCAAGCCAAACTTAAGCTAACCAACCCACTCTCTACTCACACTCCAAATTTCAGCTCAATCCGCCCTTCCTGTCTTACACCACACTCTCATCTTTACCTTAGAACTCACCCAATCTCATCTACACAGATGGATGTCGTAGCGCAAAGGCCAAAACTTCTTCCAACCAAATCCAATCGCTCGCTCAAGCCAAACTTAAGCTAACCAACCCACTCTCTACTCACACTCCAAATTTCAGCTCAATCCGCCCTTCCTGTCTTACACCACACTCTCATCTTTACCTTAGAACTCACCCAATCTCATCTACACAGATGGATGTCGTAGCGCAAAGGCCAAAACTTCTTCCAACCAAATCCAATCGCTCGCTCAAGCCAAACTTAAGCTAACCACCCCACTCTCTACTCACACTCCAAATTTCAGCTCAATCCGCCCTTCCTGTCTTACACCACACTCTCATCTTTACCTTAGAACTCTCCCAATCTCATCTACACAGGTGGATGTCGTAGCGCAAAGGCCAAAACTTCTTCCAACCAAATCCAATCGCTCGCTCAAGCCAAACTTAAGCTAACCACCCCACTCTCTACTCACACTCCAAATTTCAGCTCAATCCGCCCTTCCTGTCTTACACCACACTCTCATCTTTACCTTAGAACTCACCCAATCTCATCTACACAGATGGATGTCGTAGCGCAAAGGCCAAAACTTCTTCCAACCAAATCCAATCGCTCGCTCAAGCCAAACTTAAGCTAACCACCCCACTCTCTACTCACACTCCAAATTTCAGCTCAATCCGCCCTTCCTGTCTTACACCACACTCTCATCTTTACCTTAGAACTCACCCAATCTCATCTACACAGATGGATGTCGTAGCGCAAAGGCCAAAACTTCTTCCAACCAAATCCAATCGCTCGCTCAAGCCAAACTTAAGCTAACCAACCCACTCTCTACTCACACTCCAAATTTCAGCTCAATCCGCCCTTCCTGTCTTACACCACACTCTCATCTTTACCTTAGAACTCACCCAATCTCATCTACACAGATGGATGTCGTAGCGCAAAGGCCAAAACTTCTTCCAACCAAATCCAATCGCTCGCTCAAGCCAAACTTAAGCTAACCAACCCACTCTCTACTCACACTCCAAATTTCAGCTCAATCCGCCCTTCCTGTCTTACACCACACTCTCATCTTTACCTTAGAACTCACCCAATCTCATCTACACAGATGGATGTCGTAGCGCAAAGGCCAAAACTTCTTCCAACCAAATCCAATCGCTCGCTCAAGCCAAACTTAAGCTAACCAACCCACTCTCTACTCACACTCCAAATTTCAGCTCAATCCGCCCTTCCTGTCTTACACCACACTCTCATCTTTACCTTAGAACTCACCCAATCCCATCTACACAGATGGATGTCGTAGCGCAAAGGCCAAAACTTCTTCCAACCAAATCCAATCGCTCGCTCAAGCCAAACTTAAGCTAACCAACCCACTCTCTACTCACACTCCAAATTTCAGCTCAATCCGCCCTTCCTGTCTTACACCACACTCTCATCTTTACCTTAGAACTCACCCAATCCCATCTACACAGATGGATGTCGTAGCGCAAAGGCCAAAACTTCTTCCAACCAAATCCAATCGCTCGCTCAAGCCAAACTTAAGCTAAAACCACCCCACTCTCTACTCACACTCCAAATTTCAGCTCAATCCGCCCTTCCTGTCTTACACCACACTCTCATCTTTACCTTAGAACTCACCCAATCTCATCTACACAGATGGATGTCGTAGCGCAAAGGCCAAAACTTCTTCCAACCAAATCCAATCGCTCGCTCAAGCCAAACTTAAGCTAACCAACCCACTCTCTACTCACACTCCAAATTTCAGCTCAATCCGCCCTTCCTGTCTTACACCACACTCTCATCTTTACCTTAGAACTCACCCAATCTCATCTACACAGATGGATGTCGTAGCGCAAAGGCCAAAACTTCTTCCAACCAAATCCAATCGCTCGCTCAAGCCAAACTTAAGCTAACCACCCCACTCTCTACTCACACTCCAAATTTCAGCTCAATCCGCCCTTCCTGTCTTACACCACACTCTCATCTTTACCTTAGAACTCACCCAATCTCATCTACACAGATGGATGTCGTAGCGCAAAGGCCAAAACTTCTTCCAACCAAATCCAATCGCTCGCTCAAGCCAAACTTAAGCTAACCAACCCACTCTCTACTCACACTCCAAATTTCAGCTCAATCCGCCCTTCCTGTCTTACACCACACTCTCATCTTTACCTTAGAACTCACCCAATCTCATCTACACAGGTGGATGTCGTAGCGCAAAGGCCAAAACTTCTTCCAACCAAATCCAATCGCTCGCTCAAGCCAAACTTAAGCTAACCAACCCACTCTCTACTCACACTCCAAATTTCAGCTCAATCCGCCCTTCCTGTCTTACACCACACTCTCATCTTTACCTTAGAACTCACCCAATTCCATCTACACAGGTGGATGTCGTAGCGCAAAGGCCAAAACTTCTTCCAACCAAATCCAATCGCTCGCTCAAGCCAAACTTAAGCTAACCACCCCACTCTCTACTCACACTCCAAATTTCAGCTCAATCCGCCCTTCCTGTCTTACACCACACTCTCATCTTTACCTTAGAACTCACCCAATCTCATCTACACAGATGGATGTCGTAGCGCAAAGGCCAAAACTTCTTCCAACCAAATCCAATCGCTCGCTCAAGCCAAACTTAAGCTAACCACCCCACTCTCTACTCACACTCCAAATTTCAGCTCAATCCGCCCTTCCTGTCTTACACCACACTCTCATCTTTACCTTAGAACTCACCCAATCTCATCTACACAGATGGATGTCGTAGCGCAAAGGCCAAAACTTCTTCCAACCAAATCCAATCGCTCGCTCAAGCCAAACTTAAGCTAACCAACCCACTCTCTACTCACACTCCAAATTTCAGCTCAATCCGCCCTTCCTGTCTTACACCACACTCTCATCTTTACCTTAGAACTCACCCAATCTCATCTACACAGGTGGATGTCGTAGCGCAAAGGCCAAAACTTCTTCCAACCAAATCCAATCGCTCGCTCAAGCCAAACTTAAGCTAACCAACCCACTCTCTACTCACACTCCAAATTTCAGCTCAATCCGCCCTTCCTGTCTTACACCACACTCTCATCTTTACCTTAGAACTCACCCAATCTCATCTACACAGGTGGATGTCGTAGCGCAAAGGCCAAAACTTCTTCCAACCAAATCCAATCGCTCGCTCAAGCCAAACTTAAGCTAACCACCCACTCTCTATTCACACTCCAAATTTCAGCTCAATCCGCCCTTCCTGTCTTACACCACACTCTCATCTTTACCTTAGAACTCACCCAATCTCATCTACACAGATGGATGTCGTAGCGCAAAGGCCAAAACTTCTTCCAACCAAATCCAATCGCTCGCTCAAGCCAAACTTAAGCTAACCACCCCACTCTCTACTCACACTCCAAATTTCAGCTCAATCCGCCCTTCCTGTCTTACACCACACTCTTATCTTTACCTTAGAACTCACCCAATCCCATCTACACAGATGGATGTCGTAGCGCAAAGGCCAAAACTTCTTCCAACCAAATCCAATCGCTCGCTCAAGCCAAACTTAAGCTAACCAACCCACTCTCTACTCACACTCCCAATTTCAGCTCAATCCGCCCTTCCTGTCTTACACCACACTCTCATCTTTACCTTAGAACTCACCCAATCTCATCTACACAGGTGGATGTCGTAGCGCAAAGGCCAAAACTTCTTCCAACCAAATCCAATCGCTCGCTCAAGCCAAACTTAAGCTAACCACCCCACTCTCTACTCACACTCCAAATTTCAGCTCAATCCGCCCTTCCTGTCTTACACCACACTCTCATCTTTACCTTAGAACTCACCCAATCTCATCTACACAGATGGATGTCGTAGCGCAAAGGCCAAAACTTCTTCCAACCAAATCCAATCGCTCGCTCAAGCCAAACTTAAGCTAACCAACCCCACTCTCTACTCACACTCCAAATTTCAGCTCAATCCGCCCTTCCTGTCTTACACCACACTCTCATCTTTACCTTAGAACTCACCCAATCTCATCTACACAGGTGGATGTCGTAGCGCAAAGGCCAAAACTTCTTCCAACCAAATCCAATCGCTCGCTCAAGCCAAACTTAAGCTAACCAACCCACTCTCTACTCACACTCCAAATTTCAGCTCAATCCGCCCTTCCTGTCTTACACCACACTCTCATCTTTACCTTAGAACTCACCCAATCTCATCTACACAGGTGGATGTCGTAGCGCAAAGGCCAAAACTTCTTCCAACCAAATCCAATCGCTCGCTCAAGCCAAACTTAAGCTAACCACCCCACTCTCTACTCACACTCCAAATTTCAGCTCAATCCGCCCTTCCTGTCTTACACCACACTCTCATCTTTACCTTAGAACTCACCCAATCCCATCTACACAGATGGATGTCGTAGCGCAAAGGCCAAAACTTCTTCCAACCAAATCCAATCGCTCGCTCAAGCCAAACTTAAGCTAACCAACCCACTCTCTACTCACACTCCAAATTTCAGCTCAATCCGCCCTTCCTGTCTTACACCACACTCTCATCTTTACCTTAGAAATCACCCAATCTCATCTACACAGATGGATGTCGTAGCGCAAAGGCCAAAACTTCTTCCAACCAAATCCAATCGCTCGCTCAAGCCAAACTTAAGCTAACCACCCCACTCTCTACTCACACTCCAAATTTCAGCTCAATCCGCCCTTCCTGTCTTACACCACACTCTCATCTTTACCTTAGAACTCACCCAATCTCATCTACACAGGTGGATGTCGTAGCGCAAAGGCCAAAACTTCTTCCAACCAAATCCAATCGCTCGCTCAAGCCAAACTTAAGCTAACCAACCCCACTCTCTACTCACACTCCAAATTTCAGCTCAATCCGCCCTTCCTGTCTTACACCACACTCTCATCTTTACCTTAGAACTCACCCAATCTCATCTACACAGATGGATGTCGTAGCGCAAAGGCCAAAACTTCTTCCAACCAAATCCAATCGCTCGCTCAAGCCAAACTTAAGCTAACCAACCCACTCTCTACTCACACTCCAAATTTCAGCTCAATCCGCCCTTCCTGTCTTACACCACACTCTCATCTTTACCTTAGAACTCACCCAATCTCATCTACACAGGTGGATGTCGTAGCGCAAAGGCCAAAACTTCTTCCAACCAAATCCAATCGCTCGCTCAAGCCAAACTTAAGCTAACCAACCCACTCTCTACTCACACTCCAAATTTCAGCTCAATCCGCCCTTCCTGTCTTACACCACACTCTCATCTTTACCTTAGAACTCACCCAATCTCATCTACACAGATGGATGTCGTAGCGCAAAGGCCAAAACTTCTTCCAACCAAATCCAATCGCTCGCTCAAGCCAAACTTAAGCTAACCAACCCACTCTCTACTCACACTCCAAATTTCAGCTCAATCCGCCCTTCCTGTCTTACACCACACTCTCATCTTTACCTTAGAACTCACCCAATCCCATCTACACAGATGGATGTCGTAGCGCAAAGGCCAAAACTTCTTCCAACCAAATCCAATCGCTCGCTCAAGCCAAACTTAAGCTAACCAACCCCACTCTCTACTCACACTCCAAATTTCAGCTCAATCCGCCCTTCCTGTCTTACACCACACTCTCATCTTTACCTTAGAACTCACCCAATCTCATCTACACAGGTGGATGTCGTAGCGCAAAGGCCAAAACTTCTTCCAACCAAATCCAATCGCTCGCTCAAGCCAAACTTAAGCTAACCACCCCACTCTCTACTCACACTCCAAATTTCAGCTCAATCCGCCCTTCCTGTCTTACACCACACTCTCATCTTTACCTTAGAACTCACCCAATCTCATCTACACAGGTGGATGTCGTAGCGCAAAGGCCAAAACTTCTTCCAACCAAATCCAATCGCTCGCTCAAGCCAAACTTAAGCTAACCAACCCACTCTCTACTCACACTCCAAATTTCAGCTCAATCCGCCCTTCCTGTCTTACACCACACTCTCATCTTTACCTTAGAACTCACCCAATCTCATCTACACAGATGGATGTCGTAGCGCAAAGGCCAAAACTTCTTCCAACCAAATCCAATCGCTCGCTCAAGCCAAAGTTAAGCTAACAACCCACTCTCTACTCACACTCCAAATTTCAGCTCAATCCGCCCTTCCTGTCTTACACCACACTCTCATCTTTACCTTAGAACTCACCCAATCTCATCTACACAGATGGATGTCGTAGCGCAAAGGCCAAAACTTCTTCCAACCAAATCCAATCGCTCGCTCAAGCCAAACTTAAGCTAACCAACCCACTCTCTACTCACACTCCAAATTTCAGCTCAATCCGCCCTTCCTGTCTTACACCACACTCTCATCTTTACCTTAGAACTCACCCAATCTCATCTACACAGATGGATGTCGTAGCGCAAAGGCCAAAACTTCTTCCAACCAAATCCAATCGCTCGCTCAAGCCAAACTTAAGCTAACCAACCCACTCTCTACTCACACTCCAAATTTCAGCTCAATCCGCCCTTCCTGTCTTACACCACACTCTCATCTTTACCTTAGAACTCACCCAATCTCATCTACACAGATGGATGTCGTAGCGCAAAGGCCAAAACTTCTTCCAACCAAATCCAATCGCTCGCTCAAGCCAAACTTAAGCTAAACACCCCACTCTCTACTCACACTCCAAATTTCAGCTCAATCCGCCCTTCCTGTCTTACACCACACTCTTATCTTTACCTTAGAACTCACCCAATCCCATCTACACAGATGGATGTCGTAGCGCAAAGGCCAAAACTTCTTCCAACCAAATCCAATCGCTCGCTCAAGCCAAACTTAAGCTAACCAACCCACTCTCTACTCACACTCCAAATTTCAGCTCAATCCGCCCTTCCTGTCTTACACCACACTCTCATCTTTACCTTAGAACTCACCCAATCTCATCTACACAGATGGATGTCGTAGCGCAAAGGCCAAAACTTCTTCCAACCAAATCCAATCGCTCGCTCAAGCCAAACTTAAGCTAACCAACCCCACTCTCTACTCACACTCCAAATTTCAGCTCAATCCGCCCTTCCTGTCTTACACCACACTCTCATCTTTACCTTAGAACTCTCCCAATCTCATCTACACAGGTGGATGTCGTAGCGCAAAGGCCAAAACTTCTTCCAACCAAATCCAATCGCTCGCTCAAGCCAAACTTAAGCTAACCAACCCACTCTCTACTCACACTCCAAATTTCAGCTCAATCCGCCCTTCCTGTCTTACACCACACTCTCATCTTTACCTTAGAACTCACCCAATCTCATCTACACAGATGGATGTCGTAGCGCAAAGGCCAAAACTTCTTCCAACCAAATCCAATCGCTCGCTCAAGCCAAACTTAAGCTAACCAACCCACTCTCTACTCACACTCCAAATTTCAGCTCAATCCGCCCTTCCTGTCTTACACCACACTCTCATCTTTACCTTAGAACTCACCCAATCCCATCTACACAGATGGATGTCGTAGCGCAAAGGCCAAAACTTCTTCCAACCAAATCCAATCGCTCGCTCAAGCCAAACTTAAGCTAACCAACCCACTCTCTACTCACACTCCAAATTTCAGCTCAATCCGCCCTTCCTGTCTTACACCACACTCTCATCTTTACCTTAGAACTCACCCAATCTCATCTACACAGATGGATGTCGTAGCGCAAAGGCCAAAACTTCTTCCAACCAAATCCAATCGCTCGCTCAAGCCAAACTTAAGCTAACCAACCCCACTCTCTACTCACACTCCAAATTTCAGCTCAATCCGCCCTTCCTGTCTTACACCACACTCTCATCTTTACCTTAGAACTCACCCAATCCCATCTACACAGATGGATGTCGTAGCGCAAAGGCCAAAACTTCTTCCAACCAAATCCAATCGCTCGCTCAAGCCAAACTTAAGCTAACCAACCCCACTCTCTACTCACACTCCAAATTTCAGCTCAATCCGCCCTTCCTGTCTTACACCACACTCTCATCTTTACCTTAGAACTCACCCAATCTCATCTACACAGGTGGATGTCGTAGCGCAAAGGCCAAAACTTCTTCCAACCAAATCCAATCGCTCGCTCAAGCCAAACTTAAGCTAACCAACCCACTCTCTACTCACACTCCAAATTTCAGCTCAATCCGCCCTTCCTGTCTTACACCACACTCTCATCTTTACCTTAGAACTCACCCAATCTCATCTACACAGGTGGATGTCGTAGCGCAAAGGCCAAAACTTCTTCCAACCAAATCCAATCGCTCGCTCAAGCCAAACTTAAGCTAACCAACCCACTCTCTACTCACACTCCAAATTTCAGCTCAATCCGCCCTTCCTGTCTTACACCACACTCTCATCTTTACCTTAGAACTCACCCAATCTCATCTACACAGATGGATGTCGTAGCGCAAAGGCCAAAACTTCTTCCAACCAAATCCAATCGCTCGCTCAAGCCAAACTTAAGCTAACCACCCCACTCTCTACTCACACTCCAAATTTCAGCTCAATCCGCCCTTCCTGTCTTACACCACACTCTCATCTTTACCTTAGAACTCACCCAATCTCATCTACACAGATGGATGTCGTAGCGCAAAGGCCAAAACTTCTTCCAACCAAATCCAATCGCTCGCTCAAGCCAAACTTAAGCTAACCACCCCACTCTCTACTCACACTCCAAATTTCAGCTCAATCCGCCCTTCCTGTCTTACACCACACTCTCATCTTTACCTTAGAACTCACCCAATCTCATCTACACAGATGGATGTCGTAGCGCAAAGGCCAAAACTTCTTCCAACCAAATCCAATCGCTCGCTCAAGCCAAACTTAAGCTAACCAACCCACTCTCTACTCACACTCCAAATTTCAGCTCAATCCGCCCTTCCTGTCTTACACCACACTCTCATCTTTACCTTAGAACTCACCCAATCTCATCTACACAGATGGATGTCGTAGCGCAAAGGCCAAAACTTCTTCCAACCAAATCCAATCGCTCGCTCAAGCCAAACTTAAGCTAACCACCCCACTCTCTACTCACACTCCAAATTTCAGCTCAATCCGCCCTTCCTGTCTTACACCACACTCTCATCTTTACCTTAGAACTCACCCAATCTCATCTACACAGATGGATGTCGTAGCGCAAAGGCCAAAACTTCTTCCAACCAAATCCAATCGCTCGCTCAAGCCAAACTTAAGCTAACCAACCCCACTCTCTACTCACACTCCAAATTTCAGCTCAATCCGCCCTTCCTGTCTTACACCACACTCTCATCTTTACCTTAGAACTCACCCAATCTCATCTACACAGGTGGATGTCGTAGCGCAAAGGCCAAAACTTCTTCCAACCAAATCCAATCGCTCGCTCAAGCCAAACTTAAGCTAACCACCCACTCTCTACTCACACTCCAAATTTCAGCTCAATCCGCCCTTCCTGTCTTACACCACACTCTCATCTTTACCTTAGAACTCACCCAATCTCATCTACACAGGTGGATGTCGTAGCGCAAAGGCCAAAACTTCTTCCAACCAAATCCAATCGCTCGCTCAAGCCAAACTTAAGCTAACCACCCCACTCTCTACTCACACTCCAAATTTCAGCTCAATCCGCCCTTCCTGTCTTACACCACACTCTCATCTTTACCTTAGAACTCACCCAATCTCATCTACACAGATGGATGTCGTAGCGCAAAGGCCAAAACTTCTTCCAACCAAATCCAATCGCTCGCTCAAGCCAAACTTAAGCTAACCAACCCACTCTCTACTCACACTCCAAATTTCAGCTCAATCCGCCCTTCCTGTCTTACACCACACTCTCATCTTTACCTTAGAACTCACCCAATCTCATCTACACAGATGGATGTCGTAGCGCAAAGGCCAAAACTTCTTCCAACCAAATCCAATCGCTCGCTCAAGCCAAACTTAAGCTAACCACCCCACTCTCTACTCACACTCCAAATTTCAGCTCAATCCGCCCTTCCTGTCTTACACCACACTCTCATCTTTACCTTAGAACTCACCCAATCTCATCTACACAGATGGATGTCGTAGCGCAAAGGCCAAAACTTCTTCCAACCAAATCCAATCGCTCGCTCAAGCCAAACTTAAGCTAACCAACCCACTCTCTACTCACACTCCAAATTTCAGCTCAATCCGCCCTTCCTGTCTTACACCACACTCTCATCTTTACCTTAGAACTCACCCAATCTCATCTACACAGGTGGATGTCGTAGCGCAAAGGCCAAAACTTCTTCCAACCAAATCCAATCGCTCGCTCAAGCCAAACTTAAGCTAACCAACCCACTCTCTACTCACACTCCAAATTTCAGCTCAATCCGCCCTTCCTGTCTTACACCACACTCTCATCTTTACCTTAGAACTCACCCAATCCCATCTACACAGATGGATGTCGTAGCGCAAAGGCCAAAACTTCTTCCAACCAAATCCAATCGCTCGCTCAAGCCAAACTTAAGCTAACCAACCCACTCTCTACTCACACTCCAAATTTCAGCTCAATCCGCCCTTCCTGTCTTACACCACACTCTCATCTTTACCTTAGAACTCACCCAATCCCATCTACACAGATGGATGTCGTAGCGCAAAGGCCAAAACTTCTTCCAACCAAATCCAATCGCTCGCTCAAGCCAAACTTAAGCTAACCAACCCACTCTCTACTCACACTCCAAATTTCAGCTCAATCCGCCCTTCCTGTCTTACACCACACTCTCATCTTTACCTTAGAACTCACCCAATCTCATCTACACAGGTGGATGTCGTAGCGCAAAGGCCAAAACTTCTTCCAACCAAATCCAATCGCTCGCTCAAGCCAAACTTAAGCTAACCAACCCACTCTCTACTCACACTCCAAATTTCAGCTCAATCCGCCCTTCCTGTCTTACACCACACTCTCATCTTTACCTTAGAACTCACCCAATCTCATCTACACAGGTGGATGTCGTAGCGCAAAGGCCAAAACTTCTTCCAACCAAATCCAATCGCTCGCTCAAGCCAAACTTAAGCTAACCAACCCCACTCTCTACTCACACTCCAAATTTCAGCTCAATCCGCCCTTCCTGTCTTACACCACACTCTCATCTTTACCTTAGAACTCACCCAATCTCATCTACACAGATGGATGTCGTAGCGCAAAGGCCAAAACTTCTTCCAACCAAATCCAATCGCTCGCTCAAGCCAAACTTAAGCTAACCACCCCACTCTCTACTCACACTCCAAATTTCAGCTCAATCCGCCCTTCCTGTCTTACACCACACTCTCATCTTTACCTTAGAACTCACCCAATCTCATCTACACAGATGGATGTCGTAGCGCAAAGGCCAAAACTTCTTCCAACCAAATCCAATCGCTCGCTCAAGCCAAACTTAAGCTAACCACCCCACTCTCTACTCACACTCCAAATTTCAGCTCAATCCGCCCTTCCTGTCTTACACCACACTCTCATCTTTACCTTAGAACTCACCCAATCTCATCTACACAGATGGATGTCGTAGCGCAAAGGCCAAAACTTCTTCCAACCAAATCCAATCGCTCGCTCAAGCCAAACTTAAGCTAACCACCCCACTCTCTACTCACACTCCAAATTTCAGCTCAATCCGCCCTTCCTGTCTTACACCACACTCTCATCTTTACCTTAGAACTCACCCAATCTCATCTACACAGGTGGATGTCGTAGCGCAAAGGCCAAAACTTCTTCCAACCAAATCCAATCGCTCGCTCAAGCCAAACTTAAGCTAACCAACCCACTCTCTACTCACACTCCAAATTTCAGCTCAATCCGCCCTTCCTGTCTTACACCACACTCTCATCTTTACCTTAGAACTCACCCAATCTCATCTACACAGGTGGATGTCGTAGCGCAAAGGCCAAAACTTCTTCCAACCAAATCCAATCGCTCGCTCAAGCCAAACTTAAGCTAACCAACCCACTCTCTACTCACACTCCAAATTTCAGCTCAATCCGCCCTTCCTGTCTTACACCACACTCTCATCTTTACCTTAGAACTCACCCAATCTCATCTACACAGATGGATGTCGTAGCGCAAAGGCCAAAACTTCTTCCAACCAAATCCAATCGCTCGCTCAAGCCAAACTTAAGCTAACCAACCCACTCTCTACTCACACTCCAAATTTCAGCTCAATCCGCCCTTCCTGTCTTACACCACACTCTCATCTTTACCTTAGAACTCACCCAATCTCATCTACACAGGTGGATGTCGTAGCGCAAAGGCCAAAACTTCTTCCAACCAAATCCAATCGCTCGCTCAAGCCAAACTTAAGCTAACCACCCCACTCTCTACTCACACTCCAAATTTCAGCTCAATCCGCCTTCCTGTCTTACACCACACTCTCATCTTTACCTTTGAACTCACCCAATCTCATCTACACAGATGGATGTCGTAGCGCAAAGGCCAAAACTTCTTCCAACCAAATCCAATCGCTCGCTCAAGCCAAACTTAAGCTAACCAACCCACTCTCTACTCACACTCCAAATTTCAGCTCAATCCGCCCTTCCTGTCTTACACCACACTCTCATCTTTACCTTAGAACTCACCCAATCTCATCTACACAGATGGATGTCGTAGCGCAAAGGCCAAAACTTCTTCCAACCAAATCCAATCGCTCGCTCAAGCCAAACTTAAGCTAACCAACCCACTCTCTACTCACACTCCAAATTTCAGCTCAATCCGCCCTTCCTGTCTTACACCACACTCTCATCTTTACCTTAGAACTCACCCAATCTCATCTACACAGGTGGATGTCGTAGCGCAAAGGCCAAAACTTCTTCCAACCAAATCCAATCGCTCGCTCAAGCCAAACTTAAGCTAACCAACCCACTCTCTACTCACACTCCAAATTTCAGCTCAATCCGCCCTTCCTGTCTTACACCACACTCTCATCTTTACCTTAGAACTCACCCAATCTCATCTACACAGATGGATGTCGTAGCGCAAAGGCCAAAACTTCTTCCAACCAAATCCAATCGCTCGCTCAAGCCAAACTTAAGCTAACCAACCCACTCTCTACTCACACTCCAAATTTCAGCTCAATCCGCCCTTCCTGTCTTACACCACACTCTCATCTTTACCTTAGAACTCACCCAATCTCATCTACACAGATGGATGTCGTAGCGCAAAGGCCAAAACTTCTTCCAACCAAATCCAATCGCTCGCTCAAGCCAAACTTAAGCTAACCACCCCACTCTCTACTCACACTCCAAATTTCAGCTCAATCCGCCCTTCCTGTCTTACACCACACTCTCATCTTTACCTTAGAACTCACCCAATCTCATCTACACAGATGGATGTCGTAGCGCAAAGGCCAAAACTTCTTCCAACCAAATCCAATCGCTCGCTCAAGCCAAACTTAAGCTAACCACCCCACTCTCTACTCACACTCCAAATTTCAGCTCAATCCGCCCTTCCTGTCTTACACCACACTCTCATCTTTACCTTAGAACTCTCCCAATCTCATCTACACAGGTGGATGTCGTAGCGCAAAGGCCAAAACTTCTTCCAACCAAATCCAATCGCTCGCTCAAGCCAAACTTAAGCTAACCAACCCACTCTCTACTCACACTCCAAATTTCAGCTCAATCCGCCCTTCCTGTCTTACACCACACTCTCATCTTTACCTTAGAACTCACCCAATCTCATCTACACAGGTGGATGTCGTAGCGCAAAGGCCAAAACTTCTTCCAACCAAATCCAATCGCTCGCTCAAGCCAAACTTAAGCTAACCAACCCACTCTCTACTCACACTCCAAATTTCAGCTCAATCCGCCCTTCCTGTCTTACACCACACTCTCATCTTTACCTTAGAACTCACCCAATCCCATCTACACAGATGGATGTCGTAGCGCAAAGGCCAAAACTTCTTCCAACCAAATCCAATCGCTCGCTCAAGCCAAACTTAAGCTAACCAACCCACTCTCTACTCACACTCCAAATTTCAGCTCAATCCGCCCTTCCTGTCTTACACCACACTCTCATCTTTACCTTAGAACTCACCCAATCCCATCTACACAGATGGATGTCGTAGCGCAAAGGCCAAAACTTCTTCCAACCAAATCCAATCGCTCGCTCAAGCCAAACTTAAGCTAACCAACCCACTCTCTACTCACACTCCAAATTTCAGCTCAATCCGCCCTTCCTGTCTTACACCACACTCTCATCTTTACCTTAGAACTCACCCAATCTCATCTACACAGATGGATGTCGTAGCGCAAAGGCCAAAACTTCTTCCAACCAAATCCAATCGCTCGCTCAAGCCAAACTTAAGCTAACCAACCCACTCTCTACTCACACTCCAAATTTCAGCTCAATCCGCCCTTCCTGTCTTACACCACACTCTCATCTTTACCTTAGAACTCACCCAATCTCATCTACACAGATGGATGTCGTAGCGCAAAGGCCAAAACTTCTTCCAACCAAATCCAATCGCTCGCTCAAGCCAAACTTAAGCTAACCAACCCACTCTCTACTCACACTCCAAATTTCAGCTCAATCCGCCCTTCCTGTCTTACACCACACTCTCATCTTTACCTTAGAACTCACCCAATCTCATCTACACAGTTGGATGTCGTAGCGCAAAGGCCAAAACTTCTTCCAACCAAATCCAATCGCTCGCTCAAGCCAAACTTAAGCTAACCAACCCACTCTCTACTCACACTCCAAATTTCAGCTCAATCCGCCCTTCCTGTCTTACACCACACTCTCATCTTTACCTTAGAACTCACCCAATCCCATCTACACAGATGGATGTCGTAGCGCAAAGGCCAAAACTTCTTCCAACCAAATCCAATCGCTCGCTCAAGCCAAACTTAAGCTAACCACCCCACTCTCTACTCACACTCCAAATTTCAGCTCAATCCGCCCTTCCTGTCTTACACCACACTCTCATCTTTACCTTAGAACTCTCCCAATCTCATCTACACAGGTGGATGTCGTAGCGCAAAGGCCAAAACTTCTTCCAACCAAATCCAATCGCTCGCTCAAGCCAAACTTAAGCTAACCAACCCACTCTCTACTCACACTCCAAATTTCAGCTCAATCCGCCCTTCCTGTCTTACACCACACTCTCATCTTTACCTTAGAACTCACCCAATCTCATCTACACAGATGGATGTCGTAGCGCAAAGGCCAAAACTTCTTCCAACCAAATCCAATCGCTCGCTCAAGCCAAACTTAAGCTAACCAACCCACTCTCTACTCACACTCCAAATTTCAGCTCAATCCGCCCTTCCTGTCTTACACCACACTCTCATCTTTACCTTAGAACTCACCCAATCTCATCTACACAGGTGGATGTCGTAGCGCAAAGGCCAAAACTTCTTCCAACCAAATCCAATCGCTCGCTCAAGCCAAACTTAAGCTAACCAACCCACTCTCTACTCACACTCCAAATTTCAGCTCAATCCGCCCTTCCTGTCTTACACCACACTCTCATCTTTACCTTAGAACTCACCCAATCTCATCTACACAGGTGGATGTCGTAGCGCAAAGGCCAAAACTTCTTCCAACCAAATCCAATCGCTCGCTCAAGCCAAACTTAAGCTAACCAACCCACTCTCTACTCACACTCCAAATTTCAGCTCAATCCGCCCTTCCTGTCTTACACCACACTCTCATCTTTACCTTAGAACTCACCCAATCTCATCTACACAGATGGATGTCGTAGCGCAAAGGCCAAAACTTCTTCCAACCAAATCCAATCGCTCGCTCAAGCCAAACTTAAGCTAACCAACCCACTCTCTACTCACACTCCAAATTTCAGCTCAATCCGCCCTTCCTGTCTTACACCACACTCTCATCTTTACCTTAGAACTCTCCCAATCTCATCTACACAGGTGGATGTCGTAGCGCAAAGGCCAAAACTTCTTCCAACCAAATCCAATCGCTCGCTCAAGCCAAACTTAAGCTAACCAACCCACTCTCTACTCACACTCCAAATTTCAGCTCAATCCGCCCTTCCTGTCTTACACCACACTCTCATCTTTACCTTAGAACTCACCCAATCTCATCTACACAGGTGGATGTCGTAGCGCAAAGGCCAAAACTTCTTCCAACCAAATCCAATCGCTCGCTCAAGCCAAACTTAAGCTAACCAACCCACTCTCTACTCACACTCCAAATTTCAGCTCAATCCGCCCTTCCTGTCTTACACCACACTCTCATCTTTACCTTAGAACTCACCCAATCTCATCTACACAGATGGATGTCGTAGCGCAAAGGCCAAAACTTCTTCCAACCAAATCCAATCGCTCGCTCAAGCCAAACTTAAGCTAACCAACCCACTCTCTACTCACACTCCAAATTTCAGCTCAATCCGCCCTTCCTGTCTTACACCACACTCTCATCTTTACCTTAGAACTCACCCAATCCCATCTACACAGATGGATGTCGTAGCGCAAAGGCCAAAACTTCTTCCAACCAAATCCAATCGCTCGCTCAAGCCAAACTTAAGCTAACCACCCACTCTCTACTCACACTCCAAATTTCAGCTCAATCCGCCCTTCCTGTCTTACACCACACTCTCATCTTTACCTTAGAACTCACCCAATCTCATCTACACAGATGGATGTCGTAGCGCAAAGGCCAAAACTTCTTCCAACCAAATCCAATCGCTCGCTCAAGCCAAACTTAAGCTAACCAACCCACTCTCTACTCACACTCCAAATTTCAGCTCAATCCGCCCTTCCTGTCTTACACCACACTCTCATCTTTACCTTAGAACTCACCCAATCCCATCTACACAGGTGGATGTCGTAGCGCAAAGGCCAAAACTTCTTCCAACCAAATCCAATCGCTCGCTCAAGCCAAACTTAAGCTAACCACCCACTCTCTACTCACACTCCAAATTTCAGCTCAATCCGCCCTTCCTGTCTTACACCACACTCTCATCTTTACCTTAGAACTCACCCAATCCCATCTACACAGATGGATGTCGTAGCGCAAAGGCCAAAACTTCTTCCAACCAAATCCAATCGCTCGCTCAAGCCAAACTTAAGCTAACCAACCCACTCTCTACTCACACTCCAAATTTCAGCTCAATCCGCCCTTCCTGTCTTACACCACACTCTCATCTTTACCTTAGAACTCACCCAATCTCATCTACACAGATGGATGTCGTAGCGCAAAGGCCAAAACTTCTTCCAACCAAATCCAATCGCTCGCTCAAGCCAAACTTAAGCTAACCACCCCACTCTCTACTCACACTCCAAATTTCAGCTCAATCCGCCCTTCCTGTCTTACACCACACTCTCATCTTTACCTTAGAACTCACCCAATCTCATCTACACAGGTGGATGTCGTAGCGCAAAGGCCAAAACTTCTTCCAACCAAATCCAATCGCTCGCTCAAGCCAAACTTAAGCTAACCAACCCACTCTCTACTCACACTCCAAATTTCAGCTCAATCCGCCCTTCCTGTCTTACACCACACTCTCATCTTTACCTTAGAACTCACCCAATCCCATCTACACAGATGGATGTCGTAGCGCAAAGGCCAAAACTTCTTCCAACCAAATCCAATCGCTCGCTCAAGCCAAACTTAAGCTAACCAACCCACTCTCTACTCACACTCCAAATTTCAGCTCAATCCGCCCTTCCTGTCTTACACCACACTCTCATCTTTACCTTAGAACTCACCCAATCTCATCTACACAGATGGATGTCGTAGCGCAAAGGCCAAAACTTCTTCCAACCAAATCCAATCGCTCGCTCAAGCCAAACTTAAGCTAACCAACCCACTCTCTACTCACACTCCAAATTTCAGCTCAATCCGCCCTTCCTGTCTTACACCACACTCTCATCTTTACCTTAGAACTCACCCAATCTCATCTACACAGATGGATGTCGTAGCGCAAAGGCCAAAACTTCTTCCAACCAAATCCAATCGCTCGCTCAAGCCAAACTTAAGCTAACCACCCCACTCTCTACTCACACTCCAAATTTCAGCTCAATCCGCCCTTCCTGTCTTACACCACACTCTCATCTTTACCTTAGAACTCACCCAATCTCATCTACACAGATGGATGTCGTAGCGCAAAGGCCAAAACTTCTTCCAACCAAATCCAATCGCTCGCTCAAGCCAAACTTAAGCTAACCAACCCACTCTCTACTCACACTCCAAATTTCAGCTCAATCCGCCCTTCCTGTCTTACACCACACTCTCATCTTTACCTTAGAACTCACCCAATCTCATCTACACAGATGGATGTCGTAGCGCAAAGGCCAAAACTTCTTCCAACCAAATCCAATCGCTCGCTCAAGCCAAACTTAAGCTAACCAACCCACTCTCTACTCACACTCCAAATTTCAGCTCAATCCGCCCTTCCTGTCTTACACCACACTCTCATCTTTACCTTAGAACTCACCCAATCTCATCTACACAGATGGATGTCGTAGCGCAAAGGCCAAAACTTCTTCCAACCAAATCCAATCGCTCGCTCAAGCCAAACTTAAGCTAACCACCCCACTCTCTACTCACACTCCAAATTTCAGCTCAATCCGCCCTTCCTGTCTTACACCACACTCTCATCTTTACCTTAGAACTCACCCAATCTCATCTACACAGATGGATGTCGTAGCGCAAAGGCCAAAACTTCTTCCAACCAAATCCAATCGCTCGCTCAAGCCAAACTTAAGCTAACCAACCCACTCTCTACTCACACTCCAAATTTCAGCTCAATCCGCCCTTCCTGTCTTACACCACACTCTCATCTTTACCTTAGAACTCACCCAATCTCATCTACACAGATGGATGTCGTAGCGCAAAGGCCAAAACTTCTTCCAACCAAATCCAATCGCTCGCTCAAGCCAAACTTAAGCTAACCAACCCACTCTCTACTCACACTCCAAATTTCAGCTCAATCCGCCCTTCCTGTCTTACACCACACTCTCATCTTTACCTTAGAACTCACCCAATCCATCTACACAGATGGATGTCGTAGCGCAAAGGCCAAAACTTCTTCCAACCAAATCCAATCGCTCGCTCAAGCCAAACTTAAGCTAACCAACCCACTCTCTACTCACACTCCAAATTTCAGCTCAATCCGCCCTTCCTGTCTTACACCACACTCTCATCTTTACCTTAGAACTCACCCAATCTCATCTACACAGGTGGATGTCGTAGCGCAAAGGCCAAAACTTCTTCCAACCAAATCCAATCGCTCGCTCAAGCCAAACTTAAGCTAACCAACCCACTCTCTACTCACACTCCAAATTTCAGCTCAATCCGCCCTTCCTGTCTTACACCACACTCTCATCTTTACCTTAGAACTCACCCAATCTCATCTACACAGATGGATGTCGTAGCGCAAAGGCCAAAACTTCTTCCAACCAAATCCAATCGCTCGCTCAAGCCAAACTTAAGCTAACCAACCCACTCTCTACTCACACTCCAAATTTCAGCTCAATCCGCCCTTCCTGTCTTACACCACACTCTCATCTTTACCTTAGAACTCACCCAATCTCATCTACACAGATGGATGTCGTAGCGCAAAGGCCAAAACTTCTTCCAACCAAATCCAATCGCTCGCTCAAGCCAAACTTAAGCTAACCAACCCACTCTCTACTCACACTCCAAATTTCAGCTCAATCCGCCCTTCCTGTCTTACACCACACTCTCATCTTTACCTTAGAACTCACCCAATCTCATCTACACAGATGGATGTCGTAGCGCAAAGGCCAAAACTTCTTCCAACCAAATCCAATCGCTCGCTCAAGCCAAACTTAAGCTAACCAACCCACTCTCTACTCACACTCCAAATTTCAGCTCAATCCGCCCTTCCTGTCTTACACCACACTCTCATCTTTACCTTAGAACTCACCCAATCCCATCTACACAGATGGATGTCGTAGCGCAAAGGCCAAAACTTCTTCCAACCAAATCCAATCGCTCGCTCAAGCCAAACTTAAGCTAACCACCCCACTCTCTACTCACACTCCAAATTTCAGCTCAATCCGCCCTTCCTGTCTTACACCACACTCTCATCTTTACCTTAGAACTCACCCAATCTCATCTACACAGATGGATGTCGTAGCGCAAAGGCCAAAACTTCTTCCAACCAAATCCAATCGCTCGCTCAAGCCAAACTTAAGCTAACCAACCCACTCTCTACTCACACTCCAAATTTCAGCTCAATCCGCCCTTCCTGTCTTACACCACACTCTCATCTTTACCTTAGAACTCACCCAATCCCATCTACACAGATGGATGTCGTAGCGCAAAGGCCAAAACTTCTTCCAACCAAATCCAATCGCTCGCTCAAGCCAAACTTAAGCTAACCACCCCACTCTCTACTCACACTCCAAATTTCAGCTCAATCCGCCCTTCCTGTCTTACACCACACTCTCATCTTTACCTTAGAACTCACCCAATCTCATCTACACAGATGGATGTCGTAGCGCAAAGGCCAAAACTTCTTCCAACCAAATCCAATCGCTCGCTCAAGCCAAACTTAAGCTAACCAACCCACTCTCTACTCACACTCCAAATTTCAGCTCAATCCGCCCTTCCTGTCTTACACCACACTCTCATCTTTACCTTAGAACTCACCCAATCTCATCTACACAGATGGATGTCGTAGCGCAAAGGCCAAAACTTCTTCCAACCAAATCCAATCGCTCGCTCAAGCCAAACTTAAGATAAAACCACCCCACTCTCTACTCACACTCCAAATTTCAGCTCAATCCGCCCTTCCTGTCTTACACCACACTCTCATCTTTACCTTAGAACTCACCCAATCTCATCTACACAGATGGATGTCGTAGCGCAAAGGCCAAAACTTCTTCCAACCAAATCCAATCGCTCGCTCAAGCCAAACTTAAGCTAACCAACCCACTCTCTACTCACACTCCAAATTTCAGCTCAATCCGCCCTTCCTGTCTTACACCACACTCTCATCTTTACCTTAGAACTCACCCAATCTCATCTACACAGATGGATGTCGTAGCGCAAAGGCCAAAACTTCTTCCAACCAAATCCAATCGCTCGCTCAAGCCAAACTTAAGCTAACCAACCCACTCTCTACTCACACTCCAAATTTCAGCTCAATCCGCCCTTCCTGTCTTACACCACACTCTCATCTTTACCTTAGAACTCACCCAATCTCATCTACACAGATGGATGTCGTAGCGCAAAGGCCAAAACTTCTTCCAACCAAATCCAATCGCTCGCTCAAGCCAAACTTAAGCTAACCAACCCACTCTCTACTCACACTCCAAATTTCAGCTCAATCCGCCCTTCCTGTCTTACACCACACTCTCATCTTTACCTTAGAACTCACCCAATCCCATCTACACAGATGGATGTCGTAGCGCAAAGGCCAAAACTTCTTCCAACCAAATCCAATCGCTCGCTCAAGCCAAACTTAAGCTAACCACCCCACTCTCTACTCACACTCCAAATTTCAGCTCAATCCGCCCTTCCTGTCTTACACCACACTCTCATCTTTACCTTAGAACTCACCCAATCTCATCTACACAGATGGATGTCGTAGCGCAAAGGCCAAAACTTCTTCCAACCAAATCCAATCGCTCGCTCAAGCCAAACTTAAGCTAACCAACCCACTCTCTACTCACACTCCAAATTTCAGCTCAATCCGCCCTTCCTGTCTTACACCACACTCTCATCTTTACCTTAGAACTCACCCAATCTCATCTACACAGATGGATGTCGTAGCGCAAAGGCCAAAACTTCTTCCAACCAAATCCAATCGCTCGCTCAAGCCAAACTTAAGCTAACCAACCCACTCTCTACTCACACTCCAAATTTCAGCTCAATCCGCCCTTCCTGTCTTACACCACACTCTCATCTTTACCTTAGAACTCACCCAATCTCATCTACACAGATGGATGTCGTAGCGCAAAGGCCAAAACTTCTTCCAACCAAATCCAATCGCTCGCTCAAGCCAAACTTAAGCTAACCAACCCACTCTCTACTCACACTCCAAATTTCAGCTCAATCCGCCCTTCCTGTCTTACACCACACTCTCATCTTTACCTTAGAACTCACCCAATCTCATCTACACAGATGGATGTCGTAGCGCAAAGGCCAAAACTTCTTCCAACCAAATCCAATCGCTCGCTCAAGCCAAACTTAAGCTAACCACCCCACTCTCTACTCACACTCCAAATTTCAGCTCAATCCGCCCTTCCTGTCTTACACCACACTCTCATCTTTACCTTAGAACTCACCCAATCCCATCTACACAGATGGATGTCGTAGCGCAAAGGCCAAAACTTCTTCCAACCAAATCCAATCGCTCGCTCAAGCCAAACTTAAGCTAACCAACCCACTCTCTACTCACACTCCAAATTTCAGCTCAATCCGCCCTTCCTGTCTTACACCACACTCTCATCTTTACCTTAGAACTCACCCAATCTCATCTACACAGATGGATGTCGTAGCGCAAAGGCCAAAACTTCTTCCAACCAAATCCAATCGCTCGCTCAAGCCAAACTTAAGCTAACCAACCCACTCTCTACTCACACTCCAAATTTCAGCTCAATCCGCCCTTCCTGTCTTACACCACACTCTCATCTTTACCTTAGAACTCACCCAATCTCATCTACACAGATGGATGTCGTAGCGCAAAGGCCAAAACTTCTTCCAACCAAATCCAATCGCTCGCTCAAGCCAAACTTAAGCTAACCAACCCACTCTCTACTCACACTCCAAATTTCAGCTCAATCCGCCCTTCCTGTCTTACACCACACTCTCATCTTTACCTTAGAACTCACCCAATCTCATCTACACAGATGGATGTCGTAGCGCAAAGGCCAAAACTTCTTCCAACCAAATCCAATCGCTCGCTCAAGCCAAACTTAAGCTAACCAACCCACTCTCTACTCACACTCCAAATTTCAGCTCAATCCGCCCTTCCTGTCTTACACCACACTCTCATCTTTACCTTAGAACTCACCCAATCCCATCTACACAGATGGATGTCGTAGCGCAAAGGCCAAAACTTCTTCCAACCAAATCCAATCGCTCGCTCAAGCCAAACTTAAGCTAACCACCCCACTCTCTACTCACACTCCAAATTTCAGCTCAATCCGCCCTTCCTGTCTTACACCACACTCTCATCTTTACCTTAGAACTCACCCAATCTCATCTACACAGATGGATGTCGTAGCGCAAAGGCCAAAACTTCTTCCAACCAAATCCAATCGCTCGCTCAAGCCAAACTTAAGCTAACCAACCCACTCTCTACTCACACTCCAAATTTCAGCTCAATCCGCCCTTCCTGTCTTACACCACACTCTCATCTTTACCTTAGAACTCACCCAATCCATCTACACAGATGGATGTAGTAGCGCAAAGGCCAAAACTTCTTCCAACCAAATCCAATCGCTCGCTCAAGCCAAACTTAAGCTAACCACCCCACTCTCTACTCACACTCCAAATTTCAGCTCAATCCGCCCTTCCTGTCTTACACCACACTCTCATCTTTACCTTAGAACTCACCCAATCTCATCTACACAGATGGATGTCGTAGCGCAAAGGCCAAAACTTCTTCCAACCAAATCCAATCGCTCGCTCAAGCCAAACTTAAGCTAACCAACCCACTCTCTACTCACACTCCAAATTTCAGCTCAATCCGCCCTTCCTGTCTTACACCACACTCTCATCTTTACCTTAGAACTCACCCAATCCCATCTACACAGATGGATGTCGTAGCGCAAAGGCCAAAACTTCTTCCAACCAAATCCAATCGCTCGCTCAAGCCAAACTTAAGCTAACCACCCCACTCTCTACTCACACTCCAAATTTCAGCTCAATCCGCCCTTCCTGTCTTACACCACACTCTCATCTTTACCTTAGAACTCACCCAATCTCATCTACACAGATGGATGTCGTAGCGCAAAGGCCAAAACTTCTTCCAACCAAATCCAATCGCTCGCTCAAGCCAAACTTAAGCTAACCAACCCACTCTCTACTCACACTCCAAATTTCAGCTCAATCCGCCCTTCCTGTCTTACACCACACTCTCATCTTTACCTTAGAACTCACCCAATCCCATCTACACAGATGGATGTCGTAGCGCAAAGGCCAAAACTTCTTCCAACCAAATCCAATCGCTCGCTCAAGCCAAACTTAAGCTAACCAACCCACTCTCTACTCACACTCCAAATTTCAGCTCAATCCGCCCTTCCTGTCTTACACCACACTCTCATCTTTACCTTAGAACTCACCCAATCTCATCTACACAGATGGATGTCGTAGCGCAAAGGCCAAAACTTCTTCCAACCAAATCCAATCGCTCGCTCAAGCCAAACTTAAGCTAACCAACCCACTCTCTACTCACACTCCAAATTTCAGCTCAATCCGCCCTTCCTGTCTTACACCACACTCTCATCTTTACCTTAGAACTCACCCAATCTCATCTACACAGATGGATGTCGTAGCGCAAAGGCCAAAACTTCTTCCAACCAAATCCAATCGCTCGCTCAAGCCAAACTTAAGCTAACCAACCCACTCTCTACTCACACTCCAAATTTCAGCTCAATCCGCCCTTCCTGTCTTACACCACACTCTCATCTTTACCTTAGAACTCACCCAATCTCATCTACACAGATGGATGTCGTAGCGCAAAGGCCAAAACTTCTTCCAACCAAATCCAATCGCTCGCTCAAGCCAAACTTAAGCTAACCACCCCACTCTCTACTCACACTCCAAATTTCAGCTCAATCCGCCCTTCCTGTCTTACACCACACTCTCATCTTTACCTTAGAACTCACCCAATCTCATCTACACAGATGGATGTCGTAGCGCAAAGGCCAAAACTTCTTCCAACCAAATCCAATCGCTCGCTCAAGCCAAACTTAAGCTAACCAACCCACTCTCTACTCACACTCCAAATTTCAGCTCAATCCGCCCTTCCTGTCTTACACCACACTCTCATCTTTACCTTAGAACTCACCCAATCCCATCTACACAGATGGATGTCGTAGCGCAAAGGCCAAAACTTCTTCCAACCAAATCCAATCGCTCGCTCAAGCCAAACTTAAGCTAACCAACCCACTCTCTACTCACACTCCAAATTTCAGCTCAATCCGCCCTTCCTGTCTTACACCACACTCTCATCTTTACCTTAGAACTCACCCAATCCCATCTACACAGATGGATGTCGTAGCGCAAAGGCCAAAACTTCTTCCAACCAAATCCAATCGCTCGCTCAAGCCAAACTTAAGCTAACCACCCACTCTCTACTCACACTCCAAATTTCAGCTCAATCCGCCCTTCCTGTCTTACACCACACTCTCATCTTTACCTTAGAACTCACCCAATCTCATCTACACAGATGGATGTCGTAGCGCAAAGGCCAAAACTTCTTCCAACCAAATCCAATCGCTCGCTCAAGCCAAACTTAAGCTAACCAACCCACTCTCTACTCACACTCCAAATTTCAGCTCAATCCGCCCTTCCTGTCTTACACCACACTCTCATCTTTACCTTAGAACTCACCCAATCCCATCTACACAGATGGATGTCGTAGCGCAAAGGCCAAAACTTCTTCCAACCAAATCCAATCGCTCGCTCAAGCCAAACTTAAGCTAACCACCCCACTCTCTACTCACACTCCAAATTTCAGCTCAATCCGCCCTTCCTGTCTTACACCACACTCTCATCTTTACCTTAGAACTCACCCAATCTCATCTACACAGATGGATGTCGTAGCGCAAAGGCCAAAACTTCTTCCAACCAAATCCAATCGCTCGCTCAAGCCAAACTTAAGCTAACCAACCCACTCTCTACTCACACTCCAAATTTCAGCTCAATCCGCCCTTCCTGTCTTACACCACACTCTCATCTTTACCTTAGAACTCACCCAATCTCATCTACACAGATGGATGTCGTAGCGCAAAGGCCAAAACTTCTTCCAACCAAATCCAATCGCTCGCTCAAGCCAAACTTAAGCTAACCACCCCACTCTCTACTCACACTCCAAATTTCAGCTCAATCCGCCCTTCCTGTCTTACACCACACTCTCATCTTTACCTTAGAACTCACCCAATCTCATCTACACAGATGGATGTCGTAGCGCAAAGGCCAAAACTTCTTCCAACCAAATCCAATCGCTCGCTCAAGCCAAACTTAAGCTAACCAACCCACTCTCTACTCACACTCCAAATTTCAGCTCAATCCGCCCTTCCTGTCTTACACCACACTCTCATCTTTACCTTAGAACTCACCCAATCTCATCTACACAGATGGATGTCGTAGCGCAAAGGCCAAAACTTCTTCCAACCAAATCCAATCGCTCGCTCAAGCCAAACTTAAGCTAACCAACCCACTCTCTACTCACACTCCAAATTTCAGCTCAATCCGCCCTTCCTGTCTTACACCACACTCTCATCTTTACCTTAGAACTCACCCAATCCCATCTACACAGATGGATGTCGTAGCGCAAAGGCCAAAACTTCTTCCAACCAAATCCAATCGCTCGCTCAAGCCAAACTTAAGCTAACCAACCCACTCTCTACTCACACTCCAAATTTCAGCTCAATCCGCCCTTCCTGTCTTACACCACACTCTCATCTTTACCTTAGAACTCACCCAATCTCATCTACACAGATGGATGTCGTAGCGCAAAGGCCAAAACTTCTTCCAACCAAATCCAATCGCTCGCTCAAGCCAAACTTAAGCTAACCAACCCACTCTCTACTCACACTCCAAATTTCAGCTCAATCCGCCCTTCCTGTCTTACACAACACTCTCATCTTTACCTTAGAACTCACCCAATCTCATCTACACAGATGGATGTCGTAGCGCAAAGGCCAAAACTTCTTCCAACCAAATCCAATCGCTCGCTCAAGCCAAACTTAAGCTAACCAACCCACTCTCTACTCACACTCCAAATTTCAGCTCAATCCGCCCTTCCTGTCTTACACCACACTCTCATCTTTACCTTAGAACTCACCCAATCTCATCTACACAGATGGATGTCGTAGCGCAAAGGCCAAAACTTCTTCCAACCAAATCCAATCGCTCGCTCAAGCCAAACTTAAGCTAACCAACCCACTCTCTACTCACACTCCAAATTTCAGCTCAATCCGCCCTTCCTGTCTTACACCACACTCTCATCTTTACCTTAGAACTCACCCAATCCCATCTACACAGATGGATGTCGTAGCGCAAAGGCCAAAACTTCTTCCAACCAAATCCAATCGCTCGCTCAAGCCAAACTTAAGCTAACCAACCCACTCTCTACTCACACTCCAAATTTCAGCTCAATCCGCCCTTCCTGTCTTACACCACACTCTCATCTTTACCTTAGAACTCACCCAATCTCATCTACACAGATGGATGTCGTAGCGCAAAGGCCAAAACTTCTTCCAACCAAATCCAATCGCTCGCTCAAGCCAAACTTAAGCTAACCAACCCACTCTCTACTCACACTCCAAATTTCAGCTCAATCCGCCCTTCCTGTCTTACACCACACTCTCATCTTTACCTTAGAACTCACCCAATCTCATCTACACAGATGGATGTCGTAGCGCAAAGGCCAAAACTTCTTCCAACCAAATCCAATCGCTCGCTCAAGCCAAACTTAAGCTAACCAACCCACTCTCTACTCACACTCCAAATTTCAGCTCAATCCGCCCTTCCTGTCTTACACCACACTCTCATCTTTACCTTAGAACTCACCCACTCCCATCTACACAGATGGATGTCGTAGCGCAAAGGCCAAAACTTCTTCCAACCAAATCCAATCGCTCGCTCAAGCCAAACTTAAGCTAACCAACCCACTCTCTACTCACACTCCAAATTTCAGCTCAATCCGCCCTTCCTGTCTTACACCACACTCTCATCTTTACCTTAGAACTCACCCAATCTCATCTACACAGATGGATGTCGTAGCGCAAAGGCCAAAACTTCTTCCAACCAAATCCAATCGCTCGCTCAAGCCAAACTTAAGCTAACCAACCCACTCTCTACTCACACTCCAAATTTCAGCTCAATCCGCCCTTCCTGTCTTACACCACACTCTCATCTTTACCTTAGAACTCACCCAATCCCATCTACACAGATGGATGTCGTAGCGCAAAGGCCAAAACTTCTTCCAACCAAATCCAATCGCTCGCTCAAGCCAAACTTAAGCTAACCAACCCACTCTCTACTCACACTCCAAATTTCAGCTCAATCCGCCCTTCCTGTCTTACACCACACTCTCATCTTTACCTTAGAACTCACCCAATCTCATCTACACAGATGGATGTCGTAGCGCAAAGGCCAAAACTTCTTCCAACCAAATCCAATCGCTCGCTCAAGCCAAACTTAAGCTAACCACCCCACTCTCTACTCACACTCCAAATTTCAGCTCAATCCGCCCTTCCTGTCTTACACCACACTCTCATCTTTACCTTAGAACTCACCCAATCTCATCTACACAGATGGATGTCGTAGCGCAAAGGCCAAAACTTCTTCCAACCAAATCCAATCGCTCGCTCAAGCCAAACTTAAGCTAACCAACCCACTCTCTACTCACACTCCAAATTTCAGCTCAATCCGCCCTTCCTGTCTTACACCACACTCTCATCTTTACCTTAGAACTCACCCAATCTCATCTACACAGATGGATGTCGTAGCGCAAAGGCCAAAACTTCTTCCAACCAAATCCAATCGCTCGCTCAAGCCAAACTTAAGCTAACCACCCCACTCTCTACTCACACTCCAAATTTCAGCTCAATCCGCCCTTCCTGTCTTACACCACACTCTCATCTTTACCTTAGAACTCACCCAATCTCATCTACACAGATGGATGTCGTAGCGCAAAGGCCAAAACTTCTTCCAACCAAATCCAATCGCTCGCTCAAGCCAAACTTAAGCTAACCACCCCACTCTCTACTCACACTCCAAATTTCAGCTCAATCCGCCCTTCCTGTCTTACACCACACTCTCATCTTTACCTTAGAACTCACCCAATCCCATCTACACAGATGGATGTCGTAGCGCAAAGGCCAAAACTTCTTCCAACCAAATCCAATCGCTCGCTCAAGCCAAACTTAAGCTAACCAACCCACTCTCTACTCACACTCCAAATTTCAGCTCAATCCGCCCTTCCTGTCTTACACCACACTCTCATCTTTACCTTAGAACTCACCCAATCTCATCTACACAGATGGATGTCGTAGCGCAAAGGCCAAAACTTCTTCCAACCAAATCCAATCGCTCGCTCAAGCCAAACTTAAGCTAACCAACCCACTCTCTACTCACACTCCAAATTTCAGCTCAATCCGCCCTTCCTGTCTTACACCACACTCTCATCTTTACCTTAGAACTCACCCAATCCCATCTACACAGATGGATGTCGTAGCGCAAAGGCCAAAACTTCTTCCAACCAAATCCAATCGCTCGCTCAAGCCAAACTTAAGCTAACCAACCCACTCTCTACTCACACTCCAAATTTCAGCTCAATCCGCCCTTCCTGTCTTACACCACACTCTCATCTTTACCTTAGAACTCACCCAATCTCATCTACACAGATGGATGTCGTAGCGCAAAGGCCAAAACTTCTTCCAACCAAATCCAATCGCTCGCTCAAGCCAAACTTAAGCTAACCAACCCACTCTCTACTCACACTCCAAATTTCAGCTCAATCCGCCCTTCCTGTCTTACACCACACTCTCATCTTTACCTTAGAACTCACCCAATCTCATCTACACAGATGGATGTCGTAGCGCAAAGGCCAAAACTTCTTCCAACCAAATCCAATCGCTCGCTCAAGCCAAACTTAAGCTAACCAACCCACTCTCTACTCACACTCCAAATTTCAGCTCAATCCGCCCTTCCTGTCTTACACCACACTCTCATCTTTACCTTAGAACTCACCCAATCTCATCTACACAGATGGATGTCGTAGCGCAAAGGCCAAAACTTCTTCCAACCAAATCCAATCGCTCGCTCAAGCCAAACTTAAGCTAACCAACCCACTCTCTACTCACACTCCAAATTTCAGCTCAATCCGCCCTTCCTGTCTTACACCACACTCTCATCTTTACCTTAGAACTCACCCAATCCCATCTACACAGATGGATGTCGTAGCGCAAAGGCCAAAACTTCTTCCAACCAAATCCAATCGCTCGCTCAAGCCAAACTTAAGCTAACCAACCCACTCTCTACTCACACTCCAAATTTCAGCTCAATCCGCCCTTCCTGTCTTACACCACACTCTCATCTTTACCTTAGAACTCACCCAATCTCATCTACACAGATGGATGTCGTAGCGCAAAGGCCAAAACTTCTTCCAACCAAATCCAATCGCTCGCTCAAGCCAAACTTAAGCTAACCAACCCACTCTCTACTCACACTCCAAATTTCAGCTCAATCCGCCCTTCCTGTCTTACACCACACTCTCATCTTTACCTTAGAACTCACCCAATCCCATCTACACAGATGGATGTCGTAGCGCAAAGGCCAAAACTTCTTCCAACCAAATCCAATCGCTCGCTCAAGCCAAACTTAAGCTAACCACCCCACTCTCTACTCACACTCCAAATTTCAGCTCAATCCGCCCTTCCTGTCTTACACCACACTCTCATCTTTACCTTAGAACTCACCCAATCTCATCTACACAGATGGATGTCGTAGCGCAAAGGCCAAAACTTCTTCCAACCAAATCCAATCGCTCGCTCAAGCCAAACTTAAGCTAACCAACCCACTCTCTACTCACACTCCAAATTTCAGCTCAATCCGCCCTTCCTGTCTTACACCACACTCTCATCTTTACCTTAGAACTCACCCAATCCCATCTACACAGATGGATGTCGTAGCGCAAAGGCCAAAACTTCTTCCAACCAAATCCAATCGCTCGCTCAAGCCAAACTTAAGCTAACCAACCCACTCTCTACTCACACTCCAAATTTCAGCTCAATCCGCCCTTCCTGTCTTACACCACACTCTCATCTTTACCTTAGAACTCACCCAATCTCATCTACACAGATGGATGTCGTAGCGCAAAGGCCAAAACTTCTTCCAACCAAATCCAATCGCTCGCTCAAGCCAAACTTAAGCTAACCAACCCACTCTCTACTCACACTCCAAATTTCAGCTCAATCCGCCCTTCCTGTCTTACACCACACTCTCATCTTTACCTTAGAACTCACCCAATCTCATCTACACAGATGGATGTCGTAGCGCAAAGGCCAAAACTTCTTCCAACCAAATCCAATCGCTCGCTCAAGCCAAACTTAAGCTAACCAACCCACTCTCTACTCACACTCCAAATTTCAGCTCAATCCGCCCTTCCTGTCTTACACCACACTCTCATCTTTACCTTAGAACTCACCCAATCCCATCTACACAGATGGATGTCGTAGCGCAAAGGCCAAAACTTCTTCCAACCAAATCCAATCGCTCGCTCAAGCCAAACTTAAGCTAACCAACCCACTCTCTACTCACACTCCAAATTTCAGCTCAATCCGCCCTTCCTGTCTTACACCACACTCTCATCTTTACCTTAGAACTCACCCAATCTCATCTACACAGATGGATGTCGTAGCGCAAAGGCCAAAACTTCTTCCAACCAAATCCAATCGCTCGCTCAAGCCAAACTTAAGCTAACCAACCCACTCTCTACTCACACTCCAAATTTCAGCTCAATCCGCCCTTCCTGTCTTACACCACACTCTCATCTTTACCTTAGAACTCACCCAATCTCATCTACACAGATGGATGTCGTAGCGCAAAGGCCAAAACTTCTTCCAACCAAATCCAATCGCTCGCTCAAGCCAAACTTAAGCTAACCAACCCACTCTCTACTCACACTCCAAATTTCAGCTCAATCCGCCCTTCCTGTCTTACACCACACTCTCATCTTTACCTTAGAACTCACCCAATCTCATCTACACAGATGGATGTCGTAGCGCAAAGGCCAAAACTTCTTCCAACCAAATCCAATCGCTCGCTCAAGCCAAACTTAAGCTAACCAACCCACTCTCTACTCACACTCCAAATTTCAGCTCAATCCGCCCTTCCTGTCTTACACCACACTCTCATCTTTACCTTAGAACTCACCCAATCTCATCTACACAGATGGATGTCGTAGCGCAAAGGCCAAAACTTCTTCCAACCAAATCCAATCGCTCGCTCAAGCCAAACTTAAGCTAACCAACCCACTCTCTACTCACACTCCAAATTTCAGCTCAATCCGCCCTTCCTGTCTTACACCACACTCTCATCTTTACCTTAGAACTCACCCAATCTCATCTACACAGATGGATGTCGTAGCGCAAAGGCCAAAACTTCTTCCAACCAAATCCAATCGCTCGCTCAAGCCAAACTTAAGCTAACCAACCCACTCTCTACTCACACTCCAAATTTCAGCTCAATCCGCCCTTCCTGTCTTACACCACACTCTCATCTTTACCTTAGAACTCACCCAATCTCATCTACACAGATGGATGTCGTAGCGCAAAGGCCAAAACTTCTTCCAACCAAATCCAATCGCTCGCTCAAGCCAAACTTAAGCTAACCAACCCACTCTCTACTCACACTCCAAATTTCAGCTCAATCCGCCCTTCCTGTCTTACACCACACTCTCATCTTTACCTTAGAACTCACCCAATCTCATCTACACAGATGGATGTCGTAGCGCAAAGGCCAAAACTTCTTCCAACCAAATCCAATCGCTCGCTCAAGCCAAACTTAAGCTAACCAACCCACTCTCTACTCACACTCCAAATTTCAGCTCAATCCGCCCTTCCTGTCTTACACCACACTCTCATCTTTACCTTAGAACTCACCCAATCCATCTACACAGATGGATGTCGTAGCGCAAAGGCCAAAACTTCTTCCAACCAAATCCAATCGCTCGCTCAAGCCAAACTTAAGCTAACCAACCCACTCTCTACTCACACTCCAAATTTCAGCTCAATCCGCCCTTCCTGTCTTACACCACACTCTCATCTTTACCTTAGAACTCACCCAATCTCATCTACACAGATGGATGTCGTAGCGCAAAGGCCAAAACTTCTTCCAACCAAATCCAATCGCTCGCTCAAGCCAAACTTAAGCTAACCAACCCACTCTCTACTCACACTCCAAATTTCAGCTCAATCCGCCCTTCCTGTCTTACACCACACTCTCATCTTTACCTTAGAACTCACCCAATCTCATCTACACAGATGGATGTCGTAGCGCAAAGGCCAAAACTTCTTCCAACCAAATCCAATCGCTCGCTCAAGCCAAACTTAAGCTAACCAACCCACTCTCTACTCACACTCCAAATTTCAGCTCAATCCGCCCTTCCTGTCTTACACCACACTCTCATCTTTACCTTAGAACTCACCCAATCTCATCTACACAGATGGATGTCGTAGCGCAAAGGCCAAAACTTCTTCCAACCAAATCCAATCGCTCGCTCAAGCCAAACTTAAGCTAACCAACCCACTCTCTACTCACACTCCAAATTTCAGCTCAATCCGCCCTTCCTGTCTTACACCACACTCTCATCTTTACCTTAGAACTCACCCAATCCCATCTACACAGATGGATGTCGTAGCGCAAAGGCCAAAACTTCTTCCAACCAAATCCAATCGCTCGCTCAAGCCAAACTTAAGCTAACCAACCCACTCTCTACTCACACTCCAAATTTCAGCTCAATCCGCCCTTCCTGTCTTACACCACACTCTCATCTTTACCTTAGAACTCACCCAATCTCATCTACACAGATGGATGTCGTAGCGCAAAGGCCAAAACTTCTTCCAACCAAATCCAATCGCTCGCTCAAGCCAAACTTAAGCTAACCAACCCACTCTCTACTCACACTCCAAATTTCAGCTCAATCCGCCCTTCCTGTCTTACACCACACTCTCATCTTTACCTTAGAACTCACCCAATCCCATCTACACAGATGGATGTCGTAGCGCAAAGGCCAAAACTTCTTCCAACCAAATCCAATCGCTCGCTCAAGCCAAACTTAAGCTAACCAACCCACTCTCTACTCACACTCCAAATTTCAGCTCAATCCGCCCTTCCTGTCTTACACCACACTCTCATCTTTACCTTAGAACTCACCCAATCTCATCTACACAGATGGATGTCGTAGCGCAAAGGCCAAAACTTCTTCCAACCAAATCCAATCGCTCGCTCAAGCCAAACTTAAGCTAACCAACCCACTCTCTACTCACACTCCAAATTTCAGCTCAATCCGCCCTTCCTGTCTTACACCACACTCTCATCTTTACCTTAGAACTCACCCAATCTCATCTACACAGATGGATGTCGTAGCGCAAAGGCCAAAACTTCTTCCAACCAAATCCAATCGCTCGCTCAAGCCAAACTTAAGCTAACCAACCCACTCTCTACTCACACTCCAAATTTCAGCTCAATCCGCCCTTCCTGTCTTACACCACACTCTCATCTTTACCTTAGAACTCACCCAATCTCATCTACACAGATGGATGTCGTAGCGCAAAGGCCAAAACTTCTTCCAACCAAATCCAATCGCTCGCTCAAGCCAAACTTAAGCTAACCAACCCACTCTCTACTCACACTCCAAATTTCAGCTCAATCCGCCCTTCCTGTCTTACACCACACTCTCATCTTTACCTTAGAACTCACCCAATCTCATCTACACAGATGGATGTCGTAGCGCAAAGGCCAAAACTTCTTCCAACCAAATCCAATCGCTCGCTCAAGCCAAACTTAAGCTAACCAACCCACTCTCTACTCACACTCCAAATTTCAGCTCAATCCGCCCTTCCTGTCTTACACCACACTCTCATCTTTACCTTAGAACTCACCCAATCCCATCTACACAGATGGATGTCGTAGCGCAAAGGCCAAAACTTCTTCCAACCAAATCCAATCGCTCGCTCAAGCCAAACTTAAGCTAACCAACCCACTCTCTACTCACACTCCAAATTTCAGCTCAATCCGCCCTTCCTGTCTTACACCACACTCTCATCTTTACCTTAGAACTCACCCAATCTCATCTACACAGATGGATGTCGTAGCGCAAAGGCCAAAACTTCTTCCAACCAAATCCAATCGCTCGCTCAAGCCAAACTTAAGCTAACCAACCCACTCTCTACTCACACTCCAAATTTCAGCTCAATCCGCCCTTCCTGTCTTACACCACACTCTCATCTTTACCTTAGAACTCACCCAATCTCATCTACACAGATGGATGTCGTAGCGCAAAGGCCAAAACTTCTTCCAACCAAATCCAATCGCTCGCTCAAGCCAAACTTAAGCTAACCAACCCACTCTCTACTCACACTCCAAATTTCAGCTCAATCCGCCCTTCCTGTCTTACACCACACTCTCATCTTTACCTTAGAACTCACCCAATCTCATCTACACAGATGGATGTCGTAGCGCAAAGGCCAAAACTTCTTCCAACCAAATCCAATCGCTCGCTCAAGCCAAACTTAAGCTAACCAACCCACTCTCTACTCACACTCCAAATTTCAGCTCAATCCGCCCTTCCTGTCTTACACCACACTCTCATCTTTACCTTAGAACTCACCCAATCCCATCTACACAGATGGATGTCGTAGCGCAAAGGCCAAAACTTCTTCCAACCAAATCCAATCGCTCGCTCAAGCCAAACTTAAGCTAACCACCCCACTCTCTACTCACACTCCAAATTTCAGCTCAATCCGCCCTTCCTGTCTTACACCACACTCTCATCTTTACCTTAGAACTCACCCAATCTCATCTACACAGATGGATGTCGTAGCGCAAAGGCCAAAACTTCTTCCAACCAAATCCAATCGCTCGCTCAAGCCAAACTTAAGCTAACCAACCCACTCTCTACTCACACTCCAAATTTCAGCTCAATCCGCCCTTCCTGTCTTACACCACACTCTCATCTTTACCTTAGAACTCACCCAATCTCATCTACACAGATGGATGTCGTAGCGCAAAGGCCAAAACTTCTTCCAACCAAATCCAATCGCTCGCTCAAGCCAAACTTAAGCTAACCAACCCACTCTCTACTCACACTCCAAATTTCAGCTCAATCCGCCCTTCCTGTCTTACACCACACTCTCATCTTTACCTTAGAACTCACCCAATCCCATCTACACAGATGGATGTCGTAGCGCAAAGGCCAAAACTTCTTCCAACCAAATCCAATCGCTCGCTCAAGCCAAACTTAAGCTAACCAACCCACTCTCTACTCACACTCCAAATTTCAGCTCAATCCGCCCTTCCTGTCTTACACCACACTCTCATCTTTACCTTAGAACTCACCCAATCTCATCTACACAGATGGATGTCGTAGCGCAAAGGCCAAAACTTCTTCCAACCAAATCCAATCGCTCGCTCAAGCCAAACTTAAGCTAACCAACCCACTCTCTACTCACACTCCAAATTTCAGCTCAATCCGCCCTTCCTGTCTTACACCACACTCTCATCTTTACCTTAGAACTCACCCAATCCCATCTACACAGATGGATGTCGTAGCGCAAAGGCCAAAACTTCTTCCAACCAAATCCAATCGCTCGCTCAAGCCAAACTTAAGCTAACCAACCCACTCTCTACTCACACTCCAAATTTCAGCTCAATCCGCCCTTCCTGTCTTACACCACACTCTCATCTTTACCTTAGAACTCACCCAATCCCATCTACACAGATGGATGTCGTAGCGCAAAGGCCAAAACTTCTTCCAACCAAATCCAATCGCTCGCTCAAGCCAAACTTAAGCTAACCAACCCACTCTCTACTCACACTCCAAATTTCAGCTCAATCCGCCCTTCCTGTCTTACACCACACTCTCATCTTTACCTTAGAACTCACCCAATCTCATCTACACAGATGGATGTCGTAGCGCAAAGGCCAAAACTTCTTCCAACCAAATCCAATCGCTCGCTCAAGCCAAACTTAAGCTAACCAACCCACTCTCTACTCACACTCCAAATTTCAGCTCAATCCGCCCTTCCTGTCTTACACCACACTCTCATCTTTACCTTAGAACTCACCCAATCTCATCTACACAGATGGATGTCGTAGCGCAAAGGCCAAAACTTCTTCCAACCAAATCCAATCGCTCGCTCAAGCCAAACTTAAGCTAACCAACCCACTCTCTACTCACACTCCAAATTTCAGCTCAATCCGCCCTTCCTGTCTTACACCACACTCTCATCTTTACCTTAGAACTCACCCAATCCCATCTACACAGATGGATGTCGTAGCGCAAAGGCCAAAACTTCTTCCAACCAAATCCAATCGCTCGCTCAAGCCAAACTTAAGCTAACCAACCCACTCTCTACTCACACTCCAAATTTCAGCTCAATCCGCCCTTCCTGTCTTACACCACACTCTCATCTTTACCTTAGAACTCACCCAATCTCATCTACACAGATGGATGTCGTAGCGCAAAGGCCAAAACTTCTTCCAACCAAATCCAATCGCTCGCTCAAGCCAAACTTAAGCTAACCAACCCACTCTCTACTCACACTCCAAATTTCAGCTCAATCCGCCCTTCCTGTCTTACACCACACTCTCATCTTTACCTTAGAACTCACCCAATCTCATCTACACAGATGGATGTCGTAGCGCAAAGGCCAAAACTTCTTCCAACCAAATCCAATCGCTCGCTCAAGCCAAACTTAAGCTAACCAACCCACTCTCTACTCACACTCCAAATTTCAGCTCAATCCGCCCTTCCTGTCTTACACCACACTCTCATCTTTACCTTAGAACTCACCCAATCTCATCTACACAGATGGATGTCGTAGCGCAAAGGCCAAAACTTCTTCCAACCAAATCCAATCGCTCGCTCAAGCCAAACTTAAGCTAACCAACCCACTCTCTACTCACACTCCAAATTTCAGCTCAATCCGCCCTTCCTGTCTTACACCACACTCTCATCTTTACCTTAGAACTCACCCAATCTCATCTACACAGATGGATGTCGTAGCGCAAAGGCCAAAACTTCTTCCAACCAAATCCAATCGCTCGCTCAAGCCAAACTTAAGCTAACCAACCCACTCTCTACTCACACTCCAAATTTCAGCTCAATCCGCCCTTCCTGTCTTACACCACACTCTCATCTTTACCTTAGAACTCACCCAATCCCATCTACACAGATGGATGTCGTAGCGCAAAGGCCAAAACTTCTTCCAACCAAATCCAATCGCTCGCTCAAGCCAAACTTAAGCTAACCAACCCACTCTCTACTCACACTCCAAATTTCAGCTCAATCCGCCCTTCCTGTCTTACACCACACTCTCATCTTTACCTTAGAACTCACCCAATCCATCTACACAGATGGATGTCGTAGCGCAAAGGCCAAAACTTCTTCCAACCAAATCCAATCGCTCGCTCAAGCCAAACTTAAGCTAACCAACCCACTCTCTACTCACACTCCAAATTTCAGCTCAATCCGCCCTTCCTGTCTTACACCACACTCTCATCTTTACCTTAGAACTCACCCAATCTCATCTACACAGATGGATGTCGTAGCGCAAAGGCCAAAACTTCTTCCAACCAAATCCAATCGCTCGCTCAAGCCAAACTTAAGCTAACCAACCCACTCTCTACTCACACTCCAAATTTCAGCTCAATCCGCCCTTCCTGTCTTACACCACACTCTCATCTTTACCTTAGAACTCACCCAATCCCATCTACACAGATGGATGTCGTAGCGCAAAGGCCAAAACTTCTTCCAACCAAATCCAATCGCTCGCTCAAGCCAAACTTAAGCTAACCACCCCACTCTCTACTCACACTCCAAATTTCAGCTCAATCCGCCCTTCCTGTCTTACACCACACTCTCATCTTTACCTTAGAACTCACCCAATCTCATCTACACAGATGGATGTCGTAGCGCAAAGGCCAAAACTTCTTCCAACCAAATCCAATCGCTCGCTCAAGCCAAACTTAAGCTAACCAACCCACTCTCTACTCACACTCCAAATTTCAGCTCAATCCGCCCTTCCTGTCTTACACCACACTCTCATCTTTACCTTAGAACTCACCCAATCTCATCTACACAGATGGATGTCGTAGCGCAAAGGCCAAAACTTCTTCCAACCAAATCCAATCGCTCGCTCAAGCCAAACTTAAGCTAACCAACCCACTCTCTACTCACACTCCAAATTTCAGCTCAATCCGCCCTTCCTGTCTTACACCACACTCTCATCTTTACCTTAGAACTCACCCAATCCCATCTACACAGATGGATGTCGTAGCGCAAAGGCCAAAACTTCTTCCAACCAAATCCAATCGCTCGCTCAAGCCAAACTTAAGCTAACCAACCCACTCTCTACTCACACTCCAAATTTCAGCTCAATCCGCCCTTCCTGTCTTACACCACACTCTCATCTTTACCTTAGAACTCACCCAATCTCATCTACACAGATGGATGTCGTAGCGCAAAGGCCAAAACTTCTTCCAACCAAATCCAATCGCTCGCTCAAGCCAAACTTAAGCTAACCAACCCACTCTCTACTCACACTCCAAATTTCAGCTCAATCCGCCCTTCCTGTCTTACACCACACTCTCATCTTTACCTTAGAACTCACCCAATCTCATCTACACAGATGGATGTCGTAGCGCAAAGGCCAAAACTTCTTCCAACCAAATCCAATCGCTCGCTCAAGCCAAACTTAAGCTAACCAACCCACTCTCTACTCACACTCCAAATTTCAGCTCAATCCGCCCTTCCTGTCTTACACCACACTCTCATCTTTACCTTAGAACTCACCCAATCCCATCTACACAGATGGATGTCGTAGCGCAAAGGCCAAAACTTCTTCCAACCAAATCCAATCGCTCGCTCAAGCCAAACTTAAGCTAACCAACCCACTCTCTACTCACACTCCAAATTTCAGCTCAATCCGCCCTTCCTGTCTTACACCACACTCTCATCTTTACCTTAGAACTCACCCAATCTCATCTACACAGATGGATGTCGTAGCGCAAAGGCCAAAACTTCTTCCAACCAAATCCAATCGCTCGCTCAAGCCAAACTTAAGCTAACCAACCCACTCTCTACTCACACTCCAAATTTCAGCTCAATCCGCCCTTCCTGTCTTACACCACACTCTCATCTTTACCTTAGAACTCACCCAATCCCATCTACACAGATGGATGTCGTAGCGCAAAGGCCAAAACTTCTTCCAACCAAATCCAATCGCTCGCTCAAGCCAAACTTAAGCTAACCAACCCACTCTCTACTCACACTCCAAATTTCAGCTCAATCCGCCCTTCCTGTCTTACACCACACTCTCATCTTTACCTTAGAACTCACCCAATCCCATCTACACAGATGGATGTCGTAGCGCAAAGGCCAAAACTTCTTCCAACCAAATCCAATCGCTCGCTCAAGCCAAACTTAAGCTAACCACCCCACTCTCTACTCACACTCCAAATTTCAGCTCAATCCGCCCTTCCTGTCTTACACCACACTCTCATCTTTACCTTAGAACTCACCCAATCTCATCTACACAGATGGATGTCGTAGCGCAAAGGCCAAAACTTCTTCCAACCAAATCCAATCGCTCGCTCAAGCCAAACTTAAGCTAACCAACCCACTCTCTACTCACACTCCAAATTTCAGCTCAATCCGCCCTTCCTGTCTTACACCACACTCTCATCTTTACCTTAGAACTCACCCAATCCCATCTACACAGATGGATGTCGTAGCGCAAAGGCCAAAACTTCTTCCAACCAAATCCAATCGCTCGCTCAAGCCAAACTTAAGCTAACCAACCCACTCTCTACTCACACTCCAAATTTCAGCTCAATCCGCCCTTCCTGTCTTACACCACACTCTCATCTTTACCTTAGAACTCACCCAATCCCATCTACACAGATGGATGTCGTAGCGCAAAGGCCAAAACTTCTTCCAACCAAATCCAATCGCTCGCTCAAGCCAAACTTAAGCTAACCAACCCACTCTCTACTCACACTCCAAATTTCAGCTCAATCCGCCCTTCCTGTCTTACACCACACTCTCATCTTTACCTTAGAACTCACCCAATCTCATCTACACAGATGGATGTCGTAGCGCAAAGGCCAAAACTTCTTCCAACCAAATCCAATCGCTCGCTCAAGCCAAACTTAAGCTAACCAACCCACTCTCTACTCACACTCCAAATTTCAGCTCAATCCGCCCTTCCTGTCTTACACCACACTCTCATCTTTACCTTAGAACTCACCCAATCTCATCTACACAGATGGATGTCGTAGCGCAAAGGCCAAAACTTCTTCCAACCAAATCCAATCGCTCGCTCAAGCCAAACTTAAGCTAACCAACCCACTCTCTACTCACACTCCAAATTTCAGCTCAATCCGCCCTTCCTGTCTTACACCACACTCTCATCTTTACCTTAGAACTCACCCAATCTCATCTACACAGATGGATGTCGTAGCGCAAAGGCCAAAACTTCTTCCAACCAAATCCAATCGCTCGCTCAAGCCAAACTTAAGCTAACCAACCCACTCTCTACTCACACTCCAAATTTCAGCTCAATCCGCCCTTCCTGTCTTACACCACACTCTCATCTTTACCTTAGAACTCACCCAATCCCATCTACACAGATGGATGTCGTAGCGCAAAGGCCAAAACTTCTTCCAACCAAATCCAATCGCTCGCTCAAGCCAAACTTAAGCTAACCAACCCACTCTCTACTCACACTCCAAATTTCAGCTCAATCCGCCCTTCCTGTCTTACACCACACTCTCATCTTTACCTTAGAACTCACCCAATCTCATCTACACAGATGGATGTCGTAGCGCAAAGGCCAAAACTTCTTCCAACCAAATCCAATCGCTCGCTCAAGCCAAACTTAAGCTAACCAACCCACTCTCTACTCACACTCCAAATTTCAGCTCAATCCGCCCTTCCTGTCTTACACCACACTCTCATCTTTACCTTAGAACTCACCCAATCTCATCTACACAGATGGATGTCGTAGCGCAAAGGCCAAAACTTCTTCCAACCAAATCCAATCGCTCGCTCAAGCCAAACTTAAGCTAACCAACCCACTCTCTACTCACACTCCAAATTTCAGCTCAATCCGCCCTTCCTGTCTTACACCACACTCTCATCTTTACCTTAGAACTCACCCAATCCCATCTACACAGATGGATGTCGTAGCGCAAAGGCCAAAACTTCTTCCAACCAAATCCAATCGCTCGCTCAAGCCAAACTTAAGCTAACCAACCCACTCTCTACTCACACTCCAAATTTCAGCTCAATCCGCCCTTCCTGTCTTACACCACACTCTCATCTTTACCTTAGAACTCACCCAATCTCATCTACACAGATGGATGTCGTAGCGCAAAGGCCAAAACTTCTTCCAACCAAATCCAATCGCTCGCTCAAGCCAAACTTAAGCTAACCAACCCACTCTCTACTCACACTCCAAATTTCAGCTCAATCCGCCCTTCCTGTCTTACACCACACTCTCATCTTTACCTTAGAACTCACCCAATCTCATCTACACAGATGGATGTCGTAGCGCAAAGGCCAAAACTTCTTCCAACCAAATCCAATCGCTCGCTCAAGCCAAACTTAAGCTAACCAACCCACTCTCTACTCACACTCCAAATTTCAGCTCAATCCGCCCTTCCTGTCTTACACCACACTCTCATCTTTACCTTAGAACTCACCCAATCTCATCTACACAGATGGATGTCGTAGCGCAAAGGCCAAAACTTCTTCCAACCAAATCCAATCGCTCGCTCAAGCCAAACTTAAGCTAACCAACCCACTCTCTACTCACACTCCAAATTTCAGCTCAATCCGCCCTTCCTGTCTTACACCACACTCTCATCTTTACCTTAGAACTCACCCAATCTCATCTACACAGATGGATGTCGTAGCGCAAAGGCCAAAACTTCTTCCAACCAAATCCAATCGCTCGCTCAAGCCAAACTTAAGCTAACCAACCCACTCTCTACTCACACTCCAAATTTCAGCTCAATCCGCCCTTCCTGTCTTACACCACACTCTCATCTTTACCTTAGAACTCACCCAATCTCATCTACACAGATGGATGTCGTAGCGCAAAGGCCAAAACTTCTTCCAACCAAATCCAATCGCTCGCTCAAGCCAAACTTAAGCTAACCAACCCACTCTCTACTCACACTCCAAATTTCAGCTCAATCCGCCCTTCCTGTCTTACACCACACTCTCATCTTTACCTTAGAACTCACCCAATCTCATCTACACAGATGGATGTCGTAGCGCAAAGGCCAAAACTTCTTCCAACCAAATCCAATCGCTCGCTCAAGCCAAACTTAAGCTAACCAACCCACTCTCTACTCACACTCCAAATTTCAGCTCAATCCGCCCTTCCTGTCTTACACCACACTCTCATCTTTACCTTAGAACTCACCCAATCCCATCTACACAGATGGATGTCGTAGCGCAAAGGCCAAAACTTCTTCCAACCAAATCCAATCGCTCGCTCAAGCCAAACTTAAGCTAACCAACCCACTCTCTACTCACACTCCAAATTTCAGCTCAATCCGCCCTTCCTGTCTTACACCACACTCTCATCTTTACCTTAGAACTCACCCAATCCCATCTACACAGATGGATGTCGTAGCGCAAAGGCCAAAACTTCTTCCAACCAAATCCAATCGCTCGCTCAAGCCAAACTTAAGCTAACCAACCCACTCTCTACTCACACTCCAAATTTCAGCTCAATCCGCCCTTCCTGTCTTACACCACACTCTCATCTTTACCTTAGAACTCACCCAATCTCATCTACACAGATGGATGTCGTAGCGCAAAGGCCAAAACTTCTTCCAACCAAATCCAATCGCTCGCTCAAGCCAAACTTAAGCTAACCAACCCACTCTCTACTCACACTCCAAATTTCAGCTCAATCCGCCCTTCCTGTCTTACACCACACTCTCATCTTTACCTTAGAACTCACCCAATCTCATCTACACAGATGGATGTCGTAGCGCAAAGGCCAAAACTTCTTCCAACCAAATCCAATCGCTCGCTCAAGCCAAACTTAAGCTAACCAACCCACTCTCTACTCACACTCCAAATTTCAGCTCAATCCGCCCTTCCTGTCTTACACCACACTCTCATCTTTACCTTAGAACTCACCCAATCCCATCTACACAGATGGATGTCGTAGCGCAAAGGCCAAAACTTCTTCCAACCAAATCCAATCGCTCGCTCAAGCCAAACTTAAGCTAACCAACCCACTCTCTACTCACACTCCAAATTTCAGCTCAATCCGCCCTTCCTGTCTTACACCACACTCTCATCTTTACCTTAGAACTCACCCAATCTCATCTACACAGATGGATGTCGTAGCGCAAAGGCCAAAACTTCTTCCAACCAAATCCAATCGCTCGCTCAAGCCAAACTTAAGCTAACCAACCCACTCTCTACTCACACTCCAAATTTCAGCTCAATCCGCCCTTCCTGTCTTACACCACACTCTCATCTTTACCTTAGAACTCACCCAATCTCATCTACACAGATGGATGTCGTAGCGCAAAGGCCAAAACTTCTTCCAACCAAATCCAATCGCTCGCTCAAGCCAAACTTAAGCTAACCAACCCACTCTCTACTCACACTCCAAATTTCAGCTCAATCCGCCCTTCCTGTCTTACACCACACTCTCATCTTTACCTTAGAACTCACCCAATCTCATCTACACAGATGGATGTCGTAGCGCAAAGGCCAAAACTTCTTCCAACCAAATCCAATCGCTCGCTCAAGCCAAACTTAAGCTAACCACCCCACTCTCTACTCACACTCCAAATTTCAGCTCAATCCGCCCTTCCTGTCTTACACCACACTCTCATCTTTACCTTAGAACTCACCCAATCTCATCTACACAGATGGATGTCGTAGCGCAAAGGCCAAAACTTCTTCCAACCAAATCCAATCGCTCGCTCAAGCCAAACTTAAGCTAACCAACCCACTCTCTACTCACACTCCAAATTTCAGCTCAATCCGCCCTTCCTGTCTTACACCACACTCTCATCTTTACCTTAGAACTCACCCAATCCCATCTACACAGATGGATGTCGTAGCGCAAAGGCCAAAACTTCTTCCAACCAAATCCAATCGCTCGCTCAAGCCAAACTTAAGCTAACCAACCCACTCTCTACTCACACTCCAAATTTCAGCTCAATCCGCCCTTCCTGTCTTACACCACACTCTCATCTTTACCTTAGAACTCACCCAATCCCATCTACACAGATGGATGTCGTAGCGCAAAGGCCAAAACTTCTTCCAACCAAATCCAATCGCTCGCTCAAGCCAAACTTAAGCTAACCAACCCACTCTCTACTCACACTCCAAATTTCAGCTCAATCCGCCCTTCCTGTCTTACACCACACTCTCATCTTTACCTTAGAACTCACCCAATCCCATCTACACAGATGGATGTCGTAGCGCAAAGGCCAAAACTTCTTCCAACCAAATCCAATCGCTCGCTCAAGCCAAACTTAAGCTAACCAACCCACTCTCTACTCACACTCCAAATTTCAGCTCAATCCGCCCTTCCTGTCTTACACCACACTCTCATCTTTACCTTAGAACTCACCCAATCTCATCTACACAGATGGATGTCGTAGCGCAAAGGCCAAAACTTCTTCCAACCAAATCCAATCGCTCGCTCAAGCCAAACTTAAGCTAACCAACCCACTCTCTACTCACACTCCAAATTTCAGCTCAATCCGCCCTTCCTGTCTTACACCACACTCTCATCTTTACCTTAGAACTCACCCAATCTCATCTACACAGATGGATGTCGTAGCGCAAAGGCCAAAACTTCTTCCAACCAAATCCAATCGCTCGCTCAAGCCAAACTTAAGCTAACCAACCCACTCTCTACTCACACTCCAAATTTCAGCTCAATCCGCCCTTCCTGTCTTACACCACACTCTCATCTTTACCTTAGAACTCACCCAATCCCATCTACACAGATGGATGTCGTAGCGCAAAGGCCAAAACTTCTTCCAACCAAATCCAATCGCTCGCTCAAGCCAAACTTAAGCTAACCACCCCACTCTCTACTCACACTCCAAATTTCAGCTCAATCCGCCCTTCCTGTCTTACACCACACTCTCATCTTTACCTTAGAACTCACCCAATCTCATCTACACAGATGGATGTCGTAGCGCAAAGGCCAAAACTTCTTCCAACCAAATCCAATCGCTCGCTCAAGCCAAACTTAAGCTAACCACCCCACTCTCTACTCACACTCCAAATTTCAGCTCAATCCGCCCTTCCTGTCTTACACCACACTCTCATCTTTACCTTAGAACTCACCCAATCCCATCTACACAGATGGATGTCGTAGCGCAAAGGCCAAAACTTCTTCCAACCAAATCCAATCGCTCGCTCAAGCCAAACTTAAGCTAACCAACCCACTCTCTACTCACACTCCAAATTTCAGCTCAATCCGCCCTTCCTGTCTTACACCACACTCTCATCTTTACCTTAGAACTCACCCAATCTCATCTACACAGATGGATGTCGTAGCGCAAAGGCCAAAACTTCTTCCAACCAAATCCAATCGCTCGCTCAAGCCAAACTTAAGCTAACCAACCCACTCTCTACTCACACTCCAAATTTCAGCTCAATCCGCCCTTCCTGTCTTACACCACACTCTCATCTTTACCTTAGAACTCACCCAATCTCATCTACACAGATGGATGTCGTAGCGCAAAGGCCAAAACTTCTTCCAACCAAATCCAATCGCTCGCTCAAGCCAAACTTAAGCTAACCAACCCACTCTCTACTCACACTCCAAATTTCAGCTCAATCCGCCCTTCCTGTCTTACACCACACTCTCATCTTTACCTTAGAACTCACCCAATCCATCTACACAGATGGATGTCGTAGCGCAAAGGCCAAAACTTCTTCCAACCAAATCCAATCGCTCGCTCAAGCCAAACTTAAGCTAACCAACCCACTCTCTACTCACACTCCAAATTTCAGCTCAATCCGCCCTTCCTGTCTTACACCACACTCTCATCTTTACCTTAGAACTCACCCAATCTCATCTACACAGATGGATGTCGTAGCGCAAAGGCCAAAACTTCTTCCAACCAAATCCAATCGCTCGCTCAAGCCAAACTTAAGCTAACCAACCCACTCTCTACTCACACTCCAAATTTCAGCTCAATCCGCCCTTCCTGTCTTACACCACACTCTCATCTTTACCTTAGAACTCACCCAATCTCATCTACACAGATGGATGTCGTAGCGCAAAGGCCAAAACTTCTTCCAACCAAATCCAATCGCTCGCTCAAGCCAAACTTAAGCTAACCAACCCACTCTCTACTCACACTCCAAATTTCAGCTCAATCCGCCCTTCCTGTCTTACACCACACTCTCATCTTTACCTTAGAACTCACCCAATCCCATCTACACAGATGGATGTCGTAGCGCAAAGGCCAAAACTTCTTCCAACCAAATCCAATCGCTCGCTCAAGCCAAACTTAAGCTAACCACCCCACTCTCTACTCACACTCCAAATTTCAGCTCAATCCGCCCTTCCTGTCTTACACCACACTCTCATCTTTACCTTAGAACTCACCCAATCTCATCTACACAGATGGATGTCGTAGCGCAAAGGCCAAAACTTCTTCCAACCAAATCCAATCGCTCGCTCAAGCCAAACTTAAGCTAAACACCCCACTCTCTACTCACACTCCAAATTTCAGCTCAATCCGCCCTTCCTGTCTTACACCACACTCTCATCTTTACCTTAGAACTCACCCAATCCCATCTACACAGATGGATGTCGTAGCGCAAAGGCCAAAACTTCTTCCAACCAAATCCAATCGCTCGCTCAAGCCAAACTTAAGCTAACCAACCCACTCTCTACTCACACTCCAAATTTCAGCTCAATCCGCCCTTCCTGTCTTACACCACACTCTCATCTTTACCTTAGAACTCACCCAATCTCATCTACACAGATGGATGTCGTAGCGCAAAGGCCAAAACTTCTTCCAACCAAATCCAATCGCTCGCTCAAGCCAAACTTAAGCTAACCAACCCACTCTCTACTCACACTCCAAATTTCAGCTCAATCCGCCCTTCCTGTCTTACACCACACTCTCATCTTTACCTTAGAACTCACCCAATCTCATCTACACAGATGGATGTCGTAGCGCAAAGGCCAAAACTTCTTCCAACCAAATCCAATCGCTCGCTCAAGCCAAACTTAAGCTAACCAACCCACTCTCTACTCACACTCCAAATTTCAGCTCAATCCGCCCTTCCTGTCTTACACCACACTCTCATCTTTACCTTAGAACTCACCCAATCCCATCTACACAGATGGATGTCGTAGCGTAAAGGCCAAAACTTCTTCCAACCAAATCCAATCGCTCGCTCAAGCCAAACTTAAGCTAACCACCCCACTCTCTACTCACGCGCCAAATTTCAGCTCAATCCGCCCTTCCTGTCTTACACCACACTCTCATCTTTACCTTAGAACTCTCCCAATCTCATCTACACAGATGGATGTCGTAGCGCAAAGGCCAAAACTTCTTCCAACCAAATCCAATCGCTCGCTCAAGCCAAACTTAAGCTAACCAACCCACTCTCTACTCACACTCCAAATTTCAGCTCAATCCGCCCTTCCTGTCTTACACCACACTCTCATCTTTACCTTAGAACTCACCCAATCCCATCTACACAGATGGATGTCGTAGCGCAAAGGCCAAAACTTCTTCCAACCAAATCCAATCGCTCGCTCAAGCCAAACTTAAGCTAACCAACCCACTCTCTACTCACACTCCAAATTTCAGCTCAATCCGCCCTTCCTGTCTTACACCACACTCTCATCTTTACCTTAGAACTCACCCAATCCCATCTACACAGATGGATGTCGTAGCGCAAAGGCCAAAACTTCTTCCAACCAAATCCAATCGCTCGCTCAAGCCAAACTTAAGCTAACCAACCCACTCTCTACTCACACTCCAAATTTCAGCTCAATCCGCCCTTCCTGTCTTACACCACACTCTCATCTTTACCTTAGAACTCACCCAATCCCATCTACACAGATGGATGTCGTAGCGCAAAGGCCAAAACTTCTTCCAACCAAATCCAATCGCTCGCTCAAGCCAAACTTAAGCTAACCAACCCACTCTCTACTCACACTCCAAATTTCAGCTCAATCCGCCCTTCCTGTCTTACACCACACTCTCATCTTTACCTTAGAACTCACCCAATCCCATCTACACAGATGGATGTCGTAGCGCAAAGGCCAAAACTTCTTCCAACCAAATCCAATCGCTCGCTCAAGCCAAACTTAAGCTAACCACCCCACTCTCTACTCACACTCCAAATTTCAGCTCAATCCGCCCTTCCTGTCTTACACCACACTCTCATCTTTACCTTAGAACTCACCCAATCTCATCTACACAGATGGATGTCGTAGCGCAAAGGCCAAAACTTCTTCCAACCAAATCCAATCGCTCGCTCAAGCCAAACTTAAGCTAACCAACCCACTCTCTACTCACACTCCAAATTTCAGCTCAATCCGCCCTTCCTGTCTTACACCACACTCTCATCTTTACCTTAGAACTCACCCAATCTCATCTACACAGATGGATGTCGTAGCGCAAAGGCCAAAACTTCTTCCAACCAAATCCAATCGCTCGCTCAAGCCAAACTTAAGCTAACCAACCCACTCTCTACTCACACTCCAAATTTCAGCTCAATCCGCCCTTCCTGTCTTACACCACACTCTCATCTTTACCTTAGAACTCACCCAATCTCATCTACACAGATGGATGTCGTAGCGCAAAGGCCAAAACTTCTTCCAACCAAATCCAATCGCTCGCTCAAGCCAAACTTAAGCTAACCAACCCACTCTCTACTCACACTCCAAATTTCAGCTCAATCCGCCCTTCCTGTCTTACACCACACTCTCATCTTTACCTTAGAACTCACCCAATCCCATCTACACAGATGGATGTCGTAGCGCAAAGGCCAAAACTTCTTCCAACCAAATCCAATCGCTCGCTCAAGCCATACTTATGCTTAACTACCCACTCTCTACTCACACTCCAAATTTCAGCTCAATCCGCCCTTCCTGTCTTACACCACACTCTCATCTTTACCTTAGAACTCACCCAATCCATCTACACAGATGGATGTCGTAGCGCAAAGGCCAAAACTTCTTCCAACCAAATCCAATCGCTCGCTCAAGCCAACTTAAGCTAACCAACCCACTCTCTACTCACACTCCAAATTTCAGCTCAATCCGGCCTTCCTGTCTTACACCACACTCTCATCTTTACCTTAGAACTCACCCAATCTCATCTACACAGATGGATGTCGTAGCGCAAAGGCCAAAACTTCTTCCAACCAAATCCAATCGCTCGCTCAAGCCAAACTTAAGCTAACCAACCCACTCTCTACTCACACTCCAAATTTCAGCTCAATCCGCCCTTCCTGTCTTACACCACACTCTCATCTTTACCTTAGAACTCACCCAATCCATCTACACAGATGGATGTCGTAGCGCAAAGGCCAAAACTTCTTCCAACCAAATCCAATCGCTCGCTCAAGCCAAACTTAAGCTAACCAACCCACTCTCTACTCACACTCCAAATTTCAGCTCAATCCGCCCTTCCTGTCTTACACCACACTCTCATCTTTACCTTAGAACTCACCCAATCTCATCTACACAGATGGATGTCGTAGCGCAAAGGCCAAAACTTCTTCCAACCAAATCCAATCGCTCGCTCAAGCCAAACTTAAGCTAACCAACCCACTCTCTACTCACACTCCAAATTTCAGCTCAATCCGCCCTTCCTGTCTTACACCACACTCTCATCTTTACCTTAGAACTCACCCAATCTCATCTACACAGATGGATGTCGTAGCGCAAAGGCCAAAACTTCTTCCAACCAAATCCAATCGCTCGCTCAAGCCAAACTTAAGCTAACCAACCCACTCTCTACTCACACTCCAAATTTCAGCTCAATCCGTCCTTCCTGTCTTACACCACACTCTCATCTTTACCTTAGAACTCACCCAATCCCATCTACACAGATGGATGTCGTAGCGCAAAGGCCAAAACTTCTTCCAACCAAATCCAATCGCTCGCTCAAGCCAAACTTAAGCTAACCAACCCACTCTCTACTCACACTCCAAATTTCAGCTCAATCCGCCCTTCCTGTCTTACACCACACTCTCATCTTTACCTTAGAACTCACCCAATCCCATCTACACAGATGGATGTCGTAGCGCAAAGGCCAAAACTTCTTCCAACCAAATCCAATCGCTCGCTCAAGCCAAACTTAAGCTAACCAACCCACTCTCTACTCACACTCCAAATTTCAGCTCAATCCGTCCTTCCTGTCTTACACCACACTCTCATCTTTACCTTAGAACTCACCCAATCTCATCTACACAGATGGATGTCGTAGCGCAAAGGCCAAAACTTCTTCCAACCAAATCCAATCGCTCGCTCAAGCCAAACTTAAGCTAACCAACCCACTCTCTACTCACACTCCAAATTTCAGCTCAATCCGCCCTTCCTGTCTTACACCACACTCTCATCTTTACCTTAGAACTCACCCAATCCCATCTACACAGATGGATGTCGTAGCGCAAAGGCCAAAACTTCTTCCAACCAAATCCAATCGCTCGCTCAAGCCAAACTTAAGCTAACCACCCCACTCTCTACTCACACTCCAAATTTCAGCTCAATCCGCCCTTCCTGTCTTACACCACACTCTCATCTTTACCTTAGAACTCACCCAATCCATCTACACAGATGGATGTCGTAGCGCAAAGGCCAAAACTTCTTCCAACCAAATCCAATCGCTCGCTCAAGCCAAACTTAAGCTAACCAACCCACTCTCTACTCACACTCCAAATTTCAGCTCAATCCGCCCTTCCTGTCTTACACCACACTCTCATCTTTACCTTAGAACTCACCCAATCTCATCTACACAGATGGATGTCGTAGCGCAAAGGCCAAAACTTCTTCCAACCAAATCCAATCGCTCGCTCAAGCCAAACTTAAGCTAACCAACCCACTCTCTACTCACACTCCAAATTTCAGCTCAATCCGCCCTTCCTGTCTTACACCACACTCTCATCTTTACCTTAGAACTCACCCAATCTCATCTACACAGATGGATGTCGTAGCGCAAAGGCCAAAACTTCTTCCAACCAAATCCAATCGCTCGCTCAAGCCAAACTTAAGCTAACCAACCCACTCTCTACTCACACTCCAAATTTCAGCTCAATCCGCCCTTCCTGTCTTACACCACACTCTCATCTTTACCTTAGAACTCACCCAATCCCATCTACACAGATGGATGTCGTAGCGCAAAGGCCAAAACTTCTTCCAACCAAATCCAATCGCTCGCTCAAGCCAAACTTAAGCTAACCCACTCTCTACTCACACTCCAAATTTCAGCTCAATCCGCCCTTCCTGTCTTACACCACACTCTCATCTTTACCTTAGAACTCACCCAATCCCATCTACACAGATGGATGTCGTAGCGCAAAGGCCAAAACTTCTTCCAACCAAATCCAATCGCTCGCTCAAGCCAAACTTAAGCTAACCAACCCACTCTCTACTCACACTCCAAATTTCAGCTCAATCCGCCCTTCCTGTCTTACACCACACTCTCATCTTTACCTTAGAACTCACCCAATCCCATCTACACAGATGGATGTCGTAGCGCAAAGGCCAAAACTTCTTCCAACCAAATCCAATCGCTCGCTCAAGCCAAACTTAAGCTAACCAACCCACTCTCTACTCACACTCCAAATTTCAGCTCAATCCGCCCTTCCTGTCTTACACCACACTCTCATCTTTACCTTAGAACTCACCCAATCTCATCTACACAGATGGATGTCGTAGCGCAAAGGCCAAAACTTCTTCCAACCAAATCCAATCGCTCGCTCAAGCCAAACTTAAGCTAACCAACCCACTCTCTACTCACACTCCAAATTTCAGCTCAATCCGCCCTTCCTGTCTTACACCACACTCTCATCTTTACCTTAGAACTCACCCAATCCCATCTACACAGATGGATGTCGTAGCGCAAAGGCCAAAACTTCTTCCAACCAAATCCAATCGCTCGCTCAAGCCAAACTTAAGCTAACCAACCCACTCTCTACTCACACTCCAAATTTCAGCTCAATCCGCCCTTCCTGTCTTACACCACACTCTCATCTTTACCTTAGAACTCACCCAATCCCATCTACACAGATGGATGTCGTAGCGCAAAGGCCAAAACTTCTTCCAACCAAATCCAATCGCTCGCTCAAGCCAAACTTAAGCTAACCAACCCACTCTCTACTCACACTCCAAATTTCAGCTCAATCCGCCCTTCCTGTCTTACACCACACTCTCATCTTTACCTTAGAACTCACCCAATCTCATCTACACAGATGGATGTCGTAGCGCAAAGGCCAAAACTTCTTCCAACCAAATCCAATCGCTCGCTCAAGCCAAACTTAAGCTAACCAACCCACTCTCTACTCACACTCCAAATTTCAGCTCAATCCGCCCTTCCTGTCTTACACCACACTCTCATCTTTACCTTAGAACTCACCCAATCTCATCTACACAGATGGATGTCGTAGCGCAAAGGCCAAAACTTCTTCCAACCAAATCCAATCGCTCGCTCAAGCCAAACTTAAGCTAACCAACCCACTCTCTACTCACACTCCAAATTTCAGCTCAATCCGCCCTTCCTGTCTTACACCACACTCTCATCTTTACCTTAGAACTCACCCAATCCCATCTACACAGATGGATGTCGTAGCGCAAAGGCCAAAACTTCTTCCAACCAAATCCAATCGCTCGCTCAAGCCAAACTTAAGCTAACCAACCCACTCTCTACTCACACTCCAAATTTCAGCTCAATCCGCCCTTCCTGTCTTACACCACACTCTCATCTTTACCTTAGAACTCACCCAATCCCATCTACACAGATGGATGTCGTAGCGCAAAGGCCAAAACTTCTTCCAACCAAATCCAATCGCTCGCTCAAGCCAAACTTAAGCTAACCAACCCACTCTCTACTCACACTCCAAATTTCAGCTCAATCCGCCCTTCCTGTCTTACACCACACTCTCATCTTTACCTTAGAACTCACCCAATCTCATCTACACAGATGGATGTCGTAGCGCAAAGGCCAAAACTTCTTCCAACCAAATCCAATCGCTCGCTCAAGCCAAACTTAAGCTAACCACCCCACTCTCTACTCACACTCCAAATTTCAGCTCAATCCGCCCTTCCTGTCTTACACCACACTCTCATCTTTACCTTAGAACTCACCCAATCCCATCTACACAGATGGATGTCGTAGCGCAAAGGCCAAAACTTCTTCCAACCAAATCCAATCGCTCGCTCAAGCCAAACTTAAGCTAACCACCCCACTCTCTACTCACACTCCAAATTTCAGCTCAATCCGCCCTTCCTGTCTTACACCACACTCTCATCTTTACCTTAGAACTCACCCAATCCCATCTACACAGATGGATGTCGTAGCGCAAAGGCCAAAACTTCTTCCAACCAAATCCAATCGCTCGCTCAAGCCAAACTTAAGCTAACCACCCCACTCTCTACTCACACTCCAAATTTCAGCTCAATCCGCCCTTCCTGTCTTACACCACACTCTCATCTTTACCTTAGAACTCACCCAATCTCATCTACACAGATGGATGTCGTAGCGCAAAGGCCAAAACTTCTTCCAACCAAATCCAATCGCTCGCTCAAGCCAAACTTAAGCTAACCAACCCACTCTCTACTCACACTCCAAATTTCAGCTCAATCCGCCCTTCCTGTCTTACACCACACTCTCATCTTTACCTTAGAACTCACCCAATCCCATCTACACAGATGGATGTCGTAGCGCAAAGGCCAAAACTTCTTCCAACCAAATCCAATCGCTCGCTCAAGCCAAACTTAAGCTAACCAACCCACTCTCTACTCACACTCCAAATTTCAGCTCAATCCGCCCTTCCTGTCTTACACCACACTCTCATCTTTACCTTAGAACTCACCCAATCTCATCTACACAGATGGATGTCGTAGCGCAAAGGCCAAAACTTCTTCCAACCAAATCCAATCGCTCGCTCAAGCCAAACTTAAGCTAACCAACCCACTCTCTACTCACACTCCAAATTTCAGCTCAATCCGCCCTTCCTGTCTTACACCACACTCTCATCTTTACCTTAGAACTCACCCAATCTCATCTACACAGATGGATGTCGTAGCGCAAAGGCCAAAACTTCTTCCAACCAAATCCAATCGCTCGCTCAAGCCAAACTTAAGCTAACCAACCCACTCTCTACTCACACTCCAAATTTCAGCTCAATCCGCCCTTCCTGTCTTACACCACACTCTCATCTTTACCTTAGAACTCACCCAATCCCATCTACACAGATGGATGTCGTAGCGCAAAGGCCAAAACTTCTTCCAACCAAATCCAATCGCTCGCTCAAGCCAAACTTAAGCTAACCAACCCACTCTCTACTCACACTCCAAATTTCAGCTCAATCCGCCCTTCCTGTCTTACACCACACTCTCATCTTTACCTTAGAACTCACCCAATCCCATCTACACAGATGGATGTCGTAGCGCAAAGGCCAAAACTTCTTCCAACCAAATCCAATCGCTCGCTCAAGCCAAACTTAAGCTAACCACCCACTCTCTACTCACACTCCAAATTTCAGCTCAATCCGCCCTTCCTGTCTTACACCACACTCTCATCTTTACCTTAGAACTCACCAATCCATCTACGTAGCGCAAAGGCCAAAACTTCTTCAAACCAAAATCCGAACTCACCCAATCTCATCTACACAGATGGATGTCGTAGCGCAAAGGCCAAAACTTCTTCCAACCAAATCCAATCGCTCGCTCAAGCCAAACTTAAGCTAACCAACCCACTCTCTACTCACACTCCAAATTTCAGCTCAATCCGCCCTTCCTGTCTTACACCACACTCTCATCTTTACCTTAGAACTCACCCAATCCCATCTACACAGATGGATGTCGTAGCGCAAAGGCCAAAACTTCTTCCAACCAAATCCAATCGCTCGCTCAAGCCAAACTTAAGCTAACCAACCCACTCTCTACTCACACTCCAAATTTCAGCTCAATCCGCCCTTCCTGTCTTACACCACACTCTCATCTTTACCTTAGAACTCACCCAATCTCATCTACACAGATGGATGTCGTAGCGCAAAGGCCAAAACTTCTTCCAACCAAATCCAATCGCTCGCTCAAGCCAAACTTAAGCTAACCAACCCACTCTCTACTCACACGCCAAATTTCAGCTCAATCCGCCTTTCCTGTCTTACACCACACTCTCATCTTTACCTTAGAACTCACCCAATCCCATCTACACAGATGGATGTCGTAGCGCAAAGGCCAAAACTTCTTCCAACCAAATCCAATCGCTCGCTCAAGCCAAACTTAAGCTAACCAACCCACTCTCTACTCACACTCCAAATTTCAGCTCAATCCGCCCTTCCTGTCTTACACCACACTCTCATCTTTACCTTAGAACTCACCCAATCCCATCTACACAGATGGATGTCGTAGCGCAAAGGCCAAAACTTCTTCCAACCAAATCCAATCGCTCGCTCAAGCCAAACTTAAGCTAACCACCCACTCTCTACTCACACTCCAAATTTCAGCTCAATCCGCCCTTCCTGTCTTACACCACACTCTCATCTTTACCTTAGAACTCACCCAATCCCATCTACACAGATGGATGTCGTAGCGCAAAGGCCAAAACTTCTTCCAACCAAATCCAATCGCTCGCTCAAGCCAAACTTAAGCTAACCAACCCACTCTCTACTCACACTCCAAATTTCAGCTCAATCCGCCCTTCCTGTCTTACACCACACTCTCATCTTTACCTTAGAACTCACCCAATCTCATCTACACAGATGGATGTCGTAGCGCAAAGGCCAAAACTTCTTCCAACCAAATCCAATCGCTCGCTCAAGCCAAACTTAAGCTAACCAACCCACTCTCTACTCACACTCCAAATTTCAGCTCAATCCGCCCTTCCTGTCTTACACCACACTCTCATCTTTACCTTAGAACTCACCCAATCTCATCTACACAGATGGATGTCGTAGCGCAAAGGCCAAAACTTCTTCCAACCAAATCCAATCGCTCGCTCAAGCCAAACTTAAGCTAACCAACCCACTCTCTACTCACACGCCAAATTTCAGCTCAATCCGCCTTTCCTGTCTTACACCACACTCTCATCTTTACCTTAGAACTCACCCAATCCCATCTACACAGATGGATGTCGTAGCGCAAAGGCCAAAACTTCTTCCAACCAAATCCAATCGCTCGCTCAAGCCAAACTTAAGCTAACCAACCCACTCTCTACTCACACTCCAAATTTCAGCTCAATCCGCCCTTCCTGTCTTACACCACACTCTCATCTTTACCTTAGAACTCACCCAATCTCATCTACACAGATGGATGTCGTAGCGCAAAGGCCAAAACTTCTTCCAACCAAATCCAATCGCTCGCTCAAGCCAAACTTAAGCTAACCACCCCACTCTCTACTCACACTCCAAATTTCAGCTCAATCCGCCCTTCCTGTCTTACACCACACTCTCATCTTTACCTTAGAACTCACCCAATCCCATCTACACAGATGGATGTCGTAGCGCAAAGGCCAAAACTTCTTCCAACCAAATCCAATCGCTCGCTCAAGCCAAACTTAAGCTAACCAACCCACTCTCTACTCACACTCCAAATTTCAGCTCAATCCGCCCTTCCTGTCTTACACCACACTCTCATCTTTACCTTAGAACTCACCCAATCTCATCTACACAGATGGATGTCGTAGCGCAAAGGCCAAAACTTCTTCCAACCAAATCCAATCGCTCGCTCAAGCCAAACTTAAGCTAACCAACCCACTCTCTACTCACACTCCAAATTTCAGCTCAATCCGCCCTTCCTGTCTTACACCACACTCTCATCTTTACCTTAGAACTCACCCAATCCCATCTACACAGATGGATGTCGTAGCGCAAAGGCCAAAACTTCTTCCAACCAAATCCAATCGCTCGCTCAAGCCAAACTTAAGCTAACCAACCCACTCTCTACTCACACTCCAAATTTCAGCTCAATCCGCCCTTCCTGTCTTACACCACACTCTCATCTTTACCTTAGAACTCACCCAATCTCATCTACACAGATGGATGTCGTAGCGCAAAGGCCAAAACTTCTTCCAACCAAATCCAATCGCTCGCTCAAGCCAAACTTAAGCTAACCAACCCACTCTCTACTCACACTCCAAATTTCAGCTCAATCCGCCCTTCCTGTCTTACACCACACTCTCATCTTTACCTTAGAACTCACCCAATCTCATCTACACAGATGGATGTCGTAGCGCAAAGGCCAAAACTTCTTCCAACCAAATCCAATCGCTCGCTCAAGCCAAACTTAAGCTAACCAACCCACTCTCTACTCACACTCCAAATTTCAGCTCAATCCGCCCTTCCTGTCTTACACCACACTCTCATCTTTACCTTAGAACTCACCCAATCTCATCTACACAGATGGATGTCGTAGCGCAAAGGCCAAAACTTCTTCCAACCAAATCCAATCGCTCGCTCAAGCCAAACTTAAGCTAACCAACCCACTCTCTACTCACACTCCAAATTTCAGCTCAATCCGCCCTTCCTGTCTTACACCACACTCTCATCTTTACCTTAGAACTCACCCAATCTCATCTACACAGATGGATGTCGTAGCGCAAAGGCCAAAACTTCTTCCAACCAAATCCAATCGCTCGCTCAAGCCAAACTTAAGCTAACCAACCCACTCTCTACTCACACGCCAAATTTCAGCTCAATCCGCCTTTCCTGTCTTACACCACACTCTCATCTTTACCTTAGAACTCACCCAATCCCATCTACACAGATGGATGTCGTAGCGCAAAGGCCAAAACTTCTTCCAACCAAATCCAATCGCTCGCTCAAGCCAAACTTAAGCTAACCAACCCACTCTCTACTCACACTCCAAATTTCAGCTCAATCCGCCCTTCCTGTCTTACACCACACTCTCATCTTTACCTTAGAACTCACCCAATCTCATCTACACAGATGGATGTCGTAGCGCAAAGGCCAAAACTTCTTCCAACCAAATCCAATCGCTCGCTCAAGCCAAACTTAAGCTAACCAACCCACTCTCTACTCACACTCCAAATTTCAGCTCAATCCGCCCTTCCTGTCTTACACCACACTCTCATCTTTACCTTAGAACTCACCCAATCTCATCTACACAGATGGATGTCGTAGCGCAAAGGCCAAAACTTCTTCCAACCAAATCCAATCGCTCGCTCAAGCCAAACTTAAGCTAACCAACCCACTCTCTACTCACACTCCAAATTTCAGCTCAATCCGCCCTTCCTGTCTTACACCACACTCTCATCTTTACCTTAGAACTCACCCAATCCCATCTACACAGATGGATGTCGTAGCGCAAAGGCCAAAACTTCTTCCAACCAAATCCAATCGCTCGCTCAAGCCAAACTTAAGCTAACCAACCCACTCTCTACTCACACTCCAAATTTCAGCTCAATCCGCCCTTCCTGTCTTACACCACACTCTCATCTTTACCTTAGAACTCACCCAATCCCATCTACACAGATGGATGTCGTAGCGCAAAGGCCAAAACTTCTTCCAACCAAATCCAATCGCTCGCTCAAGCCAAACTTAAGCTAACCAACCCACTCTCTACTCACACTCCAAATTTCAGCTCAATCCGCCCTTCCTGTCTTACACCACACTCTCATCTTTACCTTAGAACTCACCCAATCCCATCTACACAGATGGATGTCGTAGCGCAAAGGCCAAAACTTCTTCCAACCAAATCCAATCGCTCGCTCAAGCCAAACTTAAGCTAACCAACCCACTCTCTACTCACACTCCAAATTTCAGCTCAATCCGCCCTTCCTGTCTTACACCACACTCTCATCTTTACCTTAGAACTCACCCAATCCCATCTACACAGATGGATGTCGTAGCGCAAAGGCCAAAACTTCTTCCAACCAAATCCAATCGCTCGCTCAAGCCAAACTTAAGCTAACCAACCCACTCTCTACTCACACTCCAAATTTCAGCTCAATCCGCCCTTCCTGTCTTACACCACACTCTCATCTTTACCTTAGAACTCACCCAATCTCATCTACACAGATGGATGTCGTAGCGCAAAGGCCAAAACTTCTTCCAACCAAATCCAATCGCTCGCTCAAGCCAAACTTAAGCTAACCAACCCCCTCTCTACTCACACTCCAAATTTCAGCTCAATCCGCCCTTCCTGTCTTACACCACACTCTCATCTTTACCTTTGAACTCACCCAATCTGACCTACACAGATGGATGTCGTAGCGCAAAGGCCAAAACTTCTTCCAACCAAATCCAATCGCTCGCTCAAGCCAAACTTAAGCTAACCACCCCACTCTCTACTCACACTCCAAATTTCAGCTCAATCCGCCCTTCCTGTCTTACACCACACTCTCATCTTTACCTTAGAACTCACCCAATCCCATCTACACAGATGGATGTCGTAGCGCAAAGGCCAAAACTTCTTCCAACCAAATCCAATCGCTCGCTCAAGCCAAACTTAAGCTAACCACCCACTCTCTACTCACACTCCAAATTTCAGCTCAATCCGCCCTTCCTGTCTTACACCACACTCTCATCTTTACCTTAGAACTCACCCAATCCCATCTACACAGGTGGATGTCGTAGCGCAAAGGCCAAAACTTCTTCCAACCAAATCCAATCGCTCGCTCAAGCCAAACTTAAGCTAACCAACCCACTCTCTACTCACACTCCAAATTTCAGCTCAATCCGCCCTTCCTGTCTTACACCACACTCTCATATATACCTTAGAACTCACCCAATCCACTCTACACAGATGGATGTCGTAGCGCAAAGGCCAAAACTTCTTCCAACCAAATCCAATCGCTCGCTCAAGCCAAACTTAAGCTAACCAACCCACTCTCTACTCACACTCCAAATTTCAGCTCAATCCGCCCTTCCTGTCTTACACCACACTCTCATCTTTACCTTAGAACTCACCCAATCTCATCTACACAGATGGATGTCGTAGCGCAAAGGCCAAAACTTCTTCCAACCAAATCCAATCGCTCGCTCAAGCCAAACTTAAGCTAACCAACCCACTCTCTACTCACACTCCAAATTTCAGCTCAATCCGCCCTTCCTGTCTTACACCACACTCTCATCTTTACCTTAGAACTCACCCAATCCCATCTACACAGATGGATGTCGTAGCGCAAAGGCCAAAACTTCTTCCAACCAAATCCAATCGCTCGCTCAAGCCAAACTTAAGCTAACCAACCCACTCTCTACTCACACTCCAAATTTCAGCTCAATCCGCCCTTCCTGTCTTACACCACACTCTCATCTTTACCTTAGAACTCACCCAATCTCATCTACACAGATGGATGTCGTAGCGCAAAGGCCAAAACTTCTTCCAACCAAATCCAATCGCTCGCTCAAGCCAAACTTAAGCTAACCACCCACTCTCTACTCACACTCCAAATGTCAGCTCAATCCGCCCTTCCTGTCTTACACCACACTCTCCTCTTTACCTTAGAACTCATCCAATCCGATCTACACAGATGGATGTCGTAGCGCAAAGGCCAAAACTTCTTCCAACCAAATCCAATCGCTCGCTCAAGCCAAACTTAAGCTAACCACGCCACTCTCTACTCACACTCCAAATTTCAGCTCAATCCGCCCTTCCTGTCTTACACCACACTCTCATCTTTACCTTAGAACTCACCCAATCCCATCTACACAGATGGATGTCGTAGCGCAAAGGCCAAAACTTCTTCCAACCAAATCCAATCGCTCGCTCAAGCCAAACTTAAGCTAACCAACCCACTCTCTACTCACACTCCAAATTTCAGCTCAATCCGCCCTTCCTGTCTTACACCACACTCTCATCTTTACCTTAGAACTCACCCAATCCATCTACACAGATGGATGTCGTAGCGCAAAGGCCAAAACTTCTTCCAACCAAATCCAATCGCTCGCTCAAGCCAAACTTAAGCTAACCAACCCACTCTCTACTCACACTCCAAATTTCAGCTCAATCCGCCCTTCCTGTCTTACACCACACTCTCATCTTTACCTTAGAACTCACCCAATCCCATCTACACAGATGGATGTCGTAGCGCAAAGGCCAAAACTTCTTCCAACCAAATCCAATCGCTCGCTCAAGCCAAACTTAAGCTAACCAACCCACTCTCTACTCACACTCCAAATTTCAGCTCAATCCGCCCTTCCTGTCTTACACCACACTCTCATCTTTACCTTAGAACTCACCCAATCTCATCTACACAGATGGATGTCGTAGCGCAAAGGCCAAAACTTCTTCCAACCAAATCCAATCGCTCGCTCAAGCCAAACTTAAGCTAACCAACCCACTCTCTACTCACACTCCAAATTTCAGCTCAATCCGCCCTTCCTGTCTTACACCACACTCTCATCTTTACCTTAGAACTCACCCAATCCCATCTACACAGATGGATGTCGTAGCGCAAAGGCCAAAACTTCTTCCAACCAAATCCAATCGCTCGCTCAAGCCAAACTTAAGCTAAACAACCCACTCTCTACTCACACTCCAAATTTCAGCTCAATCCGCCCTTCCTGTCTTACACCACACTCTCATCTTTACCTTAGAACTCACCCAATCTCATCTACACAGATGGATGTCGTAGCGCAAAGGCCAAAACTTCTTCCAACCAAATCCAATCGCTCGCTCAAGCCAAACTTAAGCTAACCAACCCACTCTCTACTCACACTCCAAATTTCAGCTCAATCCGCCCTTCCTGTCTTACACCACACTCTCATCTTTACCTTAGAACTCACCCAATCTCATCTACACAGATGGATGTCGTAGCGCAAAGGCCAAAACTTCTTCCAACCAAATCCAATCGCTCGCTCAAGCCAAACTTAAGCTAACCAACCCACTCTCTACTCACACTCCAAATTTCAGCTCAATCCGCCCTTCCTGTCTTACACCACACTCTCATCTTTACCTTAGAACTCACCCAATCTCATCTACACAGATGGATGTCGTAGCGCAAAGGCCAAAACTTCTTCCAACCAAATCCAATCGCTCGCTCAAGCCAAACTTAAGCTAACCAACCCACTCTCTACTCACACTCCAAATTTCAGCTCAATCCGCCCTTCCTGTCTTACACCACACTCTCATCTTTACCTTAGAACTCACCCAATCCATCTACACAGATGGATGTCGTAGCGCAAAGGCCAAAACTTCTTCCAACCAAATCCAATCGCTCGCTCAAGCCAAACTTAAGCTAACCAACCCACTCTCTACTCACACTCCAAATTTCAGCTCAATCCGCCCTTCCTGTCTTACACCACACTCTCATCTTTACCTTAGAACTCACCCAATCCCATCTACACAGATGGATGTCGTAGCGCAAAGGCCAAAACTTCTTCCAACCAAATCCAATCGCTCGCTCAAGCCAAACTTAAGCTAACCAACCCACTCTCTACTCACACTCCAAATTTCAGCTCAATCCGCCCTTCCTGTCTTACACCACACTCTCATCTTTACCTTAGAACTCACCCAATCTCATCTACACAGATGGATGTCGTAGCGCAAAGGCCAAAACTTCTTCCAACCAAATCCAATCGCTCGCTCAAGCCAAACTTAAGCTAACCACCCCACTCTCTACTCACACTCCAAATTTCAGCTCAATCCGCCCTTCCTGTCTTACACCACACTCTCATCTTTACCTTAGAACTCACCCAATCCCATCTACACAGATGGATGTCGTAGCGCAAAGGCCAAAACTTCTTCCAACCAAATCCAATCGCTCGCTCAAGCCAAACTTAAGCTAACCAACCCACTCTCTACTCACACTCCAAATTTCAGCTCAATCCGCCCTTCCTGTCTTACACCACACTTCATCTTTACCTTAGAACTCACCCAATCCCATCTACACAGATGGATGTCGTAGCGCAAAGGCCAAAACTTCTTCCAACCAAATCCAATCGCTCGCTCAAGCCAAACTTAAGCTAACCAACCCACTCTCTACTCACACTCCAAATTTCAGCTCAATCCGCCCTTCCTGTCTTACACCACACTCTCATCTTTACCTTAGAACTCACCCAATCTCATCTACACAGATGGATGCCGTAGCGCAAAGGCCAAAACTTCTTCCAACCAAATCCAATCGCTCGCTCAAGCCAAACTTAAGCTAACCAACCCACTCTCTACTCACACTCCAAATTTCAGCTCAATCCGCCCTTCCTGTCTTACACCACACTCTCATCTTTACCTTAGAACTCACCCAATCCCATCTACACAGATGGATGTCGTAGCGCAAAGGCCAAAACTTCTTCCAACCAAATCCAATCGCTCGCTCAAGCAAAACTTAAGCTAACCAACCCACTCTCTACTCACACGCCAAATTTCAGCTCAATCCGCCTTCCTGTCTTACACCACACTCTCATCTTTACCTTAGAACTCACCCAATCCCATCTACACAGATGGATGTCGTAGCGCAAAGGCCAAAACTTCTTCCAACCACATCCAATCGCTCGCTCAAGCCAAACTTAAGCTAACCACCCACCTCTCTACTCACACTCCAAATAACAGCTCAATCGCCCTTCTGTCTTACACCACACTCTCATCTTTACCTTAGAACTCTCCTAATCTCATCTACACAGGTGGATGTCGTAGCGCAAAGGCCAAAACTTCTTCCAACCAAATCCAATCGCTCGCTCAAGCCAAACTTAAGATAACCACCCCAAACTCTACTCGCACTCAAAATTACAGCTCAATCAGCCCTTCCAGTCTTACACCACACGCTTATCTTTACCTGAGAACTCACCAAATCTCTTCTACAATGGTGGATTTCGTAGCGCAAAGGCCAAAACTTCTTCCAACCAAATCCAATCGCTCGCTCAAGCCAAACTTAAGCTCGTAAAAAACAACCCACTCTCTACTCACACTCCAAATTTCAGCTCAATCCGTCCTTCCTGTCTTACACCACACTCTCATCTTTACCTTAGACTTCTCCACAATCCCATCTACTCAGAATGGATTGTCCGTAGCGCAAAGGCCAAAACTTATTCCAACAAATACAATCGCCTCGCTCAAGCCAAACTTAAGCTAACAACCCACTCTCTACTCACACTCAAAATTTCAGCTCAATCCGCCCTTCCTGTCTTACACCTCACTCTCATCTTTACCTTTTTGAACTCACCAATTCTTTCTACACAGATGGATGTCGTAGCGCAAAGGCCATAATTCTTCCACCATATCCAATCGCTCGTAAGCCTACCTAAGCTAACAAACACCGACTTCTCTAATCA